>JASUUJ010000147.1:0-78236 GCA_030449895.1 Citrus mangshanensis
TCTTTTTTTTTTGGCACACGGTGGGCACTTTGCAAAGTCTCGCCCCATTTCCGAGCCTCGGCGGATTCTGCTGGCCTGCCTCTCCCCATGATGGCAGCTCACCACATGGTATTAGAGCGGACGCAACTTCAGGACGGACCAGAGAATATTTTCACATGCTGGCTCATGGTCAGATTTTGGCACATCAGAGCTGGCCAGAAAGTCTCGCCCATTCTGAGTCCGCGGATTTGGTTGCAAGCCCTCCCCCAAGGCTGCAGAATGCATCTACAATTGCAAGTGTGACAACTTAGACGGACTCGGGAGTTTATTTGGGCGCCAAGCAGCCTTGGCAGCGGCCTATTTCTGGCATGAGGGCTCTTTGATAGCCCCCGTCTCATCTGTCTGGCGGATTTGCTGTAGTGGCCCTCCCCTGCCAGGCCTTCCACCTAAGTAAGCTCTTTTATGCGATCAACTGGGATTGCACCTTCAAGGACGGGAAGCGCGCGCGCTCAGGTCATTTTTGCATGCACACGACGCTTTCTAAAGTTCGTTTCATTCAGTCCCCAAGGATTTGAGGGCTGTGCCCTCCCCAAGGCTAGCAGCCCGCTTTTGGCATTTTATGAGAAGAACTTGCGGTCGGGACCTTCGGGGCTTTTTTTGGGCCGGCTGTGCCCGGCCTATTTTTTTTTGGGATGGCATGGAGGGCTTGTGCAGTCTCGCCGCATTCCGAGTCCGCGGATTAAGCACCAGTCCCTCCCCCCCAAGGCTATAGCCCGCCCGCTTTTTTGGGCAATTTTTATGCGCGGACGATTAACTTAGGGGACGTGACCTTCGGGGTTATTGATTAAGCGCGGCTGTGACCATGCTGCTTTTTGGCACACGGAGGCCGCCGCAAAGTCTCGGCCTATTCCGAGTCCGCGGACGTTAAGGGCCTCCCCAGAGATGGCTATACTCCCTGCTGGGCATTTTGCAAGCGGACGTAACTTGGGGACGGACCTCGGGCGCTTCCTGGCCAGAAGGTTTTTGACGCGCTGTGCCCGCGGCTATTTTTGGTACACACAGAGGGCGCCGTGTGTCTCGCCCCATTCCGAGTCCGCGGATGAGCCTAGTTGGCCAGCCCCTCCCCCAAGTCTATAGCCCACCTGCTTTTGGGCATTTTCATGTAAGCGGACGAACTAGGGGACGGACCTTCGGGGCTTATTTTTGGTGCGGCTGTGTCCGCGCCTATTTTTGGCACACACCGAGGGTGTTCGTGAATGCTCACCGCCGCATTCGAGTCCGGCGATTTAAGCGGCCAGCCCTCCCCAAGGCTATAGGCCACCCAAGTGGGCATTTTTTCAGCGGACGAACTTGGGGACGGACATTCGGGGGGCGCGGCTGATGCTGTGCCAGCGCAGCCCATTTTTGGCACACGGAGGGTGCTCGCAAAGCCTGTGTCTTTATAGATTCTGTCCGCCGGCGATGAAGTTGGCCAGCCCCCTCCCCAAGCTATAGCCCACCCGCTTTTTTTTTATAAGGACGCACTTGGGACGGACCTCGGGGCTGATGGCAAATGGCTGTGCCCCTGCGCGTCTATTTTTGGCACATGGAGGGCACTCTACGCAAAGTCTCGCCGCATTCCGAGTCCGGGTGGACTTGCATGATCGTTGGCCAGTCCTCCTCCCAAGGCCATAGCCCACCTCGCTTTTGGGCACTCATAAGGCGGCGGATCTAACTTGGGATATGGACTCGGGCTATTTTTAAGATAACACACAAATGCACGGGCCCATTTTTTGTAGGCAGGTTGCTGCCATCACACGTTGAGGCCGCCGCAAAGTCTCACCTCATTCAGTCCTGGACGGATTAAAGTTTGGCAGCCCCTCCCCCAAGGCTATAGCTCACTTTTTTTTTTGCATGATTTTTTGGATGACGAACTTGGGACGGGACCTTCTGGGTCTTATTTTTGCGCACATGTGCTTATGTTTAGGCCTATTTTTTACACACAGAGGGCGCCTACAAAGTCTCGCCCCATTCCGAGTCCGGACGGATTAATAGCCCTCTCCCAAGGCTTAGCACCCGCTTTTTTGCATTTTATGCGGCGGACGAATCCAGGGACGGACCTTCGGGCTTTATTTTGGCGCGGCTGTGCCAGCCTGCGGTCTATTTTTGGTACACGGGGTCAGCCGTCAAAGTCTCGCCTCATCTCCGAGTCCGGGCGCGATTTGTTGGCCAGCACCCCCCGTTGGCAAGGCTATAGCCACCCGCTTTTGTAGGGCATTTTTTGCGGTGACGAACTTGGGGACGGACCTCGGGGCTTATTTGATCGCGGCGCTCCAGCAGCCTACTTTTGGCACATGGAGGGTGCTCTCGCAAAGCCTACGCCCATTCCGAGTCCGGCGGATTGGCGAAGCGTGGCCAGCCCTCTCCCCAAGGCTATAGCCCACCCATGCTTTTGGGCATTTCAAGGCGGACGAACTTGGGACGTGGACCTTTGGGGGTTATTTTGGGCGCGCTGTGGTCGCGGCCTATTTTAACACACATCGAGGGCGCCTGGGAAAGTTCCGCCTTCGTCCCGAGTCCGGGACAAGCACAGCCCCCTCCCAAAGGCTATAGCCCACCCCGCTTTTGGGCATTTTTATGGCGGACGAACTTAAGGACGGGACCTTCGGGCTTATTTTGGCGCGGCTGTGCCTGCGCCTATTTTTGGCATACACGACTCGCAAAGTCTCGCCCCATTCCGAGCCCGGCGGATGTTGGCCTGGCCTCCCTCATGGCTATAGCTCACCCGCTTTTTGGGCATTTTTGCAGCGACGAACTTGGGGACGGGACCTACGGTTTATTTTGCGCGGCTTTGCCCGCAAGGTCTATTTTTGGCACACGGAGGCCGCCGCAAAGTCTCGCCCCATTCTGAGTCCGCGGACGATTTGTTGTTGCAGCCCTCCCCTGCTCTATAGCCCACCCGCTTTTTTGGGCAATTTGCGGCACGAACTCCAGGGGACGGACCTCGGGAGCTTATTTGGGCGCCACAAAGCCCACGGCCTATTTCTGGCACATGGAGGGTTTCTCGCACAGTCTCTCTGAAGCCCCCCCCCATTCCGAGTCCGGGCGGACGGCTGTGGCGGGCCTTCCCGCCAAGGCTATAGCCCACCCGCTTTTGGGCCTTTGTGGCGGACTGAATCCTGGGGACTGGACCTTCGGGGCGGAGCTGGGAGCGGCTGTGGTTGCGGTCCTATGGGGTACACACGGAGGGTCGCAATGTCTCGCCCAGACTCCAGTCCGAGGACGGAAGTTTGCCAGCCTCCTCTAAAGGCTATAGCCCACCCATTGCTTTTGGGCATTTTTCATGGTCGGACGAACTTGGGACGTGGACCTTCGGGCTTATTTTTTGGGCGCATGCCAGCCTATTTTTGGTACGCTCGCAGTTCTTTTTTGTGGCACACGGAGGACACTCGCAAAATCTCGCCCCATTCCGAGTCCGTGGATGAAGTTGGCTGACAGCCTCCCCCAAGGCTATGGGCAGCCCACCCGCTTTTGGGCATTTTTGCGCGGACTAACTTGGGGACGGGACCTTCGGGGCTTATTTTTGCCGTACACGATGTGACAGCCTACTTTGGCACATGGAGGGCGCTTTCGCAAAGTCTCGCCGCATTCCGAGTCCGCTCGGATTTGAGGCGGTGGTTAGCCCCTCCCCCTAAGGCTATAGCCCACCCGCTTGGGCATTTTTGCGGCGGGATCGACAGGGGCGGGACCTGGGCTCGGGGGTATTTTTTGACGCTGCTGTGCCCCCAGTTTTGGGGCACAGGGCGCGGCAAAGTCTCGCCAGCAGTCCCGGGATACGCGCCTCCAAGGCTATAGCCCACCCCAGCTTTTGGGCATTTTTAAATGACGAACTTTGGGACCTTCGGGGGCTTATTTTTGGGCAAGGCTGTGCGGTCTAAGGCCTATTTTGCATAATGGCGGTGCTTTAAAGTCTGGCTCCCATTCCGAGTCCGGATTTGCGAGTGGCCAGCCTCCCCTATAGCCCACCCTGGCTTATTTTTGGGGACGAAGGGGACGGGACCTTCGGGGCTTATTTTTAAGCGCGCTACGGCTGTTATTTACACACGGAGGGTGCCTTAAAGTTCGCCCATCTGGAGTCCGGCGGTGGAGTTGGCTAGCCCTCCCTGGTAAGGCTATAACCCACCCGCATTTTCGGCGGACGAATTGGGGATTGGTCTTCGCGGCTTATTTTTGGCGCGGCTGTGCCTGGGCGCTGCGGTCTATTTTTACAGTTTATGAGGGCGCTGCTCTCGCCCCATCCGAGTCCGACGACGAAGTCAGCCCTCCTGCTATAGGCTATGCAGACGCTTTTGGGGCATTACACAAAGCGGATTTAACTTGGGGACGGGACTGGGGCTTATTTAAAAAGTGGGTGCGGCCAAAATTTCCACGGCCTATGGTACACGAGTGTCTTGCAGAAAGTCCCCATTCCATCCGTGACGGTTAATGCTGGGCTCCCCCAAGGCTATAGCCCACCAGCTTTTTTGGGCATTTTTATGGCGGACGAACAAAAGATTGCAGGACGTGACTTTGGGGTTATTTTTGGGCCCGGCCAGTCCGCGTCTAAGACTTGTAAATATCTCTACCTATTTGAGTCTGGGACTAAGGCTAGCCCCTCCTAATAGGCCAGCTTCCACTTTTGTGTATTTCTTCATGGCGGATCGAACTGGGGATTGGACCTCGGGTGCTTATTTTGGGTGCGGCTGTGCCTGGCCTATTTTGGTACATTAGAGGGCACTACGAAATGTCTCGCTGAGTCCGCGGATGACGAACTTGTTCTGCCCCTCCCCAAGGCTGCCAGCCCACCCGCTTTTTGGCATTTTTGTGGCTGACTTGAACTTGGGGATGGACCTGGGGCTTATTTTGTCGCGCAGTCATGTGCTGGCTATTTTTGGCACACGGAGGGCGCCAAAGTCTCGCCCCATTCCGAGTCCGGCGGACGAAGTCCAGCCCTCCCTAAGGCTATAGCCCACCCGCTTTTGTGGGGGACGAACTTGGGAACGACCTCTCGGGGCTAAGATGAAGGCTGTCCCGCAGCCTATTTTTGGCATTGCCCCTGCCTATTCCGAGTCCGGGACGGCACAGGAAGAGCGCCTCCCCAAGGCTATAGCCCACCCGCTTTTTTGGGCATTTTTAAGTATGGATGAACTTGGGGACGTGAATTTCGGTGCTTATTTTTTTGGCTGCTGGGCCAAGAGGCCCATTTTACATAATGGAGGGCTTCTCGCGTAAAGTCTGGCTGCCCATTCCGAGTCCGCGGACGGTTGGCCAGCCTCCCCAAGGCTATAGCCCACCCCTGCTGGGCATTTTTACGCGGTCGAACTTGGGGACGGGACCTCAAGCGCACTTTTTTGTGCGTTACCCACGGACTATTTTTGGCACACGGAGGGCGCCACAAAGTCCCGCCTATTCCGAGTCCGGACGAACTTGGGTACGGTACTGGGGCTTATTTGGCTGTGCCTGCGTCTATTTTTGCACACGGAGGGAGGTCAGAAAGTCTCGCCCCATTCCAGTCCGCGGATTTGAAAAAGTGCCGCCAGCCCTCCCTGAAGGCTATAGCCCACCCGCTTGGGCATTTTTGCGCGGACTAACTTGGGACGGACCTTCGGGGCTTATTTTTTATCGCGGCTGTGCCCGCAGCCTATTTTTGGCAAACGGAGGGCGCTACAAAGTCTCGCCACATTCCGAGTCCGCGGACTTGAGCTGGCCAGCCCTCCCCAAGGCTATAGCCCACCCATTTTTTGGGACGTATTTTTATGAAGGGACGAACTACTGTGGTCCTCCCAGTTCAGGGGTTTTTTTTGCGTGGCTGTGCCCATGCCTATTTTTGGTACACACGGAGGGCTGAAAGTCTCGCTCTATTATTGATTCCGAGTCCTCCGGGCTCACCCGACGAACTTGGGTAACCTTCGGGGCTTATTTTTTTGTGTGTGCCCAAGGCTCGCCTATTTTTGTCACATTTAGGTAGCGCACGCAACTTGGGCGCCGCAAAGTATTGCCTCAAAGGTCCAAGTCCGCGGACGGTTGGCCAGCCCTCCCGCAGCTGCTGCATAGCCCACCCAAGCTTTTGGGCATTTTTGCATGGGGACGAATCTTGCCCTATTCCGGGACGGGACCCTCCCCTGAGGGGCTTTTGGGCATTTTTGGGCATTTAAGCGGCGTGGGCCTATTTTTGGAACACGGAGGGCGCCTAGTGCAAAAGTCTCGCCCCATTCTGAGTCCGCGGACGAGGCCCGCCTCCCCAAGGCTATAGCCCACCCGCTTTTGGGGGATTTTTGCAGGCGGACGAACTTGTTTAGGGACGGACCTTCGGAGCTTATTTTTGGGCGCCGGCTGTGCACTGCCTATTTTTGGCACACGGAGGGTGCTCACAAAGTCTCGCCCATTCCGAGCTCCGCGGACGAAGTTGCCCAGCCCTCCTCCCAAGGCTATAGCCCCACCCTGCTTTTGGGGCATTTTGTGCGGACCAACCAACTTGGGGGACGGACCTTCGGGGCTGGCTATTTTGGGCGCGCGGGTGCTCATGGCAAGTAAATTTTTGGCACACGGAGGGCGAGTCTCGCCCCCCATTCCGAGTCCGGGGCGGATGAAGTTGGCCAGCCCTCCCCAAGGCTATAGCCCACCCGCTGGGCATTTTGCGACGAACTTGGGACGGACCTTCGGGTTATAGCCACGGCCTTTTTTGGGCTGCCTTCTATTTTTTGGTGACACGGAGGGTGCGCAAAGTCTCGCCCATTCCGGTCCAAGGATTTGTTGGCCAGCCCCTCCCCCAAGGCTATAGCCCACCCATTTTTGGGCATTTTGCGCTGACGAACTTGGGTACGGGAAGGGCTGGTTAGTATTAGCCCGCCCGCTTTTGGGCGCAGCTGTGGGCTTGGGGACGCGCCTGACTGGGGTTATTTTGGGCATGGTACACGGTTTGTTTGGCAGGAGGCGCCGCAGTCTCGCCTCTATCTGGAGTCCGCGGACGAACTTGGGGTACGCCCCTCCCCCCATGGACCTTGGGACTTATTTTTGGCGTGGCTGTGCTGCCAATTTTTGTCACTGGGCCACCCATTTTTGGAGGGCGCCGCAAAGTCTCGCCTCATCCGAGTCCGGACGGATTTAAGTCGCCAGCCCTCTCCCAAGCTATAGCCCACAAATTTGCTGCTGCGCATTTTGTAAGTGACGAACTTGGGGGACGGGACCTTCGCTTATATTTAAAGAGTGGGCAGTCCCGCCGCCTATTTTTGGCAAACGGGAGGGCGCTCATACAAAGTCTTGCCACCCGCTTTGGGCATTCCGAGTCCGCGCGACGAACTTGTACGGGACATTCGGGGCTTATTTGCGTGCTGTGCGCCTATTTTTGTCACACGAGGGCGCTGCAGAAAGTCTCGCCTCATTCCGAGTCCGCGGACGAAAGCTGCCAGCCCCTCCCTAAGGCTATAGCCCACCCGCTTGGGCATTTTTGTGGTGGACGAACTTGGGGACGTGGACCTTCGGGGCTTATTTTGTGGATGTGCCTGCGCCTATTTTTGCACAAACGGAGGCGCTCATCGCAAAGTCTCGCCCCATTCCGAGTCCGGGCGATTGCGGCCAGCCCTCCCCAACGCTATAGCCCACCCATTTTTGGGCCTATTTTTGGGCGATCTAACTTGGGTAATGGGAAGAAGTTCGGGGGCTTATTTTGGCGTGGCTGTGCCAAGGCTCTATTTTTGGCACGGAGGGCGTCAGAAAGTCTCGCCCATTCCGAGTCCGGGCGGATTTGCTGGCTAACTTGGGTATGGACCTTCGGGGCTATTTTGCGTGGCGAATGTGCCTTCGCAGCCTATTTTTGTCGCACGGAGGGCGCTGCAGTCTCGCCCATTCTGAGTCCGGGAGTCGCCAGCCCCTCCCCGGGGCGGACTAATCCTTGGCCAGTCCCTCCCACAGAACAGCCCACCCGGGGCATTTTTGCGCGGACGAACTTGGGGACGGACCTCAGGGCTTATTATTTGGGCGAGGCTGTGCCTGGAATATTTTTTGGAACACGGAGGGCGTTGAAAAACAAAGTCTCGCGCCATTCTTGAGTCCGGCGTGGACAGTGGCCAGTCGCCTCCCCAAGTAGCCCACCTGGGGTATTTTTGCGGTGGACGGAGGGCGCTTGGGCCCCATTCCAGTCCGGCGGACGTGGGACCTTATTTTTATATGGGAATCTTGGATTGACTTATTTTTGGTGCGGCTGTGCCATGGCCTATTTTTGCACACGGAGGGTGCTCACAAAGTCTCGCCCCATTCCGATTCGAAGGCGGATGAAGCTGCCCCCAGCCCTCCCCAAGCTGCTATAGCCCACCCGCTTTTGGGCATTTTTATGCTGACTCCTTCTCGGGCCGCATTCCGGGGACGGGACCTTCGGTGCTTTTGGGCATTTTTGGGCGCCCTCGCGTCGCTAAAGCCTTCATTTTGGGCGCGAGGACGGTCGCAGTCTAGGCTCATTCCGAGTCCGGCGGACGAAGCTGGCTGCCAGCCCCTCCCTAGGCTATAGGCCCACCCATGGCATTTTTGCACGGCGATGAACTTGGGGGACGGGACTTCGAGCTTATTTTTGGGCGAGGCTTGTGCCTGACTATTTTTTATACACGAAGGGTGCTCGCAGTCTCACCCATTCCGAGTCCGGCGGATGAAGTCCAGCCCTCCCCTGCGGGCTATAGCCCACCTGTTTGGGAATTTTTGCAGCGGACGAACTTGGGCAACGGGACTCTGGGGCTTATTTTTGGGCGTGCTGTGCCTGCGCCTATTTTTGGCACACGGAGGGCGCCGCAAAGTCTCCCCATTCCGAGTCTGGCGTGATTTAGGTCGGCCAGCCCTCCCCCTCAAGGCTATAGCTCACCCCACCCGTTTTTTTACTATGCGGCGTGCATCAACTTGGGGAAGGGACCTTCGCTTATATTGCGCGGCTGTGCCAAGCTCGCTTTCATTTTTGGCACACGGAGGGCGCTCGCAAAGTCTCGCCTCCCATTCCGAGTCCGGCATGAAGTTGCCCAGCCCCCCCAAGGCTATAGCCCACCCGCTGGCATTTTTGCGGCGGGCGAACTTGGGACGGGACCTTCGGGGTAATTTTGGCACAGCCTGGGCGGCTCATTTTTGGTACACGGAGGGCGCTGCAAAGCGTCTCGCCTCATTCCGAGTCTGGCTGACGATGGGATTTGTTGGGCCACAGGCCAGCCCTCCCCCTGAAGGCTATAGCCCACCCGCTTTTGGGGCATTTTGGGTGGACGAATCCTGGGGAAGGGACCTTATTTGGGGCCCACAGCTCGGTTGTGCCAAGGCTGCGGCCTATTTTTGGTATTACGGAGGCCACCGCAAAACTCCTTCCTAGTCCGTGGACGGTTGGTTAGCTGCGCCTCAAAAGCTCTATATAGCCCACCCGCTTTTTTGCATTTTTATGCGCGGACGAACCTGGACGGACTTCGGGGCTTATTTTAAGCGCGACTGTGCTCCGTGGCCTATTTTTTAACATGGAGGTGCTCAGAAAGTCTCTCCTATTCCAGTCCGGCGGATGGACGAAGTAGGCCTCCCAAGGCTATGGTGCAGCTCACCTGTTGGGCATTTTTGGTGGCGGACAAGTGGATCAATTTAACTTGGGATGACTCGGTTATTTTTAAGCAGCCTGTGCCCCCGTTTGTATTTTTGGCACACGGATGTTGCTGGCAGTCTCGCCACTTCCCGAGTCCGTGATGGATTTGTTAATGGCCAGCCTCCCCCAAGGCAGAGCCCACCCGTGCTGGGCATTTTTATGCGGCGGACGGTCCTGACGGTACTGGGGCTTATTTTTTGGCTTCTGTGCCCGGCATCCTTTTTGGTACACGGAGGGCGCTGTGAGTCTCGGCCTCATCCAAGCGGGATGGACGAAGCAATGCTCCTCCCTCACACGCTATAGCCCACCCGCTGGGGTATTTTTGCGACGAACTTGGGGACGGACTTCGGTCTTATTTTTGCATGCCCAAGGCAATTTTTGCACAGAGGGCGCCTTCAGAAAGTCTCCCCATTCCCAGTCCGGATTTACACAGCTCCTCACCCTAAGGCTATAGCCCACCCATTTTTCGTACATTTTTATGCGTGACGATTTAACTCGGGACGGGACTTTGGGGGCTTATTTTTGGTCACGCCGTGCTCGCGCTCGGCGTTGGCACACGGAGGGCGCCGTAAAGGCTCACTCCCATTCCAGTCCGGCGACCCAGCAACAGCCCCGCCCCCACCCGTTTTTTGCTAAGCTTTTTCATGCCAAGTGGATGAACTTGGGACGTGACCTCGGCGGCTTATTTTTGACGCGGTCGTGTCCATGCGGCCTTTGGTACACACAGAGGGCACTCAGAAAGTCTCGCCATTCCGAAGTCCGCGGATCGGTTATTGCCCTTCACCCAAGGCTATAGCCACCCATGATTTTACTGGCATTTCAAGGCGGACGAACTTGGGACGGGACCTATTTTGCTGTGGCCGCTCTATTTTTGGCACACACATGAGGGTTTTGAAAGTCTCGCTATTCCAGTCCGGGGCGGGATTTGCCACAGCTCCCCCAAGCAAGCAGCCCACCCGCTATTGGCATTTTCACATGGACGTAAATTGGGACTGGACCTTCGGGGCTTATTTGGACACGCCAGCCAAAGTCTCTTGCTTTTATAATTTCGAAGGGTGACAAAGTCTCACTCTATTCCCGGAGTCCGGCGGACGGCAGTCGGCCAGCCCCTCCCCTCAAGCGCGTTATAGCCCACCTGCATTTTTGTAGCGACGAACTTGGGCATTGGACCTCGGGGCTTATTTTAAGCAGCGGGCTGTCGCCTGCCTATTTTTGGCACATGAGGGCGCTTGTGTCTCGCTACCATTCCGTCCCAGGCGGACGAAGTCGGCCAGCCCTCCCCTGCAAGGCTATATCCCACCGCTTGGGCATTTTTCCGGCACGCAACTTGGGGAAGGGACCTTTCGGCTTATTATTTGGTGCGGCTGTGCCCGCGGCGTCTATTTTTTGGCACACGGAGGGCGCCGTGAAATTCTCGCCCATTCCGAGTCCGCGGACAAAGCAGCCAGCCCTCCCTACAAGGCTGCATAGCCCACCCGCTTGGGCATTTTTTACAAGCGGGCGGGCTTAACTTGGGGGACGGACCTTCGTGGCTACTTTTAAGGCGTGGCTGTGCTCCGGGCCTATTTTTGCACATGGATAGCGCCGCAAGTCTCGCCCCATTCCGAGTCTCCGGTTGGCGGATTTAGTGGGCCAGCCCCTCCCCCTAAGGCGCCATAGCCCACCTGCTGGGGTACTTTTAGCAGACGAACTGGGGAAGGGACCTTCGGGGCTTTATTTTGGGTTCTGCTTGTGTTCTGCGGCCTATTTTTGGCACACAGAGACTATTGTGCCGCAAGAAAGTCTCCCCCATCTGGATTGAGTCCGCGGATAAGTTGGCCACCGCCCCTATACAGAAGCCCACCTGCGGTGGGCATTGCGGCGGACGAACCTTGGGGACGGACCTTCGGGGCTATTTTGGCGTGACTCAAGCCCGCGCCTATTTTTGGCACTGGAGGGCGCCGCAGTCTCGCCCCATTCCGAGTCCGATTGACGGACGGCAGGCCAGCCCTCCCCCAAGGCTATAGCCCACCCGCTGGGGCATTTGCTACATGGACGATCACTTGGGGACGGGACCTCGGGGCTGCTTTTGGGGCGCCGCTGTGCCCGTGGGGCTCATTTTGCACAGGAGGGCGCTTCGCAAAGTCTCGCCCCATTCCGAGTCCGGTGGACGATTTAGCCCGCGCCTCCCCAAGGCTATAGCCCACCCATTTTTTTGTTGGGCATTTTGCGGCGGGCGAACTTGGGGACGTGGACCTCGGGGCTTATTTTTGCGCGGCTGTGCCTGTGAGCCTATTTTTGGCACACTGAGGGCATCTGCAGCTCGCTACATTCCGAGTCCGCGACGAGTTGGCCCGCCTCCCCAAGGCTATAGCCCACCCGCGGGCATTTTTGCTTCTGGACGAACTCTGGGGACGTGACTTTGGGGCAGCTTATTTTTGGGCGCGGCTGTACCTGGGCTATTTTTGGCACATACAGGAAGGTGCTTCAAAAGTCTCGCCCATTCCGAGTCCGGCGGTTTAGTTGGCCAGCCCCTCCCCATGCTATAGCCCACCCGCTTGGGACATTCATGGCGACGAACTTGGGACGGACCTCATGCTGGCTTATTTTGCGGCTGTGCCTGCGGCCTATTTTTTGGTAGACGGAGGGCCCTCGCAAAGTCTCGCCATTCCAGTCCGGACGACGTTAGCAGCCCCTCCCCAAGGCTATAGCCTTCCACCAAGCTGGGCATTTTTGCGCGGACGACTTGGGGACGGGAAATTGGGCTTATTTTTCGGCGGCTGGCCCGTTGTGCTCAAGGCCTATTTTTAGCTGACGGAGGGCGCCGCAAAGTCTCTTTCCATTCCCTGGGAAGTCAGGCGGATTTAGTTGGCCAGCCCTCCCACCAAGTCTATAGCCCACCCGCTTTAAAGGGGCATTTTTGCGCGGACGAACTTGGGGACGGGACCTTCGGGCTTATTTTTGGGCGCTGCTGCGCCCGTGGGCCTATTTTTTTGGCACATGGAGGGCACCTGTAAAGTCTCACCCCATTCCTAGTCCGCGGATTAGTTGGCCAGCACCTCCCTAATATGCTGCGATAGCCCACCCGCTTTTTTCGCATTTTTGCGGACGAACTTGGGGACGGGACCTTCGGGGCTTATTTTGGGCGCAGCTGTGCCTGCAGCCTATTTTTGGGTACACGGTGGCACTCGCAGTCTCGCCCCATTCCGAGTCCGACGGGACGGTTGGCCTGCCCTCCCGCCATGGCTATAGCTCACCCGCTTTTTTGGCATTTTGCAGCGGACGAACTGGGACGGGACCTTCGGGCTTATTTTTAGCGCGGCTGTGCCTACGGCCCATTTTTGGCACACGGAGGCCGGGCTTCGCAAAGTCTCTCGCTCCATTCTGAGTCCGCGGACGATGCCGGCAGCCTCCCCAAGGCTATAGCCCACCTGCTGGCATTTTTAAGGCGGACGAACTTGGGCACGGGACCTTCGAGCTTATTTTGGGCGCGGCTGTGCCTGCGGTGCTTTTGGTACACGGAGGGCACTCGCACAGTCTCGCCTCATTCCGTGGTCCGGCGGATTTATAAAGCCAGCTCCTCCTTTGAAGGCTATAGCCCACCCATTTTTTGACATTTTTGCGGCGGGCGAACTTGGGGACGGGACCTTCGGGGGCTTATTTTTGGGCGCGGCTGTGCCCGTAGCCTATTTTTGGCACACGGAGGGCATTCGCAAAGCCTCGCCACATTCCGAGTCCGCGGATTTGTTGGCCAGCCCTCTCCCCAAGGCTATAGCCCACCCGGGGCATTTTTGCGCGGACAAACTTGGGGACAGGACTCGGGGCTTATTTTGACGCACAGCCACGCCTCATTTTTGGCACACAGAGGGCGCCGTAGTCTCGCCCCATCCGACTCCGGCGGATCGAGTTGGCCAGCCCTCCCTCCCCAAGGCTATAGCCCACCCTGCTTTTCGGGCATTTTTGCGGCGGCTGACTAACTTGGGTGGACGTGGACCTTAGGGGGCGATATTTCAGCGCCACGCCTCAAGGCCTTGACTTTTGGCACACCTGAGGGCGCCGCAGTCTCGCCCATTCCGAGTCCGGCGGATTTGCTGTGGCCAGCCCTCCCCCCAAGGCTATAGCCCACCCGCTGGGTATTTTCAAGGGCGGCGTGACGCAACTTGGGGACGTGGACCTTCGGGCCTTATTTTTGGCGCTGTGCCTGCGGTCTATTTAGGAACATGGAGGGCGCCGCAAAGTCTCGCCCCATTCCGAAGCCACGTCAGCGGACGGTTGGCCAGCCCCTCCCCCAAGGCTATAGCCCACTCGCTTTTTCGGGGTATTTTCGCGCGGACGGGTCGGGACGGACCTTCGGGGCTTATTTTTATTTTTGGCGGGCGCTGCCCGCTGTGCCTCATTTTTTTGGCACACGGATGGCGCTCGCAATGTCTCGCCCCATTCCGAGTCCGATCGGTTAAGTTGGCCAGCGCTCCTCCCAAGGCTATAGCCCACCCGCTGTTTTTGGCAATTTACGGCGGATCGAACTTGGGGACGGGACCTCGGGACTTATTTTTTTGGGTGCGGCTGTGCCCGTGGCCGATTTGTGGCAAACAGAGGGCGCCGAATGTCTCGCCTGCTATCTGACTCCGCGACGGCGGCCAGCCCCTCCCCTACAAGCTGCTGAGGTAGCCCACCCGCTTTTGCGATTTTTTATGCGGCGGACGAACTTGGGGACGGGACCTCGGAGCTATTTTTGCTGCAGGCGCGGCTTTTAAGTGCCAAGGGCGCGTCTATTTTTGGCAATAATGAGGGCGTTCTCAAAGTCTCGCCATTCGAGTCCGCGACGGCTTTGGCCAGCCCTTCCCTGCCAAGGCTATAGCTCACCCGCTTTTAGGTATTTTTTACATGCGCGGACGAAATTGGGGACTTGACCTTCGGCTTTTTTGGTGTGCCTGCCTGGGCCTATTTTTGGCACACTATAGGAGGGTACTCGCAAAGTTCAGCCCCATTCCGAACCGGACGGATGCGCGCTGCCGCCCTCCACAGGGCTATAGCCCACCCGCTTTTTGGGGCATTTTTTACATGGCTATTTAACTTGGGACGGGACTGGGGCTTATTTTTGGGCTAGCTGTGCCTGCGCTGGCTATTTTTGGCACACGACGGATTTGGCGCCGCAAAGTCTCGCCCATTCCGAGTCCGCGGGATTGATTTGGCCAGCCCTCCTCCCCTAAGGCTATAGCCCACCTGTAGCTTGGGCATTTTGGTATTTTGGCATGATTTAACTTGGGGACGGGACCTTTCGGGGAGCTTATTTTTGGGTGTGGTCGGGCCTTATTTTTGGCACAATGGAGGGCGCTGCAGTCTCGCCCATTCCGAGTCCGGGACGGGTTGGCCAGCCTCTCCCCAAAGGCTATAGCTCACCTGCGTTTTTGGGCATTTTGCGGACGAACTTATGGACGGACCTCGGGCTTATTTTTGTTGTGTCCGCGCTCATTTTTGGCAGAAAGCACTGAGGCCACTTGCAAAATCTCTCGCCCCATTCCCAGTCCGGGCGGACGGTTTAGTTGGCAAGCTCTCCTCCCCCAAGGCTATAGCCCACCCGCTGGGGCATTTTATGGGCGGACAAACTTGGGGACGGGACGGCTCGGGACTTATTTTTGGGTGCGGCTGTGCCCACGCCCTATTTTTGGCACACGGAGGCCACTCGCAAAATCTCGCCCCATTCCGAGTCCATTTGACGGGCTTGGCCAGCCTCCCCAAGCTATAGCCCACCTGTTTTGGGGTATTTTTTGCAAGTGGAGATTTAACTTGGGGACGGGACCTTTCGGGACTTATTTTTGGTGCGGCTGTACCTGGCCAGCCCCCCTATTTTTGGCACACGGAGGCCACTCTGCAAAATCTTGTCCCATTCCGAGTCCGCGGATTTGCTGGCAGTCCCCTCAAGCTATAGCCCACCCGCTTTGGGCATTTTTGCGTGGGACGAACTTGGACTGACCTTCGGGGCTTATTTTTGGCGCAGCTGTGCCAGCGCCTACTTTTGGCACATGAGGGTGCCTGCAAAGTCTCGCCCCATTCCGAGTCCGATGGACGGACGAAGGTGCTGCCTTCCCTGCATCCCCCCAAGGCTATAGCCCACCCGCTTTTTTAGGTATTTGGCGGGACGAACTTGGGGACGGGACCTCGGGGTTTATTTTTGGCTGCGGCTGTGCCCGCGGCCTACTTTTTGGCACATGGAGGGCGCCTGCTCGCAATGTCTCGTCTCTAGCCATTTCGAGTCCGCGGACGGTTGGCTGCGCCTCCCCAAGGCTAGCCCTCCCGCTTGGCATATTTACGGTGGATTTAACTTGGGGACGGAACTTCGGGACACGACTTGATTTTTGGAGCGGCTGTGCCCGCGGTTATTTGTGGCTCATACGAGGGCTTCGCAATGTCTCGCCCCATTCCGACTCCGCGACGAGTGGGCCCCTCCCCGCCAAGGCTATAGCCCACCCGCTTTTGGGCATTTTCGCGCGGCGACGAACTTGGGGACGGACCTTCGAGTTTATTTTGTGCGCGCTGTGCCCGCGCTCTATTTTTGGCACACGGAGGCCCGCAAAGTCTCGCCTTCATTCAGAGTCCGGGCGATTGCTGCCAGCCCCTCCCAAAGGCTATAGGCAACCCATGCTGGCATTTTTGGGCGGACGTAACTTGGGGAATGGACCTTCGGGGGCTTATTTTTAAAAGGGTGCGGCAGCCCGCAGCAAGAGTATTTGTGGCAAACGGAGGGCGCCGCAAAGTCTCGCCTCATCTGAGTCCGCGGACGGATTTGGCCAGCCCTCCCCAAGGCTATAGCCCACCTGCTTTTTTGGGCATTTTTTGCGGGCGGACAAAATTGGGGACGTGACTTCGGGCCTTACATTTTGAGCGCGGCTGTGCCCGCGGTCTATTTTTAAGACACAGACGGTGCTCTACAAAGTCTCGCCATTCTGAGTCCGTCATGAATTTACCCTGGCCAGCCCTCCCCCTGGCTATAGCCCACCCGCTTGGGCATTTTACGAATTTGGGGACGGGACCTTCAGGGTCTTATTTTGGCTTACTGTGCCCATGCCTATTTTTATATACACGGAGGGTGCTTCGCAAAGTCTCGCCCCATTCCGAGTCCCATGGACGGATTGGTGTTATAAGCCCCTTCCCCAAGGCTTATAGCCCACCCATGCTTTGGGCATTTTTGCATGAAGCGGACGAACTTGGGGACCTTCTGGGCTTACTTTTTGCGCAAGCGTGCCAAGCAGCAATTCTTCTGGCCCACTGGCACACTGAGGGCTTCTGAAAGTCTCGCCCATTTGAGTCCGGGAAGGACACAGGTGGCTAGACCCTCCCCAAGGCTATAGCCCACCCGCTTTTGGCATTTTAAGGGCGGACTTAACTTGGGACGGGACCTTCGGGGCTTATTTTTGGGCGCGGCTGTGCCCACTTGCCTATTTGTGGCACATGGAGGGCGCCGCAAAGTCTCGCCCCATTCCAGGCAAAGGCGATTTGGCCAGCTCCTCCCCAAGGCTATAGCCCACTGCTTTTCGGTATTTTTGTACGGACGGGTCGGGACGGACCGGGGCTTATTTTTGGGCGTGGCTGTACCCGGCGTCAAGGCTTATGGCACACGGATGCGCCGTAATGTCTCGCCTCATTCCGAAACCGCGGCCGAAGGCCAGCGCCTTCAAGGCTATAGCCCACCCATTTTTGGGCATTTTTACGGCGGATTTGACGCAATCTCGGGACGGGACCTTCGGGTTGCTTGGGCGTGGCTGGGACCGCGCCTATTTTTAGCACACGGAGGACGCCGCAATGTTCTTGCCCATTCCGGTCTGTCCGCGACGGCGGCCAGCCCTCCCTCGGGCTATAGCCATAGCCTACCCGCTTTTTGGGCATTTTTCCATGGCGGGACCAACTTGGGGACGTGGACTCGGGGCCATTTATTTTTGGGCGCGGCATGTGCCCGCAGCCTTTTTTTTGGCACACGACGGGTGCTCACGGGGCAAAGTGTCAACCGATTCTGAGTCCGCGGATGAAGCACAGCCCTCCCCCTCCCCCCAAGGCTCTAGCCCCAGCCCACCCGCTTTTTTGGGCATTTTTATGCCGGACGAACTTGGGGACGGGACCTCGGGGCTTATTTTGGGGCGCCGTTGTGCCCATGCCTCGCTGCTATTTTTGGCACGCTGGAGGCCATTGCAAAGTCTCGCCCCATTCCAGTCCGGCGGTCGGTTGGCAGCCCTCCCCAAGGCTATAGCCCACCCGCTTTTTGGGCATTTTACGGCGGACGAACTTCGGGACGGGACCTTCGGGGCTTATTTGGGCGCCGCTGGGAACGCAGCCTATTTTTGGTGGCACATGGAGGGCGCCGCAAGGTCTCGCCGCATTCCGAGTCTGGCGGACGGTTGGCCCGCCTCCCCAAGGCTATAGCCCACCCATTTTTTGGGTATCTTTGGGCGGACGAACTTGGGACGGACCTCGGGGCTTATGTTTGGGCGCGGCTGTGTCTGCGCCAATTTTTGCACACGGAGGGAGCTCGCAGTCTCGCCCATTCCGAAACCGCGGATTTTGGCCAGCCCCTCCCCCAAGGCTACAGCCCACCCGCTTGTTCAGGGCATTTTTGCGACGGACTAACTTGGGGACGGGACCTTCAGGGGCTAATTTGCTGCGGTGTCGTGGGTCTATTTTTGGCACCACAGAGAGCGCCGCAAAGTTTCGCCCCATTCCGAGTCCGGCGGACGGTTGGCTGAGCCCATCCCCCCAAGGCTATAGCCCACCCGCTTAGGGCATTTTGCGGACAAACTTGGGGACGGGACCTTCGGGGCCATATTTTGAGCGCGCTGTGTCCGCGGCCTATTTTTGGCACACGGAGGGCGCTGTGAAGTCTCACCTCCCATTCCGAGTCCGCGGACGCTTGGCCAGACCCTCCCCAAGGCTATAGCCCACCCGCTGGGGCATTTTTACGGCGGACGAACTTCGGGACGGGACCTTCGGGGCTTATTTTTGCCGCGCTTGGGAACGCGCCTATTTTTTAGCACAGGGAGGACGTGCAGTCTTGCCCCATTCCGAGTCTCACTGCGGACGCAAGTGGGCCAGCCCTCCTCAAGGCTATAGCCCACCCGCTTTTGGGCATTTTTATGAGGACGAACTTGCGTCGGGACCTTCGGGGGCTTATTTTTGGGCACGGCTATGCCCGCGGCCTATTTTTGGCACATGGAGGGCGCTCACAAAGTCTCGCCGCATTCCGAGTCTCGGACGAGTGGGCCCGCCTCCCCAAGGCTATAGCCCACCCATTTTTGGGTATTTTTATGGCGACTTAACTTGGGGACGGGACCTTTGGGGGCTTATGTCTGGGCGCGGCTGTGTTCATGGGCCACTTTTGGTACACACGGAGGGAGCTCGCAGTCTCACCCCATCTCCGAGTCCGCGGACGGTTGGCCAGCCCCTCCCCCTGCTATAGCCCACCCGCTGGGCATTTTTGCGGCGGACGAACTTGGGGACGAGACCTTCGGGGTCTTATTTTTGGACACGGCTGTGCCCGCATCCTATTTTTGCCCCACGGAGGGCGCTCGTAAAGTCTCACCCCATTCCGAGTCCGGCGGACGAAGTTCGCCAGCCCCTCCCCCCAAGGCTATAGCCCACCCGTTTTTTGGGCATTTTTGGGCTTGGATGAACTTGGGGACGGGACCTTCTGGGCTAATTTTTGGGCACGGTGGTGTCCACGGCCTATTTTTGGCACACGGAGGGCGTCGTAAAGTCTCGCCCCATTCCGAGTCCCCAAGCGGATTTAGTGGGCCAGCCTCCTCCCCAAGGCTATAGCCCACCCGCTTTTTTGGGCATTTTAGCGCGGGACGAACTTGGGGACGGACCTCGGGGCTTATTTTTGGGCGCGGCTGTGCCCGTAGCCATTATTTTGGCACACGGAGGGCGCTCGCAAAGTCTCACCTCATTCCGAGTCCGGGCGGATTTGGCCAGCCCCTCCCCTGGCTAGCCCACCTTGTTTGGGCATTTTTGACGGACGAACTTGGGGACGGACCGGGGCTAATATTTTGGGCGCGGTGTGCCCAAGGTCTATTTTTGCACATTTGGAGGGCGCCGCAAAGTCTCGCCCATTCTGAGTCCGGCGGACGAAGTTGATCAGCCCTCCCAAGGCTATAGCCCACCCGCTTTTGGCATTTTTGCGGCGACGTAACTTGTCCTGGGACGTGACCTTCGGGGCTTATTTTTGAGCGCGCTGTGTCCTATGTTTGGCATACACGGAGGGCGCCGTGAAGTCTCGCCTCATTCCGAGTCCGCGGACTTGGGCCAGCTCCTCCCCCTGGGCTATAGCCCACCCGCTGGGCATTTTAGCGCGGACAACTTGGGGACGGGACCTTCGGGCGATTTTGGGGCGCGCGCCTGCGGCCTATTTTTGGCACACAGAGGCCGCTCAAAGTCTCGCCCATTCAGTCCGGTCGGCCGAGTTGGCCAGCCCTCCCCCAAGGCTATAGCCCACCCGCTTTTTTGGGTATTGACATTTTTGGCGGACGTTCGGACGGACTCCTTGGCACTTGGGAACGCGTCTATTTTTAGCACACGAGGACGCCAAAGTTCTTGCCCCATTCCGAGTCTGCATGGACGAAGTGGGGCCAGCCCTCCCCAAAAGTCTATAGCCCACCTGGGGCATTTTATGAGGACGAACTTATGGGCTGGACCTTCGGGGGCTTATTTGGGCGCCTGTGCCTCAAGTGCCTATTTTTGGCACATGGAGGGCGCCGCAAAGTCTCGCCGCATTCCAAGTCTGGCCATGGATTGTTGGCCCGCCCCTCCCCAAGGCTATAGCCCACCCATTTTTTGGGTATTTTATGACGAACTTGGGGACGGACTCTGGGGCTTATGTTTGGGCGCTGTGTCATGCCAATTTTTGGCACACGGAGGGAGTTTCGCAGTCTCGGCCCATTCCGAGTCCGCGGACGAGTGGCCAGCCCCTCCTCTTATACAGCCCACCCGTTGTTTGGGCATTTTTGCGACGGACGAATTTGTGGACGGGACCTTCAGGGCTAATTTGGGCGCGCGGTGCCCGTGGCCTATTTTTGGCACACAGAGAGCGCGCAAAGTTTCGCCCCATTCCGAGTCCGCGGACGGTTGGCCAGCCCCTCCCCCAAGGCCATAGCCCACCCGCTTGGGCATTTTTCGGACGAACTAGGGACGGGACCTTCGGGACTTATTTTTGAGCGCCGCTGTGTCCGCGCCTATTTTTGGCACACAGAGGGCGCCGTAAAGTCTCGCCCCATTCCGAGTCCGGCGGATTTAGCTGGCCAGCCCCTCCACCCAAGGCTATAGCCCACCCATTTTCGGGCATTTTACGCGGACGAACTTGGTAACGGGACCTCGGCACTTGTTTTTGGGTGCGGCTGTACCCGCGCCTCTAGTTTTGGGACACATAGGCGCCGCAGTCTCGCCCCATTACGAGTCCGCGGATCAGTTGGACAGCCCTCCCCAAGGCTATAGCCCACCCGCTGGGCATTTTTGCGGCGGACGAACTTGGGGACGGGACCTTGGGGGCTTATTTTTGGCATGCCTGTGCCCGCAGCCTATTTTTGGCACACGGAGGGCGCGCAGTCTCGCCCCATTCCGAGTCCGGTTGACGATGTTGGCTTTCAGCCTCACCCCAAGGCTATAGCCCACCCATTTTTTCGCATTTTGCAAGGCGGACGAACTTGGTACGCGACCTTCGGGGCTTATTTTTGGGTGCAGCTGTGTCCGCAGCCTATTTTTGGCACGCGGAGGGTGCTCGCAAAGTCTCACCATTCCGAGTCCGGGACGAGTTGGCCAGCCCTCCCCAACGCTATAGCCCACCCGCTTTTGGGCATTTTGCAGCGGACGAACTTGGGGACGGGACCTTCGAGCTTATTTTTAAGGCGCGGCTGTGCTCCGCGCCTATTTTAAGGGCACACGGAGGGTGATCGCAGTCTCGCCTATTCCGAAGTCCGGGCGGACGAAGCTGGCCAGCCCCTCCCCCAAGGCTATAGCCCACCCGCTTTTTTCGGGCATTTTGCGCGGACGAACATGGGGACCGGACCTTCGGGGCTGATTTTTAAGGGCGGCTGTGCCCGCGGCCTATTTTGGGCACACGGAGGGTGATCGCAGTCTCGCCTCCATTCCGAGTCCGCGGACGGTTGGCCAGCCTCCTCCCCAAGGCTATAGCCCACCCGTTTTTTGGGCATTTTAGAGGAGGAAGAAGATGGTAACGGGACCTTCGGGAACTTGTTGTTGGGTGCGGCTGTACCCGCGGCCTAGTTTTGGGACACATAGGGGGCTCGCAAAGTCTGGCTCCATTACGAGTCCGGCGGATTTTAGTAAGGCCAGCCCCCTCCCCCGGAAGGCTATAGCCCACCCCCCATTCCGCTGGGCATTTTTGCGGCGGACGGAACTTGGGCTTTTTTGGCACGCGGCTGTGCCCGCGGCTATTTGGCACACACGGTGCTCGCCCAATCTTGCCCCATTCCGAGTCCGGGCGGATGAAGTTGCCAGCCCTCCCCCAAGGCTATAGCCCACCCGCTTTTGGGCATTTTGGCATGCCTGGGCTTTTTTTTGGGGACGGGACCTATTCCGGGGCTGGGAGCGGCTTCCCCATTTTTGGCATTCACGCCAGCTGTGGCCCGTGGCCCACATTTTTTTGCACGGAGGCGCTCGCAGTCTCGCCCATTCCGAGTCCGCGGACGATTTGTTGCCAGCCCTCCCAAGGCTATAGCCCACCCGCATTTTCGGGGCATTTCGGGGCTTTGGGCGGTGACCACACGGAGGGCGCTGCAGTCTCGCCCATTCCGAACTGAGGGTGCTATAGGCCCACCTGCTTTAACCGGATTGGAACTTATTTGGCGCGGCTGTGTTTTCACGGCCTCCTTCAGAGCCCTCCCAGAGGCTATAGCCCACCCGCTTTTTTTTTTCCGGGGGGCGGGACGGACCTTCGGGGCGGCTTATTTTTGGCGCGCTGACCTGCGCTCATATTTTCTCACCTCCCATTCCGATTCCGGCGACGAAGTTGGCTAGCCCTCCCCAAGGCTATAGCCCACCCGCTTTTGGGCATTTATTTTAGCTAACTTGGGGACGGGACCTCGGGGCTTATTTTTGGACGCTGCTGTGCCCGCTCACAAGCCTATTTTTGGCACACGGCGGTGCGCTCGCAAAGTCTTGCCCTATCTCCGAGTCCGGCGGACGAGTGGCCAGCCTCCCCCAGGCTATAGCCCACCCGTTTTTTGGGCATTTTTGCGGCGGACGAACTTGGGGACGGGACCTTTGGGGGCTTATTTTTTGGCATGCCTGTGCCCGCAGCCTATTTTTGGCACATGGAGGGCGCTCGCAAAGTCTCGCCCCATTCCGAGTCCGGCGGACGATGTTGGCCAGCCCCTCCCCCCAAGTCTATAGCCCACCCATTTTTGCGATTTGGCGGGATTTAACTTGGGTACGCGACCTTCGGGGCTTATTTTTTGCTGTGGCTGTGCCCGTGGCCTATTTTTGGCACACGGAGGGTGCTCGCAAAATCTCGCCGGATTCCGAGTCCGCGGATTTGTTGGCCAGCCCCTCCCCTGCCTATAGCCCGCCTGCTTTTTCGGGCATTTTGCTGGGTGGACGAATCTTGGGGACGGGACCTTCGAGGGCTTATTTTGGGCGCGGCTGTGCCTCGCGGCCTATTTTTGGCACACGGAGGGCGCTGCAAAGTGTCGCCCCATTCCGAGTCTCATGGACGAAGTCGCCAGCCCCTCCCCTGTGGCTATAGCCCACCCGCTTTTGGGCATTTTGGCGGACGAACTTGGGGACGGGACGCTCGGGAACTTATTTTTTTGGCGCTGCTGCGCCGGGCCTATTTTTGGCACACGGAGGGAGGTCGCAAAGTCTCGCCCATTCCGAGTCCGGCGGACGGTTGGCCAGCCCCTCCCAAGGCTATAGCCCACCCGCTTTTGGGCATTTTTGCGGTGACGAACTTGGGGACGGACCTTCGGGGCTTATTTTTGGGGCGGCTGTGCCCGCGGCCCATATTTGGCACCCGGAGGGAGCTCGCACCGTCTCGCCCCATTCCGAGTCCGGCGGACGACGAGGGCCAGCCCCTCCCAAGGCTATAGCCCACCCATGTTTTGGGAATTTTTGCGGGGGACGAACTTTGGAACGGGTCTCTGGGGCTTATTTTTGGCGTGGCTGTGACCGCGTCTATTTTTGGCACACGGAGGGCGCCGCAAAGTCTCGGGCGCATTCCGAGTCCGCGGACGGTTGGCCAGCCTCCCCCAAGGCTATAGCCCACCCGCTGGGCGTTACGGACGAACTTTGGAACGGGTCCTTCGGGGGCTTATTTTTGGGCACGGCTGTGCGAGCGGCCTATTTTTGGCACATGGAGGGCGCTCGCAAAGTCTCGACCCATTCCGAGTCCGGCGGACAAAGTTGGCCAGCCCCTCCCCCCAAGGCTATAGCCCACCCGTTGTTTGGGCATTTTTGCGGCGGACGAACTTGGGGACGGGACCTTCGGGGCTTATTTTAGGCGCGCTGACCTCATGCATATTTTTTTGCACACGGAGGGCGCTCGCAAAGTCTCACCCCATTCCGAGTCCGCGGATTGGCTAGCCCTCCCCCAAGGCTATAGCCCACCCGCTTTTGGGCATTTTTGCGGCGGGACGAACTTGGGGACGGGACCTTCGGGGCTTATTTTTGGTCGCGCTGGCCTGCCTATTTTTGGCACACGGAGGCCGCCTCCCAAAGTCTCGCCCCATTCCGAGTCCGGCGGACGGTTGGCCAGCCCCTCCCCCATGGCTATAGCCCACCCGCTTTTGGGCATTTTTGCGGCGGACGAACTTGGGGACGGGACTTTCGGGGCTTATTTTTGCGCGCTGTGCCCGCTCATTTTTGGCATGGGCGCACGCAAAGTCTCGCCCAATTCCGAGTCCGGCGGACGAAGTGGCCCAGCCCCTCCCCCCAAAGCTATAGTCCACCCGTTTTTTGGGCATTTTTGCGGCGCACGAACTTGTGGACGGGACCCTCGGGGGCTTATTTTTGGGTGCGGCTGTGCCCACGGCCTATTTTTGGCACACGGAGGGTGCTCGCAAATTCTCGCCCCATTCCGATCCCGGCGGACGAGGTTGGCCAGCCCCTCCCCCCAAGGCAATAGCCCACCCGTTTTTTGGGCATTTTTGCGGCGGGCGAACTTGGGGACGGGACCTTCGGGGCCTTATTTTTTGGCGCGGCTGCGCCCGCCGCCTATTTTCGGCACACGGAGGGTGCTCGCAAAGTCTCGCCCCATTCCGAGTCCGGCGGATTTGGCCAGCCCTCCCCCAAGGCTATAGCCCTCCTGCTGGGCATTTATGCGGACGAACTTGGGGACGCAACTGGGGGCTTATTTTTGGCGCTGCTGTGCCTGGGCGCGACCTATTTTTGCACACGGAGGGCGCTGCAAAGTCTCGCCCATTCCGAGTCCGGCGGATTTGGCAGGCCAGCCCTCCCCCAAGGCTATAGCCCACCCGCTGGGCATTTTTGCGGTGGACGAACTTGGGGACGGGACCTTCGGGGCTTATTTTTGGGCGCGGCTGTGTCCGCGCCTATTTTTGTACACGCAAGGCGCCGTAAAGTCTCGCCCCATTCCGAGTCCGGCGGACGGTTGGCCAGCCCCTCCCCAAGGCTATAGCCCACCCATTTTTTGGGTATTTTTGCAGCGACGAACTTGGGGACGGACCTCGGGGCTTATTTTTGGGCGCGGCTGTGTCCGCGGCCTATTTTTGGCACACGGAGGGCGCCACAAAGTCTCGCCCATTCCGAGTCCGCGGATTGTTGGCCAGCCCCTCCCCAAGGCTATAGCCCTCCCGCTTTTTTCGGGCATTTTGCGGGACGAACTTGGGGACGCGACCTGGGTTATTTTTGGTCGCTGCTGTGCCCGCGACCTCATTTTTGGCACACGGAGGGCGCCGCAAAGTCTCACCGCATTCCGAGTCCGCGGACGAAGCGGCCAGCCCTCCCCAAGGCTATAGCCAACCTGTTTTTGGGCATTTTTGCGGACGAACTTTGGGACGGGACCTTCGGGGCTTATTTGCGCGGCTGTGCCCGCGGCTATTTTTGGCACACGGAGTCCGCTGCAAAGTCTCGCCCCATTCTCGAGTCCGCGGACGAATCAAGGCGAGCCCTCCCCACGCTATAGCCCACCCGCTGGGGCATTTTTGCGGCGGACGAACTTGGGGACGGGACCTTCGGGGCTTATTTTTGGGCGCGCTGTGTCCGCGCCTATTTTTGGTACACGAGGGCGCCGCAAAGTCTCGCCCCATTCCGAGTCCGGCGGATTTGTCGCCAGCCCTCCCCCAAGGCTATAGCCCACCCATTTTTTGGGCATTTTTGCAGCGGACGAACTTGGGGACGGGACCTTGGGGGGCGTATTTTTGGGCGTGGCTGTGCCCGCGGCCTATTGTTGGCACACGGAGGCAGCTCGGAAAGTCTCGCCCCATTACGAGTCCGCGGACGGTTGGCCAGCCTCCCCCCAAGGCTATAGCCCACCCGTTGTTGGGCATTTTTACGGCGGACGAACTTGGGGACGGACCTTCGGGGCTTATTTTTGCGCGCTGCGCCTATTTTTGGCACACAGAGGGCGCAAAGTCTCGCCCATTCCGAGTCCGGCGGACGAGTTGGCCAGCCCTCCCCTGGCTATAGCCCACCCGCTTTTTTGGGCATTTTTGCGGACGAACTTGGGGACGGGACCTTCGGGGCTTATTTTTGGGCGGCTGTGCCCGCGCCTATTTTTGGCAGACGGAGTCCGCCGCAGTCTCGCCTCTCGAGTCCGGCGGACGGGCGGGCCAGCCCTCCCCACGGCTATAGCCCACCCGCTTTTGGGCATTTTGCGGACGAACTTGGGGACGGGACCGGGGCTTATTTTTGGGTGCGGCTGTGTCCGCGGCCTATTTTTGGTACAGGCAGGGCGCTGCAAAGTCTCGCCCCATTCCGAGTCCGGCGGACGGTTGGCCAGCCCTCCCCCTGGCTATAGCCCACCCATTTTTGGGCATTTTTGGACTAACTTGGGGACGGGACATTCGGGGCTTATTTTTGGCGCGGCTGTGCCTCAAGCTGGCTATTTTTGGCACACGGAGGATGATCGCAAAGTCTCGCCCCCATTCCGAGTCCGCGGACGAAGTGGCCAGCCCTCCCCAAGGCTATAGCCCACCCGTATTTTGGGCATTTTTGGCGGACGAACATCGGACGGGACCTTCGGGCTTATTTTTGCGCGCCGCCTGCGTCTATTTTTGGGCGCGGCTTTGCCCGCGGTCTATTTTTGGTACACGGATGGTGCTCGCAAACTCTCGCCCCATTCCGAGTCCGCGGATTTGCTTGGCCAGCCCTCCTCCCAAGGCTATAGCCCACCTGTTTTTGGGCATTTTTGGGCGGACGAACTTGGGGACGGGACCTTCGGGGGCTTATTTTTTGTGCGGCTGTGCCCGCTGCCTATTTTTGGTACACGGAGGGCTCTCGCAAAGTCTCGCCCCATTCCAAGTACGGCGGACGATGTGGCCCAGCCCCTCCCCCCAAGGCTATAGCCCACCCGTTTTTTGGGCATTTTTGCGGCGGAAGAACTTGGGGACGGGACCTTCGGGGCTTATTTTGGGATGCGGCTGTGGCCGCGCCTATTTTTGGCACACGGAGGGCGCCGTAAAGTCTCGCCCATTCCGAGTCCGCGGATTTGCCAGCCCTCCCCAAGGCTATAGCCCACCCGCTGGGCATTTTTGGGCGGACGAACTTGGGGACGGGACCTTCGGGGCTTATTTTAGGGCGCAGCTGTGCCCACGGCCTATTTTTGGCACACGGAGGGCGCCGCAAAGTCTCGCCCCATTCCGAGTCCGCGGACGGTTAGCCAGCCCCTCCCCCAAGGCTATAGCCCACCCATTTTTGGGCATTTTTGCGGACGAACTTGGGGACGGGACTGGGGCTTATTTTTGCGCGGCTGCGCCGTGGCCTATTTTTGCACACAGAGGGCGCCGTAAGTCTCGCCTCATTCCGAGTCCGGCGGATTTGGCCAGCCCTCCCCCAAGGCTATAGCCCACCCGCTGGGCATTTTTGCGGCGACGAACTTGGGGACGGGACTTCGGGGCTTATTTTTGGCGCGCTGTGTCCGCGCTATTTTTGGCACACGGAGGGCGCCGCAAAGTCTCGCCCCATTCCGAGTCCGGGCGGATTTAAGGGCCAGCCTCCCCCAAGGCTACAGCCCACCCGCTGGGCATTTTTGCGGCGGATGAACTTGGGGACGGGACCTTCGGGGGCTTATTTTTGGGTCCGGCTGTGTAGGCGGCCTATTTTTAGAACACGGAGGCCGCTCGCGAATTCTCTCCCCATTCCGAGTCTGGCGGACGAAGTTGGCCAGCCCCTCCCCCAAAGGCTACAGCCCACCCGTTTTTTGGGCATTTTTGCGGCGGATGAACTTGGGGACGGGACCTTCGGGGGCTTATTTTTGGGTCCGGCTGTACCCGCGGCCTATTTTTAGAACACGGAGGCCGCTCGCAAAGTCTCTCCCTATTCCGAGTCTGGCGGACGAAGTGGGCCAGCCCCTCCCCCCAAGGCTATAGCCCACCCGTTTTTTGGGCATTTTTGTGGTGGACGAACTTGGGGACGGGACCTTCGGGGGCTTATTTTTGGGCGCGGCTGTGCCCGCGGCCTATTTTTGGCAGACGGAGTCCGCTCGCAAAGTCTCGCCCCATTCTGAGTCCGGCGGACGAAGTGGGCCAGCCCCTCCCCCCACGGCTATAGCCCACCCGTTTTTTGGGCATTTTTGCGGCGGACGAACTTGGGGACGGGACCTTCGGGGGCTTATTTTTGGGCGCGGCTGTGTCCGCGTCTATTTTTGGTACACGAGGGCGCTCGCAAAGTCTCGCCCCATTCCGAGTCCGCGGATTTGGCCCTCCCCTCAAGGCTATAGCCCACCCATTTTTTGGGCATTTTTATGGCGGACTAACTTGGGGACGGAACATCTGGGGCTTATTTTTGGGCGCGCTGTGCCCGCGCCCATTTTTGGCACACGGAGGATGCTTCGCAGTCTCGCCCCATTCCGAGTCCGCGGACGAAGTGGGCCAGCCCTCCCCAAGGCTATAGCCCACCCGTATTTTGGGCATTTTTGCGGCGGACGAACATCGGGACGGGACCTTCGGGGGCTTATTTTTGGGCGCGGCTGTGCCCGCGGTCTAATTTTGGGCGCGGCTTTGCCCGCGGTCTATTTTTGGCACACGGATGGTGCTCGCAAACTCTCGCCCCATTCCGAGTCCGGCGGACGAAGTTGGCCAGCCCCTCCTCCCAAGGCTATAGCCCACCTGTTTTTTGGGCATTTTTGCGGCGGACGAACTTGGCGACGGGACCTTCGGGGGCTTATTTTTTTGTGCGGCTGTGCCCGCGGCCTATTTTTGGCACACGGAGGGCTCTCGCAAAGTCTCGCCCCATTCCGAGTCCGGCGGACGAAGTGGGCCAGCCCCTCCCCCCAAGGCTATAGCCCACCCGTTTTTTGGGCATTTTTGCGGCGGACGAACTTGGGGACGGGACCATCGGGGGCTTATTTTGGGATGCGGCTGTGGCCGCGGCCTATTTTTGGCACACGGAGGGCGCTCGTAAAGTCTCGCCCCATTCCGAGTCCGGCGGACGAAGTTAGCCAGCCCCTCCCCCCAAGGCTATAGCCCACCCGTTTTTCGGGCATTTTTGCGGCGGACGAACTTTGGGACGGGACCTTCGGGGGCTTATTTTAGGGCGCAGCTGTGCCCACGGCCTATTTTTGGCACACGGAGGGCGCTCGCAAAGTCTCGCCCCATTCCGAGTCCGGCGGACGAAGTTAGCCAGCCCCGCCCCCCCAGGCTATAGCCCACCCGTTTTTTGGGCATTTTTGCGGCGGACGAACTTGGGGACGGGACCTTCGGGGGCTTATTTTTGGGCGCGGCTGCGCCCGTGGCCTATTTTTGGCACACAGAGGGCGCTCGTAAAGTCTCGCCTTATTCCGAGTCCGCGGACGAAGCCAGCCCCTCCCCAAGGCTATAGCCCACCCGTTTTTTGGGCATTTTTGTGGCGGACGAACTTGAAGACGGGACCTTCGGGGGCTTATTTTGGGACGCGGCTGTGCCCGCGGCCTATTTTTGGCACACGGAGGTGCTCAGAAAGTCTCGTCCCATTCCGAGTCCGGCGGACGAAGTTGGCCAACCCCTCCCCCCAAGGCTATAGCCCACCCGTTTTTTGGGCATTTTTGCGGCGGACGAACTTGGGGACGGGACCTTAGGGGGCTTATTTTTGGGCGCGGCTGTGCCCGCGTCCTATTTAGGGCACACGTAGTGCGCTCGCAAAGTCTCGCCCCATTCCGAGTCCGGCGGACGAATTTGGCCAGCCCCTCCCCCCAAGGCTATAGCCCCCACCCGTTTTTTGGGCATTTTTGCGGCGGACGAACTTGGGGACGGGACCTTCGGGGGCTTATTTTTGGGCGCGGCTGTGCCCGCGGCCTATTTTAGGCGCATGGAGAGCACACGCAACGTCTCGCCCCATTCCAAGTCCGGCGGACGAAGTTGGCCAGCCCCTCCCCCAAGGCTATAGCCCACCCGATTTTTGGGAATTTTTGCGGCGGACGAACTTGGGGACGGGACCTTCGGGGGCTTATTTTAGGGCGCGGCTCTGCCTGCGGCCTATTTTTGGCACACGTAGGGCACTCGCAAAGTCTCGCCCCATTCCGAGTCTGGCGGACGAAGTTAGCCAGCCCCTCCCCCCAAGGCTATAGCCCACCCGTTTTTTGGGCATTTTTGCGGCGGACGAACTTGGGGACGGGACCTTCGGGGCCTTATTTTTGGGTGCGGCTGTGCCGGCGGCCTATTTTTAGAACACGGTGGCCGCTCGCAAAGTCTCTCCCCATTCCGAGTCTGGCGGACGAAGTGGGCCAGCCCCTTCCCCCAAGGCTATAGCCCACCCGTTTTTTGGGCATTTTTGCGGTGGATGAACTTGGGGACGGGACCTTCGGGGGTTTATTTTTGGGCGCGGCTGTGCCCGCGGCATATTTTTGGCTCACGGAGTCTGCTCGCAAAGTCTCGCCCCATTCTAAGTCCGGCGGACGAAGTTGGCCAGCCCCTCCCCCCAAGGCTATAGCCCACCCGTTTTTTGGGCATTTTTGCGGCGGACGAACTTGGGGACGGGACCTTCGGGGGCTTATTTTTGGGCTCAGCTGTGTCCGCGGCCTATTTTTGGTACACGTAGGGTGCTCGTAAAGTCTCGCCCCATTCCGAGTCCGGCGGACGAAGTTGGCCAGCCCCTCCCCCCAAGGCTATAGCCCACCCGTTTTTTGATCATTTTTGCGGCGGACGAACTTGGGGACGGGACCTTCGGGGGCTTATTTTTGGGCGCGGCTGTCCCCGTGGCCTATTTTTGGTACACGGAGGGCGTTCGAAAAGTCTCGCCTCATTCCGAGTCTGGCGGACGAAGTTGGCCAGCCCCTCCCCCCAAGGCTATAGCCCACCCGTTTTTTGGGCATTTTTGCGGCGGACGAACTTGGGGACGGGACCTTCGGGGGCTTATTTTGGGATGCGGCTGTGGCCGTGGCCTATTTTTGGCACACGGAGGGCGCTCGTAAAGTCTCATCCCATTCCGAGTCCGGCGGACGAAGTTGGCCAGCCACTCCCCCCAAGGCTATAGCCCACCCGTTTTTTGGGCATTTTTGCGGCGGACGAACTTGGGGACGGGACCTTAGGGGGCTTATTTTTGGGCGCGGCTGTGCCCACGGCCTATTTAGGGAACACGGAGGGTGCTCGCAAAGTCTCGCCCCATTCTGAGTCCGGCGGACAAAGTTGGCCAGCCCCTCCCCCCAAGGCTATAGCCCCCACCCGTTTTTTGGGCATTTTTGCGGCGGACGAACTTAAGGACGGGACCTTCGGGGGCTTATTTTTGGGCGCGGCTGTACCCGCGGCCTATTTTTGGCACACGGAGGGCGCTCGCAAAGTCTCGCCCCATTCCGAGTCCGACGGACGAAGTAGGCCAGCCCCACCCCCCAAGGCTATAGCCCACCCGTTTTTTGGGCATTTTTGCGGCGGACGAACTTGGGGACGGGACCTTTGGGGGCTTATTTTTGGGTGCGGCTGTGCCTGCGGCCTATTTTTGGCAGACGGAGTGCGCTCGCAAAGTCTCGCCCCATTCCGAGTCCGGCGGACGAAGTTGGCCAGCCCCTCCCCCCAAGGCTATATCCCACCCATTTTTTGGGCATTTTTGCGGCGGACGAACTTGGGGACGGGACCTTCAGGGGCTTATTTTTGGGTGCGGCTGTGCCTGCTGCCTCTTTTTGGCACACGGAGGGCGCTCTCAAACTCTCGCCCCATTCCGAGTCCGGCGGACGAAGTTGGCCAGCCCCTCCCCCCAAGACTATAGCCCACCCGTTTTTTGGGCAGTTTTGCGGACGAACTTGGGGTCGTGACCTTGGGTGCTTATTTTTGGGCGCGTCTGTGCCCGCGGCCTATTTTTGGCACACGGAGGGCGCTCGCAAAGTCTCGCCCCATTCCGAGTCCGACGGACGAAGTAGGCCAGCCCCTCCCCCCAAGGCTATAGCCCACCCGTTTTTTGGGCTTTTTTGCAGCGGACGAAGTTGGGGACGGGACCTTCGGGGGCTTATTTTTGGGCACGTCTGTGTCCGCGGCCTATTTTTGGCACTCGGAGGCCGCTCGCAAAGTCTCGTCCCATTCCGAGTCCGGCGGACGAAGTTGGCCAGCCCCTACCCCCAAGGCTATAGCCCACCCGCTGGGCATTTTTGCGGCGGACGAACTTCGGACGGACCTTCGGGGCTTATTTTTGCCTCTGTGTCCGCGGCCTATTTTTGGTACACGAGGGTGCTCCCAAAGTCTCGCCCCATTCCGAGTCCGCGGACGAAGTTGGCCAGCCCCCTCCCCGAGGCTATAGCCCCACCCATTTTTGGTCATTTTTGCGGCGGACGAACTTGGGGACGGACCTTCGGGGCTTATTTTTGGGTGCGGCTGTGCCCGCCTATTTTTGGCACAGGAGGGCGTCGCAGTCTCGCCCCATTCCGAGTCCGGCGGACGATGTTGGCCAGCCCTCCCCAAGGCTATAACCCACCCATTTTTGGGCATTTTGCTGACGATTTAACTTGGGGACGGGACCTTCGGGGTTTATTTTTGGGTTCGCTGTGCCCGGCTATTTTTGGTACACGGAGGGCGCCGCAAATTTTCAACCCATTCCGAGTCCGGCGGATTGGCCAGCCCTCCCCAAGGCTATAGCCCACCCGCTTGGGCATTTTTATGGGCGGACGAACTTGGGGACGGACCTTCGGGGCCTATTTTTGCGCGGCTGTGCCCGTGGCCTATTTTTGGCACACGGAGGGCGCCGCAAAGTCTCGCCCCATTCCGAAGTTCGGCGGACGGTTGGCCAGCCCTCCCAAAGGCTATATCCCACCCATTTTTTGGGCATTTTTGAGGCGGACGAACTTGGGGACGGGACGTTCGGGGGCTTATTTTTGGGCGCGGCTGTGCCCGCGGGCTAGTTTTGGCACACGGAGGGCACTCGCAAATAATCGCCCCATTCCGAGTCCGGCGGACGAAGTAGGCCAGCACCTCCCCCCAAGGCTATAGCCCACCCGTTTCTTGGGCATTTTTGCGGCGGACGAACTTGGGGACGGGACCTTCGGGGGCTTATATTTGGGCGCGGCTGTGCCCGTGGACTATTTTTGGCACACGAAGGTCCGCCAGAAGTCTCACCCCATTCCTAGTCCGGCGGAAGGAAGTGGGCCAGCCCCTCCCCCCAAGGCTATAGCCCACTGTTTTTTGGGCATTTTTGCGGCGGACGAACTTGGGGACGGGACCTTCGGGGGATTATTTTTGGGCGCGGCTGTGCCCGCGGCCTATTTTTGGCACAAGGAGGTCGCTCGCAAAGTCTCGCCCCATTCCGAGTCCGGCGGACGAAGTTGACCAGCCCCTCCCCCCAAGGCTATAGCCCACCCGTTTTTTGGGAATTTTTGCTGCGGACGAACTTGGGGACGGGACCTTCGGGGACTTATTTTTGGGCACGGCTGTGCCCGCGGACTATTTTTGGCACACGGTGGGCGCTCGCAAAGTCTCGTCCCATTCGGAGTTCGGCGGAAGGAAGTGGGCCAGCCCCTCCCCCCAAGGCTATAGCCCACCCGTTTTTTGGGCGTTTTTGCGGCGGACGAACTTGGGGACGGGACCTTCGGGGGCTTATTTTTGGACGCGGCTGTGCCTGCGGCCTATTTTGGGCGCACCGAGGGCGCTCGCAAAGTCTCCCCCCATTCTGAGTCCGGCGGACGAAGTTGGCCAGCCCCTCCCCCCAAGGCTATAGCCCACCCGTTTTTTGGGAATTTTTGCTGCGGACGAACTTGGGGACGGGTCCTTCGGGGGCTTATTTTTGGGCACGGCTGTGCCCGCGGACTATTTTTGGCACACGGAGGGTGTTCACAAAGTCTCACCCCATTCCGAGTCCGGCGGACGAACTTGGCCAGCCCCTCCCCCCAAGGCTATAGCCCACCCGATTTTTGGGCATTTTTGCGGCGGACGAGCTTGGGGACGGGACCTTCGGCGGCTTATTTTTAAGCGTTGTGCTCAAGCCTATTTTTGGCACACGGAGTGTGGTTTCAAAGTCTCTCCCCATTCCGAGTCCGGCGGACGAAGTTGGCCAGCCCCTCCCCTCAAGGCAATAGCCCACCCGTTTTTTGGGCATTTTCGCGGCGGATGAACTTGGGGACGGGACCTTTGGGGGATTATTTTTTGGCGTGGCTGTGCCCGCGGCCTATTTTTTGCACACGGAGGGCGGTCGCAAAGTCTCGCCCCATTCCGAGTCCGGCGGACGAAGTTGGCCAGCCCCTCCCCCCAAGGCTATAGCCCACCCGTTTTTTGGGCATTTTTGCGACGGACGAACTTTCGGACTGGACCTTCGGGGGCTTATTTTTGGGCGCGGCTGTGCCCACGGCCTATTTTTGGCACATGGAGGTAGCTCGCAAAGACTCGCCCCATTCCGAGTCCGGCGGACGAAGTTGGCCAGCCCCTCCCCCCAAGGCTATAGCCCACCCGTTTTTTGGGCATTTTTGCGGCGGACGAACTTGGGGACGGGACCATCGCGGGCTTATTTTTGGGCGCGGCTGTGCCCGCGGCCTAGTTTTGGCACACGGAGGGTGCTCGCAAAGTTTTGCCCCATTCCGAGTACGGTGGACAAAGTTGGCCAGCCCCTCCCCCCAAGGTTATAGCCCACCCGTTTTTTGGGCATTTTTGCGGCGGACGAACTTGGGGACGGGACCTTCGGGGGCTTATTTTTAGGTACGGCAGTTCCCACGGCCTATTTTTCGCACACGGAGGGCGCTCGCAAAGTCTCGCCCCATTCCGAGTCCGGCGGACGAAGTTGGCCATCCCCTCCCCCGAAGGCTATAGCCCACCCGTTTTTTGGGCATTTTTACGGCGGACGAACTTGGGGAAGGGACCTTCGTGGGCTTATTTTTGGGCGCGGCTGTGCCCGCGGCCTATTTTTGGTACACGGAGGGCGCTCACAAAGTCTCGTCCCATTCCCAGTCCGGCGGACGAAGTGGGCCAGCCTCTCCCCCCAAGGCTATAGCCCACCTGTTTTTTGTGCATTTTTGCGGCGGACGAACTTGGGGACGGGACCTTCGGGGCTTATTTTTGGGCGCGGCTGTGCCCGCGGCCTATTTTTCATACACGTAGGGCGCTCGCAAAGTCTCACCCCATTCCAAGTCCGGCGGACGAAGTTGGCCAGCCCTCCCCCCAAGGCTATAGCCCTCCCGTTTTTTGGGCATTATTGCAGCGGACGAACTTGGGGACGGGACCTTCGGGCACTTATTTTTGGGCGCGGCTGTGCCCGCGGCCTATTTTTGGCACACGGAGGGTGCTTGCAAAGTCTCGCCCCATTCCGAGTCCGGCGGACGAAGTTGGCCATCCCCTCCCCCGAAGGCTATAGCCCACCCGTTTTTTGGGCATTTTTGCGGCGGACGAACTTGGGCACGGGACCTTCGGGGGCTTATTTTTCAGTGCGGCTGTGCCCGCGGCCTATTTTTGGCACACGGAGGGCGCTCGCAAAGTCTCGCCCCATTCCGAGTCCGGCGGACGGCCAGCCCTCCCCAAGGCTATAGCCCACACGCTTTTGGGCAATTTTGCGTGGACGAACTTGGGGACGCGACTTCGGGGCTTATTTTTGGCGCTGCTGTGCCTCGCTGGCTATTTTTTGCACACGGAGGGCGCCGCAAAGTCTCGCCCCATTCCGAGTCCGCGGACGGTTGGCCAGCCCTCCCCCAAGGCTATAGCCCACCCGTTTTTTGGGCATTTTTGCGGCGGACGAACTTTCGGACTGGACCTTCGGGGGCTTATTTTTGGGCGCGGCTGTGCCCGCGGCCTATTTTTGGCACACGGAGGGCGCTCGCAAAGTCTCGCCCCATTCCGAGTCCGGCGGACAAAGTTGGCCAGCCCCTCCCCGCAAGGCTATAGCCCACCTGTTTTTTGGGCATTTTTGCGGCGGACGAACTTGGGGACGGGACCTTCGGGGCTTATTTTTGGGTGCGGCTGTGCCCGCGGCCTATTTTTGGCACACGGAAGCCACTCGCAAAGTCTCGTCCCATTCCGAGTCCGGCGGACGAAGTTGGCCAGCCCCTCCCCCCAAGGCTATAGCCCACCTGTTTTTTGGGCATTTTTGCGGCGGACGAACTTGGGGACGGGACCTTCGGGGGCTTATTTTTGGGTGCGGCTTTGGTCACGGCCTATTTTTGGCACACGGAAGGCGCTCGCAAAGTTTCGCCCCATTCCGAGTCAGGCGGACGAAGTTTACCAGCCCGTCCCCCCAAGGATATAGCCCACCCATTTTTTGGGCATTTTTGCGGCGGACGAACTTGGGGACGGGACCTTCGGGGGCTTATTTTTGGGCGCGGCTGTGCCCGTGGCCTATTTTTAGCAAACGGAGGGCGATCGCAAAGTCTCGCCCCATTCCGAGTCCGGCGGACGAAGTTGGCCAGCCCTCCCAAGGCTATAGCCCACCCGCTTGGGCATTTGCGGACGAACTTGGGGACGGGACCTTCGGGGGCTTATTTTTGGGCGCGGCTGTGCCCGTGGCCTATTTTTAGCAAACGGAGGGCGATCGCAAAGTCTCGCCCCATTCAGAGTCCGGCGGACGAAGTTGGCCAGCCCCTCCCCCCAAGGCTATAGCCCACCCGTTTTTTGGGCATTTTTGCGGCGGATAAACTTGGGGATGGGACCTTCGGGGGCTTATTTTTGGGCGCGGCAGTGCCCGCAGCCTATTTTTGGCACACGGAGGGTGCTCGTAAAGTCTCGCCCCATTCCGAGTCCGGCAGACGAAGTTGGCCAACCCCTCCCCCCAAGGCTATAGCCCACCCGTTTTTTGGGCATTTTTGCGGCGGACGAACTTTGGAACGGGACCATCGGGGGCTTATTTTTGGCGCGGGTGCCTGCCTATTTTTGGCGCACGGAGGGCGGTTGCAAAGTCTCGCCCCATTCCGAGTCCGCGGACGACCAGCCCTCCTCAAGGCAATAGCCCACCCGCTTTTGGGCATTTTCGCGGCGGATGAACTTGGGGACGGGACCTTTGGGGGATTATTTTTGGCGTGGCTGTGCCTGCGCTATTTTTGCACACGGAGGGCGGTCGCAAAGTCTCGCCCATTCCGAGTCCGCGGACGGTTGGCCAGCCCTCCCCAAGGCTATAGCCCACCCGTTTTTTGGGCATTTTTGCGACGGACAAACTTTTGGACTGGACCTTCGGGGGCTTATTTTTGGGCGCGGCTGTGCCCACGGCCTATTTTTGGCACATGGAGGGCGCTCGCAAAGAATCGCCCCATTCCGAGTCCGGCGGACCAGCCCTCCCCAAGGCTATAGCCCACCCGTTTTTTGGGCATTTTTGCGGCGGACGAACTTGGGGACGGGACCATCGCGGGCTTATTTTTGGGCGCGGCTGTGCCCGCGGCCTAGTTTTGGCACACGGAGGGTGCTCGCAAAGTTTTGCCCCATTCCGAGTCCGGTGGACAAAGTTGGCCAGCCCCTCCCCCCAAGGTTATAGCCCACCCGTTTTTTGGGCATTTTTGCGGCGGACGAACTTGGGGACGGGACCTTCGGGGGCTTATTTTTAGGTACGGCAGTTCCCACGGCCTATTTTTCGCACACGGAGGGCGCTCGCAAAGTCTCGGCCCATTCCGAGTCCGGCGGACAAAGTTGGCCAGCCCCTCCCCCCAAGGCTATAGCCCACCCGTTTTTTGGGAATTTTTGCGGCGGACGAACTTGGGGACGGGACCTTCGGGGGCTTATTTTTGGGAGCGGCTGTGCCTATGGCCTAATTTTGGCACACAAAGAGCGCTCGCAAAGTCTCGCCCAATTCCGAGTCCGGCGGACGAAGTTGGCCAGCCCCTCCCCTCAAGGCTATAGCCCACCCGTTTTTGGGCATTTTTGCGGCGGACGAACTTGGGGACGGGACCTTCGGGGGATTATTTTTGGGCGCGGCCGTGTCCGCGGTCTATTTTTCGCACACGGAGGGCGATCGCAAAGTCTCGCCCCATTCCGAGTCCGGCGGATCGCCAGCCGCTTCCCCAAGGCTATAGCCCACCCGTTTTTTGGGCATTTTTGCGGCGGACGAACTTGGGGACGGGACCTTCGGGGGCTTATTTTTGGGCGCGGCTGTGCCCGTGGCCTATTTTTAGCAAACGGAGGGCGATCGCAAAGTCTCGCCCCATTCAGAGTCCGGCGGACGAAGTTGGCCAGCCCCTCCCCCCAAGGCTATAGCCCAACCGTTTTTTGGGCTTTTTTGCGGCGGACGAACATGGGGACGGGACCTTCGGGGGCATATTTTTTGGCGCAGCTGTGACCGCGGCTTATTTTTGGCACACGGAGGGTGCTCGCAAAGTCTCGCCCCATTCCGAGTCCGGCGGACGAAGTTGGCCAGCCCCTCCCCCCAAGGGTATAGCCCACCCGTTTTTTGGGCATTTTTGAAGCAGACGAACTTGGGGACGGGACCTTCGGGGGCTTATATTTGGGCGCGGCTGTGCACGCAGCCTATTTTTGGCACACGGAGGGCGCTCGCAAACTCTCGCCCCATTCCGAATCCGCGGATTTCCAGCCCTCCCACCAAGTCTATAGCCCACCCGTTTTTTGGGCATTTTTGCGGCGGACGATATTGGGGACGGGACCTTCGGGGGCTTATTATTGGGCGCGGCCGTGCTCGCGGCCTATTTTTGGTACACGGAGGGTGCTCGCAAAGTCTCGCCTCATTCCGAGTCCGCGGATCGCCAGCCCTCCCCCGTGGCTATAGCCCACCCATTTTTCGGGGCATTTTGGGCGGATGAACTTGGGGACGGGACCTTGGGCGCGCTGTGCCCGCCTATTTTTGGCACACGGAGGGAGCTCGCAAAGTCTCGCCATTCCGAGTCCGCGGATTGGCCAGCCCCTCCCCCCAAGTCTATAGCCCACCCGTTTTTTGGGCATTTTTGCTGCGGACGAACTTGGGGACGGGACCTTCGGGGGCTTATTTTAGGGCGCGGCTGTGTCCGCGGCCTATTTTTGGCACACGGAGGGCCCTCGCAAAGTCTCGCCCCATTCCGAGTCCGGCAGACGAAGTCGGCCAGCCCCTCCCCCCGAGGCTATAGCCCACCCGTTTTTTGGGCATTTTTGCGGCGGACAAACTTGGGGATGGGACCTTCGGGGGCTTATTTTTGGGCGCGGGAGTGGCCGCAGCCTATTTTTGGCACACGGAGGGTGCTCGCAAAGTCTCGCCCCATTCCGAGTCCGGCGGACGAAGTTGGCCAACCCCTCCCCCCAAGGCTATAGCCCACCCGTTTTTTGGGCATTTTTGCGGCGGACGAACTTTGGAATGGGACCTTCGGGGGCTTATTTTTGGGCGCGGCTGTGCCCGCGGCCTATTTTTGGCACACGGAGGGCACTCGCAAAGTCTCGGCCCATTCCGAGTCCGGCGGACGAAGTTGGCCAGCCCCTCCCCCCAAGGGTATAGCCCACCCGTTTTTTGGGCATTTTTGCGGCAGACGAACTTGGGGACGGGACCTTCGGTGGCTTATATTTGGGCGCGGCTGTGCACGCAGCCTATTTTTGGCACACGGAGGGCGCTCGCAAACTCTCGCCCCATTCCGAATCCGCGGACGGGCCAGCCCTCCCCCAAGTCTATAGCCCACCCGCTTTTGGGCATTTTTGCAAGATATTGGGGACGGACCTTCGGGCTTATTATTGGGCGCGCCGTGGGCCTATTTTTGGTACACGGAGGGTGCTCAAAGTCTCGCCTCATTCCGAGTCCGCGGACGAAGTCGCCAGCCCTCCCCCGGGCTATAGCCCACCCATTTTTGGGCATTTATGAACTTGGGGACGGACCTTCGGGGCTATTATTGGGCGCGCTGTGCCCGCTGCCTATTTTTGGCACACGGAGGGAGCTCGCAAAGTCTCGGCCCATTCCGAGTCCGCGGACGAATTGGCCAGCCCTCCCCAAGGCTATAGCCCACCCGTTTTTTGGGCATTTTTGCGGCGGAAGATATTGGGGATGGGACCTTCGGGGGCTTATTATTGGGCACGGCCGTGCTCGCGGCCTATTTTTGGCACACGGAGGGTGCTCGCAAAGTCTCGGCTCATTCCGAGTCCGGCGGACGAAGTCGGCCAGCCCCTCCCCCCAGGGCTATAGCCCACCCGTTTTTTGGGCATTTTTGCGGCGGACGAACTTGGGGACGGGACCTTTGGGGGCTTATTTTTGGGCGCGGCCATGTCCGCTGTCTATTTTTCGCACACGGAGGGCGCTCGCAAAGTCTCGGCCCATTCCGAGACCGGCGGACAAAGTTGGCCAGCCCCTCCCCCCAAGGCTATAGCCCACCCGCTTTTGGGAATTTTACGAACTTGGGGACGGGACCTTCGGGGCTTATTTTTGGCGCGGCTGTGCCACGGCCTATTTTTGGCACACAAAGGGCGCCGCAAAGTCTCGCCACCGAGTCCGCGGACGAGCCACGCCCCTCCTCAAGGCTATAGCCCACCCGCTATTTTTTTGGGGACGGGACCTTCGGGCTTATTTTTGGGCGCGGCCATGTCCGCGTCTATTTTTCGCACATGGAGGCGCCGCAAAGTCTCGCCACCCGAGTCCGGCGGACGGCCAGCCCTCTCCCAAGGCTATAGCCCACCCGCTTTTGGCCATTTGGACGAACTTGGGGACGGGACCTTCGGGGCTTATTTGGGCACGGCTGTGCCCTGCCTATTTTTGGCACACGGAGGGTGCTCGCAAAGTCTCGCCCCATTCCGAGTCCGCGGACGGTTGCCAGCCCTCCCCAAGGCTATAGCCCACCCGCTTTTGGGCATTTTTGCGGTGACAAACTTGGGGATGGGACCTTCGGGGCTTATTTTTGGCGCTGTGGCCGCGCTCATTTTTGGCACACGGAGGGCGCCGCAAATTCTTGCCCCATTCCGAGTCCGCGGACCCAGCCCTCCCCAAGGCTATAGCCCACCCGCTTTTTGGGCATTTTTGGACGAACTTGGGGACGGGACCTTCAGGGGCTTATTTTGGGCGTGTGTGCCCGACGCCTATTTTTGGCACACGGAGGGCGCCACAAAGTCTCGCCCCATTCCGAGTCCGGCGGACGGCCAGCCCTCCCCAAGGCTATAGCACACCCATTTTTGAGCCGAAACATGGGGACGGGATTTTTGGGCGCGCATGTGCCTGTGGACTATTTTTGGCACACGGAGGGCGCCAAAGTCTCGCCCATTCCGAGTCCGCGGACGAAGTTGCCAGCTCTCCCCGAGGCTATAGCCCACCCGCTTTTTGGCATTTTGGGGACGGGACCTTCGGGGCTTATTTTTGGGCGTGGCTGTGCCTATTTTTGGCACTTGAGGGCGCCGCAAAGTCTCGCCCATTCCGAGTCCGCGGACGGCCAGCCCCCCCAAGGCTATAGCCCACCCGTTGTTTGGGCATTTTTACGGCGACGAACTTGGGGACGGACCTTCGGGGCTTATTTTTGGTACGGCTGTGCCAGCCTATTTTTGGCACACGGAGGGCGCCGCAAAGTCTCTCCTCGCCCGAGTCCGCGGATTGGCCATCCCCTCCCCAAGGCTATAGCCCACCCGCTTTTGGGTATTTTTGCACGAACTTTGGGACGGGAACTTCGGGGCTTATTTTTCAGCGTGGCTGTGACCGCGCCTATTTTCGCGCACAGAGGGCATTCGCAAAGTCTCGCCATTCCGAGTCCGCGGACGGTTGGCCAGCCCTCCCCAATGCTATACCCCACCCGCTTTTTTTTTTGTGGGGACGAACTTGGGGGCGGGACCTTCGGGGCTTATTTTTGGGAGCCCTTATTTTTGGTACATGGAGGGCGCCGCAAAGTCTCGCCCATTTCGAGTCCCGCCCTCCCCCAAGGCTATAGCCCACCCGTTGTTTGGGCATTTTGCGGACGAACTTGGGGACGGGACCTTCGGGGCTTATTTTTGGGTGCAGCTGTGCCTCATTTTTGGTACACGGAGGGCGCCGCAGTCTCGCCCATTCCGAGTCCGGGACGGTTGCCAGCCCCAAGGCTATAGCCCACCCGCTTTTGGGCATTTCGGACGAACTTGGGGACGGCTTATTTTTGGCACAACTTTTACCCATATTTTCGGGGCTCATTTTAGTCCGCGGAGGCTATAGCCCACCCATTTTTTTGGCCATTTTTGGGGGACGGGACGGGACTTCGGGGCTATTTTTGGGCGCGGCTGTGCCCACAGCCTATTTTTGGCACACGGAGGGCGCAAAGTCTCGCCCCATTCCGAGTCCGGGCGGACGGTTGGCCAGCCCCTCCAAGGCTATAGCCCACCCGCTTTTTTGGGCATTTTTTGGGGCTATTTTTGGGCGCGGCTTGTGCCTGCCTATTTTTGGCACACGGAGGGCGCCGTCTCGCCCATTCCGAGTCCGCGGACGATAAGGCTATAGCCCACCCGCTTTTTGGCATTTTATTTTTGGCACAATTTTTGGTCACTATTTTTGGCACACGGAGGCGCCCGCAAAGTCTCGCCCCATTCCGAGTCCGGCGGACGAAGCCCACCTCCCCCAAGGCTATAGCCCACCCGCTTTTGGGCCATTTTTAACCTTTGGGGACGGGACCTTCGGTTATTTTTGTGTGCCGCGCCTATTTTTGGCACACGGAGGGCGCTCGCAAAGTCTCGCCCCATTCCGAGTCCGGCGGACGCCAGCCCTCCCCAAGGCTATAGCCCACCCGCTTTTTGGGCATTTTTGACCATTTTTGGGCCTTTTTGCACACGGAGGGCGATTCCGAGTCCGCGGACGCCAGCCTCCTAAGGCTATAGCCCACCCATTTTTGGGCATTTTTGGCACGGGCGCGGCTGTGCCTATTTTTGGCACACGGAGGCGCCGCAAAGTCTCGCCCCATTCCGAGTCCGGCGGACTATAGCCCACCCGATTTGGCTAATTTTTGGCACACGGAGGGCTCTCGCCATTCCGAGTCCGCGGACGAACTCGCCAGCCCCTATAGCCCACCCGCATTTTTGGGGGTTCATTTTTGGCACACGGAGGGCGCAAAGTCTCGGCCCCATTCCGAGTCCGCGGACTCCCCAAGGCTATAGCCCACTTTTTGGGCATTTTTTTGGGCGGGACCTTCGGGGCTGCCGTGGCCTATTTTTGGCACACGGAGGGCCCGCAGTCTCGCCATTCCGAGTCCGGCGGACGCCGCCATTCCGCCTGGCTATAGCCCACCCGCTTTTTGGGGTTTTTGGGACCACCTTCGGTATTTTTGGGCTGTGCCTATTTTTGGAGGGGAAAAGTCTCGGCCATTCCGAGTCCGCGGACTCCCCCAAGGCTATAGCCCACCCGCTTTTGGGCATTTTTGGGGGACCCCGACCTTCGGGTTTTTTGGGCGCGGCTGTGCCTATTTTTGGCACACGGAGGGCCCGCAAAGTCTCGCCCATTCCGAGTCCGGCGGACGAGCCCCTCCCCAAGGCTATAGCCCACCCGCTTTTGGGCCATTTGGGGGGGCGGCGGTTATTACACGGAGGGCGCAGTCTCGCCCATTCTCCGCGGACCTATAGCCCACCCGGGCATTTTGGCCCCGGGGCGCCTATTTTTACACACGGAGGGCGCAACTCGCCATTCCGAGTCCGCGGATTTGCCCACGCCCTCCCCAAGGCTATAGCCCACCCGCTTTTGGGCCATTTTTGGGGGACGGGACCTTCGGGGCTTAATTTTTGGGCGCTGTGCCCGGGCCTATTTTTGGCACACGGAGGGCGCAAAGTCTCGCCCATTCCGAGTCCGCGGACGAACTTGGCCACGCCCTCCCCCAAGGCTATAGCCCACCCGCTTTTTTGGGCATTTGGGGACACCTTCGGGCTTAATTTTTGGGCGCCCGGCCTATTTTTGGCACACGGAGGGCCCGCAAAGTCTCGGCCATTCCGAGTCCGGCGGACGAAGCCACGCGGCTATAGCCCACCCGCTTTTGGGCATTTTTTTGGGGACGGGACCTTCGGGGCTAATTTTTGGGCGGCTGTGCCTCATTTTTGGCACACGGAGGGCCTCAAAGTCTCGGCTATTCCGAGTCCGCTTTGGCCACGCCCTCCCCAAGGCTATAGCCCACCCGCTTTTTGGGCCATTTTTGGGGACGGGACCTTCGGGGCTATTTTGGGCGGCTGTGGCCTATTTTTGGCACACGGAGGGCCCGCAAAGTCTCGGCCATTCCGAGTCCGCGGACGGGCCCCCCCAAGGCTATAGCCCACCCGCTTTTTGGGCCATTTTTGGGGGTCTCTGTATTTTTGCACACGGAGGGCAGTCTCGCCCCATTCCGAGTCCGGCGGACGAGGCCACGCCCAAGGCTATAGCCCACCATTTTTTATTTTTTTTTCGGGGGGGATTTTTGGCACACGGAGGGCTCTCGGCCCATTCCGAGTCCGGCGGACGAACTTGGCCCACGCCCTCACCAAGGCTATAGCCCACCCATTTTTTCTTTGGGTGTTTTTTGGCACACTGAGTCTGGCTAGCCCACCCGGGGCACTATTTTTGGCACACGGAGGCTGCAAAGTCTCGCCCATTCCGAGTCCGGCGGATTGGCCAGCCTCCCCAAGGCTATAGCCCACCTTTTTGGGCATTTTTCATAGTACTAATTTACTGTGCCTGCCTATTTTTGGCACACGGAGGGCGCCGCAAGTCTCGCCCATTCCGAGTCCGGGCGGACGAACTTCGCCAGCCCTCCCCAAGGCTATAGCCCACCCGCTTTTTGGGCCATTTTTCCGGGGACGACCTTCGGGGCTTAATTTTTGGGCTGTGCCCGGCCTATTTTTGGCACACGGAGGGCGCCCGCAAAGTCTCGCCCATTCCGAGTCCGGCGGATAGCCCTCCCCCAAGGCTATAGCCCACCCGCTTTTGGGCATTTGGCACCATTTTTGGCGCTGTGCCATTTTTGGCACACGGAGGGCCGCCGCAAAGTCTCGCCATTCCGAGTCCGCGGACGGCCCTCCCCAAGGCTATAGCCCACCCGCTTTTTTGGGTTTTGGGTTTTTTTGGCACACGGAGGCCGCCAAAGTCTCGGCCATTCCGAGTCCGCGGACGTCCCCAAGGCTATAGCCCACCCATTTTGGGCATTTGGGGTTTTGGGGGCTGTATATTTTTGGCACACGGAGGGCGCCCGCAAAGTCTCGGGCCCATTCCGAGTCCGCTCCGCCAAGGCTATAGCCCACCCGGGCATTTTGGCACACACACTTTTTGGCTGTTATTTTTGGCACACGGAGGGCGCCGCAAAGTCTCGGCCATTCCGAGTCCGGCGGACTTGGCCCAGCGCCCCACCAAGGCTATAGCCCACCCGCTTTTGGCCATTTTGGGGGACGAACTTTTGGCACGGGACCTTCGGTCACTATTTTTGGGCGCGGCTGTGCCTATTTTTGGCACACGGAGGGCCCGCAAAGTCTCGGCCATTCCGAGTCCGCGGACGATTGGCCAGCCCTCCCCCAAGGCTATAGCCCACCCGCTTTTGGGCATTTGGGGGTTTTGGGGACCCGACCTTCGGGCTTATTTTTGGCTGTGCCCGCCTATTTTTGGCACACGGAGGGCGCCGCAAAGTCTCGCCCATTCCGAGTCCGCGGACGCCAGCCCACGCTATAGCCCACCCGCTTTTGGGCATTTTTCGGGGGATTATTTTTGGCACACGGAGGGCAAAGTCTCGCCCATTCCGAGTCCGCGGACCAGCCTCCCCAAGGCTATAGCCCACCCGCTTTTTTGGCACATTTTTGGGGCACACGGAATTCGAGTCCTGGGGAGCTCCTGTTTTTGGCACACGGAGGGCGCATTCCGAGTCCGCGGATTTGCCAGCCCCCCAAGGCTATAGCCCACCCGCTTTTGGGCATTTGGGGGGGGGACGACCTTCGGGCTTATTTTTGGGCCCATTTTTTGGCACACGGAGGGCGCCGCAAAGTCTCGCCATTCCGAGTCCGGCGGACGGGCCCCGCCCCCCAAGGCTATAGCCCACCCGCTTTTGGCCATTTGGGGTTTTGGCACCTGGGCTTATTTTGGGCGCGGCTGTGCATTTTTGGCACACGGAGGGCGCCGTCTCGCCTATTCCGAGTCCGCGGATATTTAAAAATAGCCCACCCGCTTGGCCATTTGGGGTTTTGGCTTTTTGCCCTGGCCTATTTTTGGCACACGGAGGCCGCCAAAGTCTCGCCATTCCGAGTCCGGCGGACCGCCACGCCCCCCAAGGCTATAGCCCACCCGAATTTTTCCGCTGGGGTTTTGGCACCGGTCTCAACTTTTTTGGGCATCTGTTGTGCCCGTGGCCTATTTTTGGCACACGGAGGCCGCCCGCAAAGTCTCGCCATTCCGAGTCCGCGGACGAACTTGCCACGCCCCACAAGGCTATAGCCACCCGCTTTTTGGGCATTTTTTTGGGGTTTTGGCACTTTTTGTCTCTTCTCCTTATAACCCGCTTTTGGGGCTGTGCACTATTTTTGGCACACGGAGGGCCGCAAAGTCTCGGGCCATTCCGAGTCCGCGGACGAACTTCGCCAGCCCCTCCCCACCAGGCTATAGCCCACCGGGCCATTTTTCCGCTTGGGGACCCCACCTTCGGGCTAATTTTTGGGCGCTGCCCGTGGCCTATTTTTGGTACACGGAGGGCCGCCAAAGTCTCGGCCATTCCGAGTCCGCGGACGCCTCCCCCCACCGAGGCTATAGCCCACCCGCCATTTGTCCGCTGGGGTTTTGGACATTTTTATTTTTGGCACGGAGACCGCCCCAAAGTCTCGGCCATTCCGAGTCCGGGACGAATCTCGCCCACGCCCACCAAGGCTATAACCCACCCGCTTGGCCATTTTTTACCACCTTCGGGCTAATTTTGGGCGCTATGCCTGTGGCTTATTTTTGCACACGGAGACCGCCCGCAAAGTCTCGGCCATTCCGAGTCCGCGGACGACGCCCACCAAGCCTATAGCCCACCCGTTTTTGCCATTTGGGGACCCGACCTTCGGGCTTAATTTTTAGCGGCTGTGCCCATGGCCTATTTTTGGCACACGGAGGCCGCCGCAGTCTCTGACCATTCCGAGTCCGGCGGACGAACTTCACCCACGCCCCCACCAAGGCTATAGCCCACCCGATTTTGGCCATTTTTCCGCTTGGGGTTTTGCACACCTTCGGGCGCTTTTTTGGGTGCTGTGCCCATTTTTGGCACACGGAGGCCGCCGCAAATTCTCGGCCATTCCGAGTCCGCGGACGAGCCCACTCCCCCAAGGCTATAGCCCACCCGCTTTTGGCCATTTTTCCGCTGGGGTTTTGGCACCCTGACCTTCAGGTGCTAATTTTTGGCTGTGTGCCTGGCCTATTTTTGGCACACGGTGGCGCCGCAAAGTCTCGGGCCATTCCGAGTCCGGCGGACAAATCTCGCCTCGCCCCCACCGAGGCTATAGACAACCCGATTTGGCCATTTTTCCGCTGGGGTTTTGGCACCCGCCCTTCGGGCGCTAATTTTTGGACGCGGCAGTGCCTGCATTTTTGGCACACGGTGGCCGCCCGCAGTCTCGGGCCATTCCGAGTCCGCGGACGAATCTCGCCACGCCCACCAAGGCTATAGCCCACCCGCTTTTGGCCATTTGGGGGATTTTGGCACCTGACGACGGGCGCGCTAAGGCCTGCGTCTATTTTTGGCACACGGAGGCCGTCTCTCGGCCATTCCGAGTCCGGCGGATTTGCCCACGCCCCACCAAGGCTATAGCCCACCCGATTTTTGGCCATTTGGGGTTTTGGCACCACCTTCGGCGCTTTTTTTGCCTGTGCCTATTTTTGGAACACGGAAGCCGCCGCAAATTCTCGGCTATTCCGAGTCCGGCGGACGAACTTGCCCACTCCCCACCAAGGCTATAGCCCACCCGCTTTTGGCCATTTTTCCGCTGGGGATTTTGGCACCCTGACCTTCAGGTGCTAATTTTTGCGGCTGTGCCTATTTTTGGCAAACGGAGGCCGCCCGCACTCCATTCCGAGTCCGGCGGACGAACTCGCCACGCCCGCCAAGGCTATAGCCCACCCGCTTTTGGCCATTTGGGGGTTTTGGCACGACCTTCGGGCCCTTTTTTGTGGCTGTGCCTGACCTATTTTTGGCACACACGGAAGGCCGCTCTCGGCTATTCGAGTCCGGGACGAATCTCGCCTCGCGCCCACAAAGGCTATATAGCCTTTTGGCCATTTGGGGTTTGTGCACCCCGACCTTCGGAGGCTCTCGCCCATTCCGAGTCCCAACCAAGGCTATAGCCCACCCGCTTTTTTGGCCATTTTTTGGCACACGGCGCTTTTTTGGAGCTGTGGCCTATTTTTGGCACACGGAGGCCGCCTCTCGGCCATTCCGAGTCCGGCGGACGCCACGCCCCACCAAGGCTATAGCCCACCCGCTTTTGGCCATTCGGGGTTTTGGCACCCCGACCTTCGGGTTCTAATTTTTGGGCGTTGTGGCGCTATTTTTGGCACATGGAGGCCGCCCGCAAAGTCTCGCATTCCGAGTCCGGCGGACGAACTCGCCACGCCCACCAAGGCTATAGCCCACCCGATTTTGGGCCATTTTTCCGCTGGGGTTTTTTTGGGCGCCGCCTATTTTTGGCACACGGACGCCGCGCAAACTCGCCATTCTAGTCCGCGGACGAACTTGCCACGCCCCACGGGCTATAGCCCACCCGCTTTTTCGCCATTTGGGTTTTGGCACCTTCGGCGGCTGTGCCTGTGGCCTATTTTTGTCACACGGAGGCCGCCCGCAAAGTCTCGCCATTCCGAGTCCAGCGACGATTCGCCACGCCTCACCAAGGCTATAGCCCACCCGCTTTTGGCCATTTGGGGGTTTTGGCACCCCAACCTTCGGAGCTATTTTTTGGATGCCCGTGGCCTATTTTTGGCACACGGAGGCCGCCCCAAAGTCTCGCCATTCCGAGTCAGGCGGACGAACTCGCCCACGCCCCTGGCTATAGCCCACCGGATTTTTGGCCATTTGTCCGCTGGGGTATTTGCACCCCTCGGCGCTAATTTTTGGGCACTGCTATGCCCAGGCCTATTTTTGTAAACGGAGACCGCCCCAAAGTCTCGGGCCATTCCGAGTCCGCGGATCTCGCCCACGCCCCCCACCAAGGCTATAGCCCACCGGATTTTTGGCCATTTGTCCACTGGGGGGTTTTGGCACCCCGACCTTCGGGCGCTAATTTTTGGGCACGGCTTTGCCCGTGGCCTATTTTTGGTAAACGGAGACCGCCCCCAAAGTCTCGGTCCATTCCGAGTCCGCGGACGAACTCGCCACGCCTACCAAGGCTATAGCCCACCCATTTTTGGCCATTTTTTTGGCACCCCGACTCGGCGCTTTTTTGGGCTATGCCCGTGGCTTATTTTTAGCACACGGAGACCGCCCACAAAGTCTCGGGCCATTCCGAGTCCGTCGGACGTACTTTGCCCACGCCCCCCACCAAGCCTATAGCCCACCCGGTTTTTGGCCATTTGGGGGGTTTTGGTACCCCGACCTTCGGGCACTAATTTTTTAGCGCGGCTGTGCCCATGGCCTATTTTTGGCTCACGGAGGCCGCCCGCAAAGTCTCTGACCATTCCGAGTCCGGCGGACGAATCTCGCCACGCCCACCAAGGCTATAGCCCACACGATTTTTGGCCATTTTTCCGCTGGGGGGTTTTGGCACCCCGACCTTCGGGCGCTAATTTTTGGGTGCGGCTATGCCTGTGGCCTATTTTTGGCACACGGAGGCCGCCCGCAAATTCTCGGGCCATTCCTAGTCCGGCGGACGAACTTCGCCCACGCCCCCCACCAAGGCTATAGCCCACCCGATTTTTGGCCATTTTTCCGCTGGGGGGTTTTGGCACCCCGACCTTCGGGCGCTAATTTTTGGGTGCGGCTATGCCCGTGGCCTATTTTTGGCACACGGAGGCCGCCAAATTCGGCCATTCCTAGTCCGGCGGACGCCACGCCCACGAAGGCTATAGCCCAGCCGTTTTTTCGCCATTTGGGATTTGGCACCTGAAATTCGGTGCTAATTTTTGGCTGTGCCTGCGGGCCTATTTTTGTCACACGGAGGCCGCCCGCAAAGTCTCGGCCATTCCCGAGTCCAGCGGATTCGCCACGCCAACTCACCAAGGCTATAGCCCACCCGCTTTTGGCCATTTGGGGTTTTGGAACCCTGACCTTCGGCGCACTTTTTGCGCTGTGGCCTATTTTTGGCACAAGGAGGCCGCCCGCAAAGTCTCGTGTCATTCCTAGTCCGCGGACGAATCTCGCCCACGCCCACCAAGGCTATAGCCCACCCGATGGCCATTTTTCCGCTGGGGTTTTGGCACCCGACCTTTGGGCGCCAATTTTTAAGGCTGTGCCTTTTTGGCACACGGAGGTCGCCCGCAGAGTATCGGGCCATTCCGAGTCCGGGCGGACTACACCCTCACCAAGGCTATTGCCCACACGTTGGCCATTTGGGGTTTTGGTACCCACCTTCGGGTGCTAATTTTTGACGCGCTGTGCCTGTGGCCTATTTTTGGCAGACGGAGGCCGCCCGCAAAGTCTCGTGCCATTCTAGTCCGGGCGGACGAATCCGCCACGCCCACCAAGGCTATAGCCCACCCGATTTTTGGCCATTTTTCCGCTTGGGGTTTTGGTACAACTTTGATGCTAATTTTTGGGCCTGCCTATTTTTGGCACACGGAGGCTGCACCCAAAGTCTCGCCATTCCGAGTCCGCGGACGGTTCGCCACGCCCACCAAGCCTATAGCCCACCCGCTTTTGGCCATTTGGGGTTTTGTTACCCCGACCTTCGGGCGCTAATTTTTGGCTGCTGTGGCCTATTTTTGGCACACGGAGGCCGCCTGCAAAGTCTCTGACCAGTCCGAGTCCGGACGAATCTCGCCCACGCCCCACCAAGGCTATAGCCCACCCGATTTTTGGCCATTTTTCCGCTGGGGGTTTTGGCACCACCTTCGGGCGCTAATTTTTGGGTGCCCGTGGCCTATTTTTGGCACACGGAGGCCGCCGCAAATTCTCGGCCATTCCGAGTCCGGGCGACGAATCGCCACGCCCCAAGGCTATAGCCCACCCGCTTTTTTCGCCATTTGGGGTTTAACCTAAATTTTTTTGGCTGTGCCTGTGGCCTATTTTTGTCACACGGAGGCCGCCCGCAAAGTCTCGGGCCATTCCGAGTCCAGCGGACGAACTCGCCACGCCTCACCAAGGCTAGCCCACCCGCTTTTGGCCATTTGGGGTTTTGCACCCGACCTTCGGGCGCTAATTTTTGGGCGCGGCTGTGCCTATTTTTGGCACACGGAGGCCGCCGCAGTCTCGTGTCATTCCTAGTCCGCGGACGAATCTCGCCACGCCCCTACCAAGGCTATAGCCCACCCGATTTTTGGCCATTTTTCCGCTGGGGTTTTGGCAACCTGACCTTCGGGCGCTTAATTTTGGGTGCCTGTGGCCTATTTTTGGCACACGGAGGCCGCCCGCAAATTCTCGGCCATTCCGAGTCCGGGCGGATTTCGCCACGCCCCACGGCTATAGCCCACCCGCTTTTTTCGCCATTTGGGGGTTTTGGCAACCCAAAATTGCTAATTTTTGGGCACGGCTGTGCCCGTGGCCTATTTTTGTCACACGGAGGCCGCCCGCAAAGTCTCGGGCCATTCCGAGTCCAGCGGACGACCCACGCCTCACGAAGGCTATAGCCCACCCGCTTGGCCATTTGGGGGTTTTGGCACCCCGACCTTCGGGCGCTAATTTTTGGGCGCTGTGCCTGGCCTATTTTTGGCACACGGAGGCCGCCCGCAAAGTCTCGTGTCATTCCTAGTCCGCGGACGAATCTCGCCCACGCCCCACCAAGGCTATAGCCCACCCGATTTTTGGCCATTTTTCCGCAGGGGGTTTTGGCACCCCACCTTGGGCGCCAATTTTTGGGCTATGCCTGTGGCCAATTTTTGGCACACGGAGGTCGCCCGCAAAGTATCGGGCCATTCCGAGTCCGGCGGACGATCTTCGCCCACACCCCCCACCAAGGCTATAGCCCACCCGATTTTTGGCCATTTTTCCGCTGGCGGGTTTTGTACCCGACCTTCGGCGCTAATTTTGGGCGCCTGTGGCCTATTTTTAATACGGAGACCGCCTGCAAAGTCTCGTGTCATTCCTAGTCCGCGGACGAACTTCGCCCACGCCCCACCAAGGCTATAGCCCACCCGATTTTGGCCATTTTTCCGCAGGGGGTTTCTGCACCCGACCTTGGGCGATAATTTTTGTGCTGTGCCAATTTTTTGGCACACGGAGGTCGCCAGCATCGCCATTCCGAGTCCGCGGACGAACTTCGCCACACTTCACCAAGGCTATAGCCCACCCGATTTTGGCCATTTTTCCGCTGGCGGGTTTTGGCACCACCTTCGGCGCCACTTTTGGCGCTGCTGTGCCTGCGGGCCTATTTTTGGCACACGGAGGGCCCGCAAAGTCTCGTGTCATTCCTAGTCCGCGGACGAACTCGCCCACGCCCACCAAGGCTATAGCCCACCCGATTTTTGGCCATTTTTTTCCGCAGGGGGTTTTGGCACCACCTTTGGGCTTAATCTCCGGGCCCACCTTCGGGCGCGCTGTGCCTATTTTTAACACGGAGACCGCCTGCAAAGTCTCGGCCATTCCGAGTCTGGCGGACGAATCTCGCCCCACCCAAGGCTATAGCCCACCCGCTTTTGGGCTTGGGGGCTTTGGCACCTGACCTTCGGCGCTAATTTTTGGGCGTGGCTGTCCCGTGGCCTATTTTTGGCACACGGAGGCCGCCTGCAGTCTCGGCCATTCCGAGTCCGCGGACGAATCTCGCCCACGCCCACCAAGGCTATAGCCCACCCGGCCATTTGCTTTTGGCACCCTGAACTCGGGAATTTTGGGTACGGCTTTGTCCGTGGCCTATGTGTGGCGCACGGAGGCCGCCCGCAGTCTCGGGCCATTCCGAGTCCGGCGGACGAATTCGCCACACCCCCACCAAGGCTATAGGCCACCCGATTTTGCCATTTTTCCGCTGGGGTTTTGCACCCCGACCTTCGGGCGCTAATTTTTGGGCGGCTGTGCCTGACCTATTTTTGCACACGGAGAAAAGTCTCGGCCATTCCGAGTCCGGCGGATTTAACTCGCCCACGCCCTACCAAGGCTATAGCCCACCCGCTTTTTTCGCCATTTGGGTTTTGCAACCCAAATTGGGGCGCGGCTGTGGCCGTGGCCTATTTTTGTCACACGGAGGCCGCCCGCAAAGTCTCGGGCCATTCCGAGTCCAGCGGACGAACTTCGCCCACGCCCCCCACCAAGGCTATAGCCCACCCGTTTTTTGGCCATTTGGGGGGTTTTGGCACCCCGACCTTCGGGCGGTAATTTTTGGGCGCGGCTGTGTCCGTGGCCTATTTTCAGCACACGGAGGCCACCCGCAAAGTCTCGGGCCATTCCGAGTCCGGCGGACGAACTTCGCCCACACCCCCCACCAAGGCTATAGGCCACCCGATTTTTTGCCATTTTTCCGCTGGGGGGTTTTGGCACCCCGACCTTCGGGCGCTAATTTTTGGGGGCGGCTGTGCCCGTGACCTATTTTTTGCACACGGAGACCGCCCGCAAAGTCTCGGGCCATTCCGAGTCCGGCGGATTTGCCACGCCCCACCAAGGCTATAGCCCACCTTTTTCGCCATTTGGGGTTTTGGCAACCTGAAATTGGTGCTAATTTTTGGGCATTTTTGTCACACGGAGGCAAAGTCTCGGGCCATTCCGAGTCCAGCGGACGAAGCCCACGCCCCACCAAGGCTATAGCCCACCCGCTTTTGGCCATTTGGGGACCCCGACCTTCGGGCGGTAATTTTGTGTGGCCTATTTTTCAGCACACGGAGGCCACCCGCAAAGTCTCATTCCGAGTCCGCGGACTGCCACGCCCCCACCAAGGCTATAGCCCACCCGATTTTTGGCCATTTTTCCGCTGGGGCACCTTTTCGAGCGCTAATTTTTGGGCGCGCTATGCCTATTTTTGCACACGAGGTTGCCCCCAAAGACTCGGCCATTCCGAGTCCGGCGGATGAAGCCACGCCCACCAAGGCTATAGCCCACACGCTTGGCCATTTGGGGGTTTTGGCACCACCTTCGGTGCTAATTTGGGCGCGGCTGTGCCCGTGGCCTATTTTGGCAGACGGAGGCCGCCCGAAAGTCTCGCCATTCCGAGTCCGCGGATTTGGCTCGCCCACGCCCCACCAAGGCTATAGCCCACCCGATTTTTGGCCATTTTTCCGCTGGGGTTTTGGCTCGACTTTTTGGGCGGCTGTGGCCGTGACCTATTTTTGGCACACCGGAGACCGCCCGCAGTCTCGGGCCATTCCGAGTCCGGCGGACGCCACGCCCACCAAGGCTATAGCCCACCCGCTTTTGGCCATTTGGGGGTTTTGGCACTCTGACCTTAGGGCACTACTTTTGGCCGCGGCTGTTCCCGTGGCTATTTTTGGCACACGGAGGTCAGCCCCAAAGTCTCGGCCATTCCGAGACCGCGGACGAACTCGCCACGCCCCACCAAGGCTATAGCCCACCCGATTTTTGGCCATTTTTCCGCTGGGGGTTTTGGCACCTGACCTTCGAGCTAATTTTGGGCGCGCTATGCCTGTGGCCTATTTTTGGCACACGAGGCTGCCCAAAGACTCGGGCCATTCCGAGTCCGGCGGATGAATCTTCGCCACGCCCCACTCAAGGCTATAGCCTACACGCTTTTGGCCATTTGGGGTTTTGGCACCCGGGTGCTAATTTTTGGGCGCGGCTGTGCCTATTTTTGGCAGACGGAGGCCGCTAAAAGTCTCTTGCCATTTCTAGTCCGCGGACGAATCTCGCCCATGCCCCCACCAAGGCTATAGCCCACCCGATGGCCATTTTTCCGCTGGGGTTTTGGCACTGACCTTTGGGCGCTAATTTTTGAGCGCTGTCCTGGCCTATTTTTTTGAGCACGGAGGCCGCTTCAAAGTCTCGGCCATTCCGAGTCCGCGGACGCCTCCACCAATGCTATAGCCCACCCGCTTTTGGCCATTTGGGGTTTTTGGCACCCCGACCTTCGGGCGCTTAGCTGTGTCCGTGGCCTATTTTTGGCCCACGGAGGCCACCCGCAGTCTCGGCTATTCCGAGTCCGGGCGGACGAATCTCGCCACACCCCCACCAAGGCTATAGCCCACCCGATTTTTGGCCATTTTTCCGCTGGGGTTTTGGCACCGACCTTCGGGCGCTACTTTTGGGTGCGGCTGTGCCTGTGACCTATTTTTGGCACACGGAGACCGCCCGCAAAGTCTCGGGCCATTCCGAGTCCGCGGACGTCGCCACGCCCCACCAAGGCTATAGCCCACCCGCTTTTGGCCATTTGGGGTTTTGGCACCCGACCTTCGGGCGCTAATTTTTGGGCCCGGCTGTGCGGCCTATTTTTGGCACACGGAGGCCACCCGCAAATTCCCGGGCCATTCCGAGTCCGCGGATTTAACTTCGCCCACACCCCCCACCAAGGCTATAACCCACCCGATTTTTGGCCATTTTTCCGCTGGGGGGTTTTTGCACCCCGACCTTCGGGCGCTAATTTTTGGGTGTGGCTGTGGTCGTGACCTATTTTTGGCACACGGAGACCGCCCGCAAAGTCTCGGGCCATTCCGAGTCCGGCGAACGAACTTCGCCCACGCCCCCCACCAAGGCTATAGCCCACCCGCTTTTGGCCATTTGGGGGTTTTGGAACTCCGACCTTAGGGCGCTAATTTTTGGCCGCTGTGCCCGGGCCTATTTTTGGCAGACGGATGCCGCCTGCAGTGTCGTGTTATTCCTAGTCCGGCGGATCCGCCACGCCCCACCAAGGCTATAGCCCACCCGATTTTGGCCATTTTTCCGCTGGGGTTTTGGCACCCTGAACTTCGGGCGCTAATTTTTGGGCTATGCCTGGGCCTATTTTTTGGCACACGGAGGCCGCCCCAAAGTCTCGGGCCATTCCGAGTCCGGGCGGACGAATCCGCCCACGCCCCACCAAGGCTATAGCCCACCCGCTTTTGGCCATTTGGGGGGTTTTGGCACCCCGTACTTCGGGTGCTAATTTTTGGGCGCGGCTTTGCCCGTGGCCTAATTTTTGGCACACGGAGGCTGCCCGCAGTCTCGGCCATTCCGAGTCCGCGGACGAATCTCGCCCACGCCCCACCAAGGCTATATAGCCCACCCGCTTTTTGGCCATTTGGGGGTTTTGGTACCCCAACCTTCGGGAACTAATTTTTGGGCGCGCTATGCCTGTGAATATTTTTGGCACACGGAGGCCGCCTTGCAAAGTCTCGGGCCATTCCGAGTCCGCGCACGAACTTTATCCACGCCCTCCACCAAGGCTATAGCCCACCCGCTTTTGGCCATTTGGGGTTTTGGCACCCCGACCTTCGGGTGCTAATTTTTGCACACACGGAGGCCGCCCGCAAAGTCTCGGCCCACCCGCTTTTGGCCATTTGGGGCACACCTTTGGGCGCAATTTTGCCTGTGGCCTATTTTTGGCACACGGAGGCCGCCCGCAAAGTCTCGTGCCATTCCTAGTCCGGCGGACGAACCGCCCACGCCCCCACCAAGGCTATAGCCCACCCGCTTTTGGCCATTTGGGGGTTTTGGCACCCGACCTTCGGGTGCTAATTTTTAAGGGTGGCTGTGCCCGCCTATTTTTGGCACACGGAGGCCGCCCGCAAAGTCTCGTGCCATTCCTAGTCCGCGGACGAACTCGCCCACGCCCTACCAAGGCTATAGCCCACCCATGGCCATTTGGGGGTTTTGGCACGACCTTTGGGCTAATTTTTGGACGCGGCTGTGCCCGTGGCCTATTTTTGGGCACACGGAGGCCGCCCGCAAAGTCTCGGCCATTCCGAGTCCGGCGACGAATTCTCGCCCACGCCCCAACAAGGCTATAGCTCCACCCGATTTTTGGCCATTTTTCCGCTGGGGTTTTGGCACCCCGACCTTCGGCGCTAATTTTTGCCCGCTGGCCTATTTTTGGCACACGGAGGCCGCCTGCAAATCTCGGGCCATTCCGAGTCCGGCGGACTCGCCACGCCCACCCAAGGCTATAGCCCACCTGCTTTTTTTCGCCATTTGGGGGTTTTGGCACCTGACCTTCGGGTGCTAATTTTGGGCGCGTTGTGGCCGTGGCCTATTTTTGGCGCACGGAGGCCGCCCGCAAAGTCTCGTGCCATTCTAGTCCGCGGACGAATCCTCGCCACGCCCCACCAAGGCTATAGCCACCCGTTTTGGCCATTTGGGGGTTTTGGCACCCCGCCCTTCGGGCGCTAATTTTTGGCAGCTGCTTTGCCCGTGTGATATTTTTGGCACACGGAGGCCGCCCGCAAAGTCTCGGCCATTCCGAGTCCGCGACGAACTCGCCATCGCCCCACCGAGGCTATAGCCCACCCGATGGGCATTTTTCCGCTGGGGTTTGCACTCGACCTTCGGGCGCTAATTTTTGACTCGCAGTGCCCGGGCTATTTTTGCACACGGTGGCCGCCCCGCAAAGTCTCGGGCCATTCCGAGTCCGCGGACGAGCCCACGCCCCACCAAGGCTATAGCCCACCCGCTTTTGGCCATTTGGGGGTTTTGGTACCTGACCTTCGGGAGCTAATTTTTGGGTGCGGCTGTGCCTGTGGCCTCATTTTTGGAACACGGAAGCCGCCGCAAATTCTCGACATTCTGAGTCCGCGGACGAACTCCTTGCCCACTCCCCACCAAGGCAATAGCCCACCCGTATTTTGGCCATTTTTCCGCTGGGGGGTTTTGGCACCTTGACCTTCAGGTGCTAATTTTTGGGCGCGGCTGTGCCCGGGCCTATTTTTGGCACAAGCTGGCCGCCCGCAAAGTCTCGGCCATTCCGAGTCCGCGGACGTCTCGCCGCCCCACCGAGGCAATAGCCCACCCGATTTTTGGCCATTTTTCCGCTGGGGGGTTTTGCCACCCCGACCTTCGGGCGCTAATTTTTGGACGCGGCAGTGCCCGTGGCCTATTTTTGGCACATGGTGGCCGCCCGCAAAGTCTCGGGCCATTCCGAGTCCGGAACGAGCTTCGCCACGCCCCACCAAGGCTATAGCCCACCCATTTGGCCATTTGGGGTTTTGGCACCTGACCTTCGGGTGCTAATTTTTGGCGCTGTGCCTGGCCTATTTTTGGCACACGGAGGCCGCCCGCAAAGTCTCGGGCTATTCCAGTCCGGGACGAACTTCGCCTCACCCCCATCAAGGCTATAGCCCACCCGATTTTGGCCATTTTTCCGCTGGGGTTTTGGCACTGACCTTCGGCGCTAAATTTTGGGCGCGGCTGTGGCCTTGGCCTTTTTTGGCACACGGAGGCCGCCCGCAAAGTCTCGGCCATTCCGAGTCCGCGGACGAACTCGCCACGCCCACCAAGGCTATAGCCCACCCGATTTTTGGCCATTTGGGGGTTTTGCACCCGACCTTCGGGAGCTAATTTTTGCTTGTGCCCGTGTCCTATTTTTGGAACACGGAAGCCGCCCGCAAAGTCTCGGGCAAATCCGATTCCGACGGACGAACTTTGCCCATGCCCCCCACCAAGGCTATAGCCCACCCGTTTTTTGGCCATTTTTCCGCTGGGGGGTTTTGGCACCCCGACCTTCAGGTGCTAATTTTTTGGCGCGGCTGTGCCCGTGGCCTATTTTTGGCAAACGGAGGCCGCCCGCAAATTCTCGGGCCATTCCGAGTCCGGCGGACGAACTTCGCCCACGCCCCCCGCCAAGGCTATTGCCCACCCGTTTTTTGGCCATTTGGGGGGTTTTGGCACCCCGACCTTCGGGCCCTAATTTTTGTGCGCGGCTGAGCCCGTGGCCTATTTTTTGCACACGAAGGCCGCCCGCAAAGTCTCGGGCCATTCCGAGTCCGGCGGACGAACTCGCCTCGCGCCCCACAAAGGCTATAGCCCACCCGCTTTTGGCCATTTGGGGTTTCTGCACCCCGACCTTCGGGCGCTAATTTTTGGGCGCGGCTGTGCCCGTGGCCTATTTTTGGCACACGGAGGCCGTCCGCAAAGTCTCGGGCCATTCCGAGTCCGGCGGACGAACTTCGCCCTCGCTCCCCACCAAGGCTATAGCCCACCCGATTTTTGGCCATTTTTCCACTGGGGGGTTTTGGCACCCCGACCTTCGGGCGCTAATTTTTGGGCGCGGCTGTGCCGGTGGCCTATTTTTGGCACACGGAGGCCGCCCGCAAAGGCTCGGGCCATTGCGAGTCCGGCTGACGAACTTCGCCCTCGCCCCCCACCAAGGCTATAGCCCACCCGATTTTTGGCCATTTTTCCGCTGGGGGATTTTGGCACCCCGACCTTCGGGCGCTAATTTTTGGGCGCGGCTGTGCCCGTGGCCTATTTTTGGCACACGGAGGCTGCCCACAAAGTCTCGGGCCATTCCGAGTCCGGCGGACGAACTTTGCCCAAGCCCCCCACCAAGGCTATAGCCCACCCGTTTTTTGGCCATTTGGGGGTTTCTGCACCCCGACCTTCGGGCGCTAATTTTTGGGCGCGGCTGTGCCCGTGGCCTATTTTTGGCACACGGAGGCCGCCCGCAAATTCTCGGGCCATTCCGAGTCCGGACGAATCTCGCCACGCCCCCCACCAAGGCTATAGCCCACCCGTTTTTTGGCCATTTGGGGGGTTTTGGCACCCCGACCTTCGGGCACTAATTTTTATGCGCGGCTGCGCCCGTGGCCTATTTTTGGCACACGGAGGCCGCCCGCAAAGTCTCGGGCGATTCCGAGTCCTGCGGAACTCGCCCCACGCCCCACCAAGGCTATAGCCCACCCGCTTTTGGCCATTTGGGGTTTTGCACCCCGACCTTCGGGCGCTAATTTTGGGTGCGGCTGTGCCCGTGACTATTTTTGGCACACGGAGGCCGCCCGCAAAGTCTCGGCCATTGCGAGTCCGCGGACGAACTCGCCCCCCACCAAGGCTATAGCCCACCCGAATTTTGTCCATTTTTCCGCTGGGGGGTTTTGGCACCCCGACCTTCGGGAGCTATTTTTTGGGCGCGGCTATGCCCGTGGCCTATTTTTGGCACACGGAGGCCGCCCCCAAAGTCTCGGGCCATTCCGAGTCAGGCGGACGAACTTCGCCCACGCCCCCCACCAAGGCTATAGCCCACCGGATTTTTGGCCATTTGTCCGCTGGGGGGTATTTGCACCACCTCGGGCGCTAATTTTTGGGCCCGGCTATGCCCGTGGCCTATTTTTGGTAAACGGAGACCGCCCCCAAAGTCTCGGGCCATTCCGAGTCCGGCGGACGAACTTCGCCTACGCCCCCCACCAAGGCTATAGCCCACCGGATTTTTGGCCATTTGTCCGCTGGGGGGTTTTTGCACCCCGACCTTCGGGTGCTAATTTTTGGGCACGGCTATGGCCGTGGCCTATTTTTGGTAAACGGAGACCGCCCCCAAAGTCTCGGGCCATTCCGAGTCCGGCGGACGAACTTCGCCCACGCCCCCCACCAAGGCTATAGCCCACCCGATTTTTGGCCATTTGTCCGCTGGGGGGTTTTGGCACCCCGACCTTCGGGCGCTAATTTTTGGGCACGGCTTTGCCCGTGGCCTATTTTTGGTAAACGGAGACCGCCCCCAAAGTCTCGGGCCATTCCGAGTCCGGCGGACGAACTTCGCCCACGCCCCCCACCAAGGCTATAGCCCACCCGTTTTTTGGCCATTTGGGGGGGTTTTGGCACCCCGACCTTCGGGCGCTAATTTTTGGACGCGGCTATGCCCGTGGCTTATTTTTAGCACACGGAGACCGCCCGCAAAGTCTCGGGCCATTCCGAGTCCGTCGGACGTACTTCGCCCACGCCAACCGACCCTATAGGCCAGCCGGTTTTTGGCCATGTGGGGGCTTCGCACCCGACCTTCGGGCGCTAATTTTTGAGCGCGGCTGTGCCCATGGCCTATTTTTGGCACACGGAGGCCACCCGCAAAGTCTCTGACCATTCCGAGTCCGGCGGACGAACTTCACCCACGTCCCCCACCAAGGCTATAGCCCACCCGATTTTTGGCCATTTTTCCGCTGGGGGGTTTTGGCACCCCGACCTTCGGGCGCTACTTTTTGGGTGCGGCTATGCCCGTGGCCTGTTTTTGGCGCACGGAGGCCGCCCGCAAATTCTCGGGCCATTCCGAAGTCCGCGGACGAATCTCGCCACGCCCCACGAAGGCTATAGCCCACCCGTTTTTTCGCCATTTGGGGGGTTTTGGCACCCCGAAATTTGGGTGCTAATTTTTGGGCGCGGCTGTGCCCGTGGCCTATTTTTGTCACACGGAGGCCGCCCGCAAAGTCTCGGGCCATTCCGAGTCCAGCGGACGAACTTCGCCCATGCCCCCTCACCAAGGCTATAGCCCACCCGTTTTTTGGCCATTTGGGGGGTTTTGGCACCAAATTGGCGCTAATTTTGGGTGCGGCTGTGCCTGCGGCCTATTTTTGGCACACGGAGGCCGCCCGCAAATTCTCGGCATTCCGAGTCCGGACGAACCGCCACGCCCCACGGCGATATAGCCCACCTGCTTTTTCGCCATTTGGGGTTTGGCACCAAATTGGGTGCTAATTTTTGCGCGCTGTGCCTATGGCCTATTTTTGGCTCACGGAGGCCGCCCGCAGTCTCGGCCATTCCGAGTCCGGCGGACGAACCGCCACGCCCCACCAAGCCTATAGCCCACCCATTTTTGGCCATTTGGGGTTTTGGCACTGACCTTCGGGCGCTAATTTTTGGGCGCGGCTGTGCCCGTGGCCTTTTGGCACACGGAGGCCGCCCGCAGTCTCGGCCATTAGTCCGCAGACGACTCGCCTCGCCCCACCAAGGCTATAGCCCACCCGATTTTTGGCCATTTTTCCGCTGGGGTTTTGGCACCCGACCTCGGAGCTAATTTTTGCGCGCTATGCCTGCGGGCCTATTTTTTAGCCCACGGAGGCCACCCCCAAAGTCTCGGGCTATTCCGAGTCCGGCGGACGAATCTCGCCCACGCCCACCAAGGCTATAGCCCACCGAATTTTGGCCATTTGTCCGTTGGGGTTTTGCACCCGACCTGGGTAATTTTTGGGCACGGCTATGCCCGTGGCCTATTTTTGGTAAACGGAGACCGCCCCCAAAGTCTCGGGCCATTCCGAGTCCGGCGGACGAACTTCGCCCACGCCCCCCACCAAGGCTATAGCCCACCCGATTTTTGGCCATTTGTCCGCTGGGGGGTTTTGGCACCCCGACCTTCGGGTGCTCATTTTTGGGCACGGCTATGCCCGTGGCATATTTTTGGTAAACGGAGACCGCCCCCAAAGTCTTGGTCCATTCCGAGTCCGGCGGACGAACTTCGCCAACGCCCCCCACCAAGGCTATAGCCCACCCGTTTTTTGGCCATTTGGGGGGTTTTGGCAGTCCGACCTTAGGGCACTAATTTTTGGCCGCGGCTTTGCCCGTGGCCTATTTTTGGCACACGGAGGCCGCCCCCAAAGTCTCGGGCCATTCCGAGTCCGGCGGACGAACTTCGCCCACGCCCCCCACCAAGGCTATAGCCCTCCCGATTTTTGGCCATTTTTCCGCTGGGGGGTTTTGGCACCCCGACCTTCGGGCACTACTTTGGTGCACTGTGGCCTATTTTTGGCACACGGAGGCCGCCCCAAAGTCTCGGGCCATTCCGAGTCCGCGGACGAACTCGCCACGCCCACCAAGGCTATAGCCCACCCGATTTTTGGCCATTTTTCCGCTGGAGGGTTTTGGCACCCCGACCTTCGGGCGCTAATTTTTGGGCGCGGCTATGCCCGTGGCCTATTTTTGGCACACGCAGGCTGCCCCCAAATACTCGGGCCATTCCGAGTCCGGCGGATGAACTTCGCTCACGCCCCCCACCAAGGCTATAGCCCACACGTTTTTTGGCCATTTGGGGGGTTTTGGCACCCCGACCTTCGGGTTCTAATTTTTGGGCGCGGCTGTGCCCGTGGCCTGTTTTTTGCAGATGGAGTCCACCCGCAAAGTCTCGTGGCATTCCGAGTCCGGCGGACGAACTTCGCCCACTCCCCCCACCAAGGCTATAGCCCACCCGATTTTTGGCCATTTTTCCACAAGCTGGCACCTAAACTGGCGCTAATTTTTAAGGCGCTATGCCTGCGGGCCTATTTTTGACACACGGAGGCCGCCCCCAAAAGTCTCGGGCCATTCCGAGTCCGGCGGACGAACTTCGCCCACGCCCCCCACCAAGGCTATAGCCCACCCGTTTTTTGTCCATTTGGGGGGTTTTGGCACCCCGAACTTCGGGTACTAATTTTTTGGCGCGGCTGTGCCCGTGGCCTAATTTTGGCACACGGAGGCCGCCCGCAAGGTCTCGGGCCATTCCGAGTCCGGCGGACGAACTTCGCCCACGCCCCCCACCAAGGCTATAGCCCACCCATTTTTTGGCCATTTGGGGGGTTTTGGCACCCCGACCTTCGGGCACTAATTTTTGGGCGCGGCTATGCCCGTGGCCTATTTTTGGCACACGGAGGCCGCCCGCAAAGTCTCGGGCCATTCCGAGTCCGGCGGACGAACTTAGTCCACGCCCCCCACCAAGGCTATAGCCCACCCGTTTTTTGGCCATTTTGGGGGTTTTGGCACCCCGACCTTCGGGTACTAATATTTGGGCGCGGTTGTGGCAGTGGCCTATTTTTGGCAGACGGAGGCCGCCCGCAAAGTCTCGTGCCATTCCTAGTCCGGCGGACGAACTTCGCCCACGCCCCCCACCAAGGCTATAGCCCACCCGATTTTTGGCCATTTTTCCACTGGGGGGTTTTGGCACGCCGACCTTCGGGCGCAAATTTTTGGGTGCGGCTGTCCCCGTAGCCTATTTTTGGCACACGGAGGCCGCCCGCAAAGTCTCGGGCCATTCCGAGTCCAGCGGACGAACTTCGCCCACTCCCCCACCAAGGCTATAGCCCACCCGTTTTTTGTCCATTTGGGGGGTTTTGGCACCCCGACCTTCGGTCACTAAATTTTGGACGCGGCTGTGCCCGTGGCCTATTTTTGGCACACGGAGGCCGCCCGCAAAGTCTCGGTCCATTCCGAGTCCGGGACGAATCTCGCCACACTTCACCAAGGCTATAGCCCACCCATTTTTGGCCATTTGGGGGTTTTCACCCCAAACTTCGGCGCTAATTTTGGGCGCTGTGCCCGTGGACTATTTTTGGCACACGGAGGCCGCCCCGCAGTCTCGGCCATTCCAGTCCGCGGACGAACTCGCCACGCCCCACTGTGGCTATAGCCCTCCCGTTTTTTGGCCATTTGGGGGGTTTTGGCACCCCGAACTTCGGGTGCTAATTTTTGGGTGCGGCTTTGTCCGTGGCCTATTTGTGGCGCACGGAGGCCGCCCGCGAAGTCTCGGGCCATTCCGAGTCCGGCGGACGAACTTCGCCCACGCCCCCCACCAGGGCTATAGCCCACCCGTTTTTTGGCCATTTGGGGGGTTTTGGCACCCCGAACTTCGGGTGCTAATTTTTGGGTGCGGCTTTGTCCGTGGCCTATTTGTGGCGCATGGAGGCCGCCCGCAAAGTCTCGGGCCATTCCGAGTCCGGCGGACGAACTTCGCCCACGCCCCCACCAAGGCTATAGCCCACCCGTTTTTTGGCCATTTGGAGGGTTTTGGCACCCCGACCTTCGGGCCCTAATTTTTAGGTGCGGCGGTGTCCGTGGCCTATTTTTGGCACACGGAGGCGACCCGCAAAGTCTCGGGCCATTCCGAGTCCGGCGGACAAACTTCGCCCACACCCCCCACCAAGGCTATGGCCCACCCGATTTTTGGCCATTTTTCCGCTGGGGGGTTTTGGCACCCCGACCTTCGGGTGCTAATTTTTGGGCACGGCTGTGTCCGTGGCCTATTTTTGGCACACGGAGGCCGCCCACAAAGTCTCGGGCCATTCCGAGTCCGGCGGATTTAACTCGCCCACGCCCCACCAAGGCTATAGCCACCTGCTTTTGGCCATTTGGGGTTTTGCACTCCGACCTTCGTGCGCTAATTTTTGGGCGCGGCTGTGCCCGTGGCATATTTTTGGCACACGGAGGCCGCCCGCAAAGCCTCGCCATTCTGAGTCCGCGGACTCGCCCACGCCCCCCACCAAGGCTATAGCCCACCCGTTTTTTGTCCATTTGGGGGGTTTTGGCACCCCGACCTTCGGGCGCTAATTTTTGGGCGCGGCTGTGTCCGTGGCCTATTTTTGGCACACGGAGGCCGCCCGCAAAGTCTCGGGCCATTCCGAGGCCAGTGGACGAACTTCGCCCACGCCCCCCACCAAGGCTATAGCCCACCCGATTTTTGGCCATTTTTCCGCAGGGGGGTTTTGGCACCCCGACCTTCCGGCTCTAATTTTTTGGCGCGGCTGTCCCCGTGGCCTATTTTTGGCACACGGAGGCCGCCCGCAAAGTCTCGGGCCATTCCGAGTCCGGCGGACGAACTTCGCCCACGCCCCCCACCAAGGCTATAGCCCACCCGTTTATTGGCCATTTATGGGGTTTTGGCACCCCGAACTTCGGGTGCTAATTTTTGGGTTCGGCTGTGCCCGTGGCCTATTTGTGGCACACGGAGGCCGCCCGCAAAGTCTCCGGCCATTCCGAGTCCGGCGGACGAACTTCGCCCACGCCCCCACCAAGGCTATAGCCCACCTGTTTTTTGTCCATTTGGGGGGTTTTGGCACCCCGATCTTCGGGTGCTAATTTTTGGGCGCGGCTGTGTCCGTGTCCTATTTTTGGCACACGGAGGCCACCCGCAAAGTCTCGGGCCATTCCGAGTCCGGCGGACAAACTTCGCCCACACCCCCCACCAAGGCTATAGCCCACCCGATTTTTGGCCATTTTTCCGCTGGGGGGTTTTGGCACCCCGACCTTCGGGCGCTAATTTTTGGGCGCGGCTGTGTCCGTGGCCTATTTTGGGCACACGGAGGCCGCCTACAAAGTCTCGGGCCATTCCGAGTCCGGCGGACGAACTTCGCGCACGCCCCCCACCAAGGCTATAGCCCACCCGTTTTTTGGCCATTTGGGGGGTTTTGGCACTCCGACCTTCGGGCGCTAATTTTTGGGCGCGGATGGGCCCGTGGCCTATTTTTGGCACATGGAGGTCGCCCCGAAAGTCTCGGGCCATTCCGAGTCCGGGGGACGAACTTCGCCCACGCCCCCCACCAAGTCTATAGCCCACCCGATTTTTGGCCATTTTTCCGGAGGGGGGTTTTGGCACCTCGACCTTCGGGCGCTAATTTTTAGGTGCGGCTGTGCCCGTGGCCTATTTCTTGCACACTGAGGCCGCCCGCAAAGTCTCGGGCCATTCCGAGTCCAGCGGACGAACTTCGCCCACGCCCCCCACCAAGGCTATAGCCCACCCGATTTTTGGCCATTTTTCCGCAGGGGGGTTTTGGCACCTCGACCTTCGGGCGCTAATTTTTAGGTGCGGCTGTGACCGCGGCCTCATTTTTGCACACGGAGGCCGCCCGCAAAGTCTCGGCCATTCCGAGTGCGGGACGAACTTCGCCACGCCCCCACAAAGGCTATAGCCCACCCGATTGGCCATTTGGGGGTTTTAGCACCCGACCTTCGGCACTACTTTGCGCGGCTGCGCCTGTGGCCTATTTTTGGCACATGGAGGCCGCCCGCAGTCTCGGGCTATTCCGAGTCCTGCGGACGAACTCGCCACGCCCACCAAGGCTATAGCCCACCCGCTTTTGGCCATTTGGGGTTTTGGCACCTGACCTTCGGGCGCTAATTTTTGTGCGGCTGTGCCCGTGGACTATTTTTGGCACACGGAGGCGGCCCGCAAAGTCTCGTGCCATTGCGAGTCCGCGGACGACTCGCCTCGCCCCACCAAGGTTATAGCCCACCCGATTTTTGGCCATTTTTCCGCTGGGGAGTTTTGGCACCCCGAACTTCGGGAGCTATTTTTTGGGCGCGGCTATGCCCGTGGCCTATTTTTGGCACACGGAGGCCGCCCCCAAAGTCTCGGGCCATTCCGAGTCAGGCGGACGAACTTCGCCCACGCCCCCCACCAAGGCTATAGCCCACCGGATTTTTGGCCATTTGTCCGCTGGGGGGTTTTTGCACCCCGACCCTCGGGCGCTAATTTTTGGGCACGGCTATGCCCGTGGCCTATTTTTGGTAAACGGAGACCGCCCCCAAAGTCTCGGGCCATTCCGAGTCCGGCGGACGAACTTCGCCTACGCCCCCCACCAAGGCTATAGCCCACCGGATTTTTGGCCATTTGTCCGCTGGGGGGTTTTTGCACCCCGACCTTCGGGTGCTAATTTTTGGGCACGGCTATGGCCGTGGCCTATTTTTGGTAAACGGAGACCGCCCCAAATGACTCGGCCATTCCGAGTCCGGCGGACGATCTTCGACAAGCCCCCACCAAGGCTATAGCCCACCCGATGGCCATTTTTCCGCTGGAGGGTTTTGGCACCTGACCTTCGGGCGCTAATTTTGGGCTGCCATGCCCGTGGCCTCATTTTTGCACACGAGGCTGCCCCCAAAGACTCGGGCCATTCCAGTCCGGCGGATGAATCTCGCCACGCCCCACCAAGGCTATAGCCCACACGTTTTGGCCATTTGGGGGTTTTGGCACCTGACCTTCGGGTTCTAATTTTTGGGCGCGGCTGTGCCCGTGGCTCATTTTTGGCAGACGGAGGCCGCCCGCAGTCTCGTGGCATTCCTAGTCCGGGACGAATCTTCGCCCACGCCCCCCACCAAGGCTATAGCCCACCCGATTTTTGGCCATTTTTCCGCTGGGGGGTTTTGGCACCCCGAACTTCGGGCGCTAATTTTTGCGCGCGGCTGTTCCCGTGGCCTATTTTTGGCGCACGGAGGCCGCCCACAAAGTCTCGGGCCATTCCGAGTCCGGCGGACGAACTTCGCCCTCGCCCCCACCAAGGCTATAGCCCACCCGCTTGGCCATTTGGGGGTTTTGCACCCCCGACCTTCGGGCGCTAATTTTTGGGCGCGGCTGTGTCCGTGGCCTATTTTTGGCACACAGAGGCCACCCGCAAAGTCTCGGGCCATTCCGAGTCCGGCGGACGAACTTCGCCCACGCCCCCCACCAAGGCTATAGCCCACCCGATTTTTGGCCATTTTTCCGCTGGGGGGTTTTGGCACCCCGACCTTTGGGCGCTAATTTTTGCGCGCAGCTGTCCCCGTGGCCTATTTTTGGCGCACGGAGTCCGCCCGCAAAGTCTCGGGCCATTCCGAGTCCGCGGGACGAATCTCGCCCACGCCCTACCAAGGCTATTGCCCACCCGCTTTTGGCCATTTGGGGGCTTTGGCACTGACCTTCGGGCGCTAATTTTGTCATGCTGTGCCCGTGGCCTATTTTTGGCACACGGAGGCCGCCCCCAAAGTCTCGGGCCATTCCGAGTCCAGCGGATGAACTTCGCCCACGCCCCCCACCAAGGCAATAGCCCACCCGATTTTTGGCCATTTTTCCGCTGGGGGGTTTTGGCACCCCGACCTTCGGCGCTAATATTTGGGCACGGCTATACCCATGGCCTCATTTTTGGCACACGGAGGCTGCCTCCAAAGTCTCGGGCCATTCCGAGTCCGGCGGATGAACTCGCCCACGCCCACTCAAGGCTATAGCCCACACGTTTTGGCCATTTGGGGGTTTTGGCACCCCGACCTTCGGGTGCTAATTTTTGGCGCTGCTGTGCCTGTGGCCTGTTTTTTGCAGACGGAGGCCACCCGCAGTCTCGTGCCATTCCGAGTCCGCGGACGAACTCGCCACGCCCCACCAAGGCTATAGCCCACCCGCTTTTGGCCATTTGGGGGTTTTGGCACCCCGAACTTCGGTTACTAATTTTTGGCGCCGCTGTGCCCGTGGGCCTAATTTGGCACACGGAGGCCGCCCGCAAGGTCTCGGCTATTCCGAGTCCGCGGACGAACTCTCGCCACGCCCCACCAAGGCTATAGCCCACCCATTTTTGCCATTTGGGGTTTTGGCACCCCGACCTTCGGGCACTCACTTTGGCGCGCGCCTGTGGGCCTATTTTTTGGCACACGGAGGCCGCCCCGCAAAGTCTCGCCATTCCGAGTCCGGCGGATTTGAACTTAGTCCACGCCTACCAAGGCTATAGCCCACCCGCGGCCATTTGGGGTTTTGGCACCCGACCTTCGGGTACTAATATTTGGGCGCGTTCTGGCAGTGGCCTATTTTTGCAGACGGAGGCCGCCCCGCAGTCTCGTGCTATTTCCTAGTCCGCGGACGAATCTCGCCACGCCCCCACCAAGGCTATAGCCCACCCGATTTTTGGCCATTTTTCCACTGGGGGGTTTTGGCACGCCGACCTTCGGGCGCAAATTTTTGGGTGCGGCCGTCCCCGTAGCCTATTTTTAGCACACGGAGGCCGCCCGCAAAGTCTCGGGCAATTCCGAGTCCAGCGGACGAACTTCGCCCACTCCCCCACCAAGGCTATAGCCCACCCGTTTTTTGGCCATTTGGGGGGTTTTCGCACCCCAAACTTCGGGCGCTAATTTTTGGGCGCGGCTGTGCCCGTGGCCTATTTTTGGCACACGGAGGCCGCCCGCAAAGTCTCGGGCCATTCCGAGTCCGGCGGACGAACTTCGCCCACGCCCCCCACCAGGGCTATAGCCCACCCGTTTTTTGGCCATTTGGGGGGTTTTGGCACCCCGAACTTCGGGTTCTAATTTTTGGGTACGGCTTTGTCCGTGGCCTATTTGTGGCGCACGGAGGCCGCCCGCGAAGTCTCGGGCCATTCCGAGTCCTAGCGACGAACTTCGCCCACGCCCACGGGCTATAGCCCACCCGTTTTTTGGCCATTTGGGGGGTTTTGGCACCCCGAACTTCGGGTGCTAATTTTTGGGTGCGGCTTTGTCCGTGGCCTATTTGTGGCGCACGGAAGCCGCCCGCGAAGTCTCGGGCCATTCCGAGTCCGGCGGAAGAACTTCGCCCACGCCCCCACCAAGGCTATAGCCCACCCGTTTTTTGGCCATTTGGGGGGTTTTGGCACCCCGACCTTCGGGCCCTAATTTTTGGGTGCGGCTGTGTCCGTGGCCTATTTTTGGCACACGGAGGTGACCCGCAAAGTCTCGGGCCATTCCGAGTCCGGCGGACAAACTTCGCCCACACCCCCCACCAAGGCTATGGCCCACCCGATTTTTGGCAATTTTTCCGCTGGGGGGTTTTGGCACCCCGACCTTCGGGCGCTAATTTTTGGGCGCGGCTGTGTCCGTGGCCTATTTTTGGCACACGGAGGCCGACCACAAAGTCTCGGGCCATTCCGAGTCCGGCGGACGAATCTCGCCACGCCCACCAAGGCTATAGCCCACCCGCTTTTGGCCATTTGGGGTTTTGCACTGACCTTCGTGGCGCTAATTTTTAAGGCTACAGCCTGTGCCCGTGGCCTATTTTTGGCACCTGGAGGTCGCCCCCAAAGTATCGGGCCATTCCGAGTCCGGGGGACGAACTTCGCCCACGCCCCCCACCAAGGCTATAGCCCACCCGATTTTTGGCCATTTTTCCGCAGGGGGGTTTTGGTACCTCGACCTTCGGGCGCTAATTTTTAGGTGCGGCTGTGCCCGTGGCCTATTTTTGGCACACGGAGGCCGCCCGCAAAGTCTCGGGCCATTCCGAGTCCGGGCGGACGCCCGCCACGCCCACCAAGGCTATAGCCCACCCGCTTTTTGGCCATTTGGGGTTTTGCACCTAACTTCGGGTGCTAATTTTTGTTCGGCTGTGCCCGTGGGCTCATTTGTGGTACACGGAGGCCGCCCGCAGTCTCCGGCCATTCCGAGTCCGCGGACGAATCTCGCCCACGCCCCACCAAGGCTATAGCCCACCTCGTTTTGTCCATTTGGGGTTTTGGCACCCTGACCTGGCGCTAATTTGGGCGCGGCTGTGTCCGTGGGCCTATTTTTGGCACACGGAGGCCACCCGCAGTCTCGGGCCATTCCCGAGTCCAGCGGACGAATCTTCGCCCCACTCCCCCACCAAGGCTATAGCCCACCCGCTTTTTGTCCATTTGGGGGTTTTGGCACCCCTGACCTCGGCGCTAATTTTTGGCGCTGTGTCCGGGCCTATTTTTGGCACACGGAGGCCACCCGCAGTCTCGGGCCATTCCGAGTCCAGCGGATTTAACCCGCCCACACCCCCACCAAGGCTATAGCCCACCCGATTTTTGGCCATTTTTCCGCTTGGGGTTTTGGCACCACCTTCGGCGCTAATTTTTGGCGCGGCTGTGCCTGTGACCTATTTTTGGCACACGGAGACTGCCCGCAAAGCCTCGGGCCATTCCGAGTCCGCGGACGAACTCGCCACGCCCCACCAAGGCTATAGCCCACCCGCTTTTGGCCATTTGGGGGTTTTGGCACCCCCGACCTTCGAGCTAATTATTGTGCGCTGCTGTGCCCGTGGCCTATTTTTGGCACACAGAGGCCGCCCGCAAAGCCTCGGGCCATTCCGAGTCCGGGCGGACGAATCTCGCCACGCCCCACCAAGGCTATAGCCCACCCGATTTTTGGCCATTTGGGGTTTTGGCACCTCGACCTTCGGTGCTACTTTTTGGGCGCCGGCTGTGCCTGCCACTTTTTTGGCACACGGAGGCCGCCGCAAAGTCTCGGCCCATTCCTAGTCCGGCGGACGAACTTCGCACACGCCCCCCACCAAGGCTATAGCCCACCCGATTTCTGGCCATTTTTCCGCTGGGGGGATTTGGCACTGACTTTCAGGGCGCTATTTTTAGCGCGCGCTATGCCCGTGGCCTATTTTTGTCACACGGAGGCCGCCCCAAAGTCTCGGGCCATTCCGAGTCCGGCGGACGACCCGCCCACGCCCTACCAAGGCTATAGCCCACCCGCTTTTGGCCATTTGGGGTTTGCACCCCGAACTTGGTGCTAATTTGGGCGCTGCTATCCCGTGGCCAATTTTGGCACACGGAGGCCGCCGCAAAGTCTCGGCCATTCCAGTCCGGGGGACGAACTCGCCCATGCTCCCCACTAAGGCTATAGCCCACCCGCTTTTGGCCATTTGGGGGTTTTGGCACTCCGACCTTCGGGCGCCACTTTGGGCGCGGCTGGGCCAGAGCCTATTTTTGCACACGGAGGTCGCCTCTAAAGTCTCGGGCTATTCTGAGTCCGGGATTTAATCTCGCCACGCCCCACCAAGGCTATAGCCCACCCGATTTTTGGCCATTTTTCCGCAGAGGGGGTTTTGGCACCTCGACCTTCGGGCGCTAATTTCTAGGTGCGGCTGTGCCCGTGGCCTATTTATGGCACACGGAGGCCGCCCGCAAAGTCTCGGGCCATTCCGGCGTGCAGCGACGAACTTCGCCCACGCCCCCCACCAAGGCTATAGCCCACCCGATTTTTGGCCATTTTTCCGCAGGGGGGTTTTGGCACCTCGACCTTCGGGCGCTAATTTTTAGGTGCGGCTGTGCCCGGGGCCTATTTTTGGCACACGGAGGCCGCCCGCAAAGTCTCGGGCCATTCCGAGTGCGGCGGACGACCTCGCCCACGCCCCCACAAAGGCTATAGCCCACCCGCTTATTGGCCATTTGGGGTTTTGGCACCCTGACCTTCGGCGCTGCACTTTTGGGCGCCGCTATGACTGCGGCCTATTTTTGGCACACGGAGGCCGCCGCAAAGTCTCGGCCATTCGAGTCCGGGGCGGATTTAATCTCGCCCACGCTCCCCACCAAGGCTATAGCCCACCCGCTTTGGCCATTTGGGGGTTTTGGCACCCGACCTTCTCGAGCTAATTATTTTGTATATGGCTGTGCCTGCGGGCCTCATTTTTGGCACGCGGAGGCCGCCCCGCAGAAGTCCTCGGGCCACCGGAGTCCGGCGGACAGAATCTCGCCACGCCCCACCAAGGCTATAGCCCACCCGCTTTTGGCCTTTTGGGGGTTTTGGCACCCCGACCTTCGGGTGCTAATTTTTGGGCGCGGCTGTGCCCGTGGCCTATTTTTAGCACACGGAGGCCGCTCGCAAAGTCTCGGGCCATTCCTAGTCCGGCGGACGAACTTCGCACACGCCCCCCACCAAGGCTATAGCCCACCCGATTTCTGGCCATTTTTCCGCTGGGGGGAGTAGGCACCCCGACCTTTCAGGCGCTATTTTTGGCGCACAGTGCCTGTGCCTATTTTGGCACACGGAGGCCGCCCGCAAAGTCTCGGGCCATTCCGAGTCCGGCGGACGAACATCGCCGCACGCCCCACCAAGGCTATAGCCCACCCGCTTTTGGCCATTTGGGGTTTTGGCACCCGACCTTCAAGGCGGTAATTTTATGCGCGGCTGCGCCTGCGTGGCCTATTTTTGCACACGGAGGCCTTCCCCAAAGTCTCGGGCTATTCCGAGTCCGGGATGGACGAATCTCGCCCACTCCGCTTTTTTGCCCATTTGGGGTTTTGGCACTCGACCATCGGGCACTGACTTTGGGCGCGCTGTGCCCGGGGCCTATTTTTGGCACACAGAGGCTGGCCCCAAAGTCTCGGGCCATTCCGAGTCTGACGGTTTGTTAACTTCACCTGCGCCAACCAAGGCTATAGCCCACGCTTTTTTGGCCATTTGGGGGTTTTGGCACCCAGACCTTCGGCGCTAATTTTTGCATGCATGCCCGTGGCCTATTTTTGGCACACTGAGGCTGCCCCAAAGTCTCGGGCCATTCCGAGTCCGGCGGACGAACTTCGCCCGCGACCCCCACCAAGGGTATGGCCCACCCGTTTTTTGCCATTTTTCCGCGGGGTTTTCGCACTCACCTTCGACCCTAATTTTTGGTCGCGCTATGCCGTTCCTATTTTTGGCACACAGAGGCCGTCCCCAAAGTCTCGGGCCATTCCGAGTCTGGCGGACGAACTTCACCCGCGCCCCCAACCAAGGCTATAGCCCACCCGTTTTTTGGCCATTTGGGGGGTTTTGGCACCCAGACCTTCGGGCGCTAATTTTTGGTTGCGGCTATGCCCGTGGCCTATTTTTGGCACACTGAGGCTGCCCCCAAAGTCTCGGGCCATTCCGAGTCCGCGGGACTTCTCACCCGCGCCCCCACTCAAGGCTATAGCCCACCTGCTTTTGGCCATTTGGGGTTTTAGCAGCCCGACCTTTCGGACGCTAATTTTTGGTCGCGCTATGCCCGTGGCCTATTTTTGGAACACAGAGGCCGCCCAAAGTCTCGGGCCATTCCAATCCGGGCGGACGAATCTTCACCTCGCGCCCCACCAAGGCTATAGCCCACCCGTTTTGGCCATTTGGGGTTTTGGCACCCAGACCTCAAGGCGCTACTTTGGGCACGGGCTGTGCCCTATTTTGTGCACACGGAGACCGCCCGCAAAGTCTCGGGCCATTCGGCATCCGGCGGACGAACTTCGCCCACGCCCCCCATGAAGGCTATAGCCCACCCGATTTTTGGCCATTTTTCCGCTGGGGGGTTTTCGCACCCCGACCTACGGGCCGTAATTTTTGGGCGCGGCTATGCCCGTGGCATATTTTTGGCACATGAGTACGCCGCCCAAAGTCTCGGGCCATTCCGTGTCCGCGGATCGAATCTCGCCACGCCTACCCAAGGCTATAGCCCACCCGATTTTTGGCCATTTTTCCGCTAGGGGTTTTGCCATCCCGACCTTCGGGTGCTAATTTTTGGACGCGGCGGTGCCCGAGGCCTATTTTTGGCACATGGAGGCCGCCCACAAAGTCTTGGGCCATTCCGAGTCCGGCGGACGAACTGTGCCCACGCCCCCCACCAAGGCTATAGCCCATCCGCGTTGGCCATTTGGGGGTTTTGGCACCCCTGACCTTCGGGCGCAATTTCAGTGCGCGCTGCGCCGTGGCCTATTTTTGGCACACGGAGGCCGCCTTTGCAGTCTCGGGCTATTCCGAGTCCGGGCGATTAACTTCGCCTACGCCCCACCAAGGCTATAGCACCCGCTTTTTGGCCATTTGGGGTTTTGGCACCCCGACTTCGGGTTCTAATTGGGCGCAGCTGTGCCTGTGGCCTATTATTGGAACACGGAAGCCGCCGCAAAGTCTCGGCTATTCCGGGAACGTCCGGGCGGACGAATCTTGCTTCCACGCCCCACCAAGGCTATAGCCCACCCGCGGCCATTTTTCCGCTGGGGTTTGGCACCTGACCTCAGGTGCTAATTTTTGCAAGGTATAACAGTGCCTCAAGTGGCCTATTTTTGGCACACGGAGGTCGCCCCGCAAAGTCCCGGCCATTCCGAGTCCGCGGATTTAATCTCACCTCGCCCTCTACCAAGCGCGCTTCCCAATTTTGATGGCCATTTGGGATTTTGGCACCCTGACCTTCGGCGCTAATTTTAAGTGCTGCTATGCCCGTGGCCTATTTTTAGTACACACGGAGGCCGCCCGAAAGTCTGGCCATCTCCGGTGAGTCCGGCGGACGAACTCGCCACGCCTCACCGGCTATAGCTCACCCGCTTTTGGCCATTTGGGGGATTGGCACCTGACCTTCGGGCGCTAATTTTTGGGCACAGTCCGTGGTCTATTTTGGCACACGGAGGCCGCCGCAGTCTGGCCATTCCGAGTCCGGCAAGGATTTGTAATCCTTGCCTCGGCTCACCTGTGCTATAGCCCACCCGATTTTGGCCATTTGGGGGTTTTGGTACCTGACCCGACTGGCGCTAATTTTTTGTACGCTGCTGTGCCCATGGCCAGCAATATTTTTTGAACACGAAGTCACTCACAAGAAAGTCTGCTGTCTTGAGTCCGGTTGATCGCATCCGCCTTACGCCCCACCAAGGCTATAGCCCACCCAAGTGGCCATTTTTCCGCTGGGGTTTGGCACCACCTTCAGGTGCTAATTTTTGGGGCGCCAAGTGTGCCTGTGGCCTATTTTTTAGTAAATGAGTGTCAGAAATTTGGATCTATTCGAGTCTCAAGGATTGGCCCTGCCATCAGCTTCATAAGGCTATAATTTCACCTGCTAGCTATCAGGCTTGCACCTCCGACCTTCTGGTCTGACTTGCGTGGTTGCACGTGGCTTATTTTGTACACTAAGGTCAGCTTCGCAGTCTCGGCTATTTCCGGCGTCCGCGACGAACTTCGCCTTCGCCTCACCAAGGCTATACTTCCACCTGTTGCCATTTTTCCGCTAGGTTTTGGCACTGACTTCGGGCGCCATACTTTTGTGTGCTCGTATTTATTTATGAGCACGAGTCGCCAAATTCTCGGACTCTTCCAGTCCGGCGGACGAACTTCGCCCACACTCTACCAAGCATGAGAACAAACGCTTTTGTACATTGGGGTTTTGCACCCCCGACTGGCGCTAATTTTTGGCGCTGTGGCTCAGTGGGCCTGGCTTGCACATGAGGCCGCCTCAGAAAGTCTCGGGCTATTAAGTGTAGTTCCAGTTTGACGAGCTTCGCCTCTCTCGCCCCACCAAGGCTATAGCCCACCCGCTTTTGTGGAATACTTCCGCTTGGGTTTGGCACCTGGACTGCAGGCGCCACTTTGCTGCGAGCTTTTCCCTGGCAACTTGTTTTTGGCACATGGAGGTCGCCACACAAATTCTCGGCTATCTCCAGTCCGGCGACAATTTCCATGCCTTAGCTGTGCTGAGAATCTGTTTTACATAGGTTATGTGAAACCCAACCTTTCTGCATGTTAGGCATGGGTTGCATCAGGTCATTTTTATATATTACTATTTTTCCTGCAAAGTCTTTATACTTTGTCATGATTTAATCTCGCCCCACGCCCACCGGGTGCTTATAGCTCATCTGCTTGGCCATTTGTGGGGTTTGGGCACCCGACCTTCAAGGGCTGACGGGCATGGTTGTGCCTGTGGCTTGCTTTGTGGCTGATGGGAGGCCTGCCTGCAGTCTGCTGAGCGTGAGTCCGCTGACGAATCTCGCCCCGTTTCACCAGTACAGAGCTTCCACTCCGATGGTTCATTTTTCCGCTTAGCTTAGCACTGACTTGGAGCTATTTTTAAGTAAGGTGTCAGGTTTATTTTTGGCACATTTGAGGCCGGGCCGAGCCCGGCCATTCTGGAAGTCAGGGCGGATTTGAATTCTCGCCTCACTTCAATTAAGGCTATAGCCCAATCGGATTTTTGGCCATTTGTCCGCTGGGGTTGCACTCCCGACCTCGGCGGTAATTTTTGGGCGCTGGCTGTGTCTGTGGCCTATTTTCTCGCGCCACGAGGCCACCTGCAGTCTGCCATTCCGGAAGTCCGCGATCTAATCCTCGGGCCACGCCCTACAGCGCTTGTAGTTCACCCATTTTTGGCCATTTGTCCGGCTGTTTTACACTTCACCTTCGGGCGCCATCTTTAGCACGCTTTGCCTGTGGTCGATTTGGTAAACGGAGACCGCTTCCCAAAGTCTCTGGGTCCATCCCGAGTCCATGGATTAACTTCGCCACGCTCCCCACCAAGGCTATAGCCTTGCCCAGCTTGGCCATTTGGGGAGCCGGCACCCTGACCTTTCGGCGCCACTTTGGGCGCTGCTATGCTCGTGGCTTATTTTTAGCATGACGAGACGCCCGCAGTCTCGGCTATTCCTCGGTCCGCTTGGACGAGCTTAAGCCCATCGCCCACCGGGCTTTAGCCCACCCGGAGCTAGCTATTTGGGGTTTTGGTACTTCACTCGGGCGCCAATTTTTAGCTGCTGTGCCTATGGCCTATTTTTGGCACATTGAGGTTGCCCTGCACTCGGCCATTCCTAGTCTGGCGGAGAATCTCGCCCCACGCCCACCACAGCTATAGCCCACCCGATTTTTGGGCTATTTGGGGTTTTGCACCCAAATTAAAAGTGACTTCATGCCGCTGTGTGCCTGTAATTATTTTTTTGTCACACGAGTTCGCCGCAAAGTCTTCGGGCCATTCCGGAAACCAGCGACACCGCCCACGCTAACTCACCAGCGTCCACCGCTTGGCCATTTGGTTTGCACTCCCATTCTGGCGCGATTAAGCGCCAGCCTGCGGGCCTATTTATGACAAGAGGCTGCTCCGTGAGTCTTCGTGGTTACCTAGTCCGGCGGATTTAACTCGGCCAGCCTACGCCCATCAAGGCTATAGCTCACCCGATGCAATATTTTTCCGCTTGGGGTTTCTGGCACTCTACCTTGGCGCTGATTTTATGCATGCCTGTGGCCAATTTTTGTAGACACGGAGGTTTCGCCGCGTAGCATCGGGCTATTTCCAGTCCATGACGAATCCGCCGACACTTCACCAAGGCTATAGCCATACGCGCACAGTTTGGGGTTTTTGCACCCGACCTAGCAATACGTAACTGGAACGAAGGCGTC
>JASUUJ010000148.1:600000-982143 GCA_030449895.1 Citrus mangshanensis
CTGATACAGTGATGGGAACGTGGGGATATTGTGCACCTGAGTACCAAAGCACAGGTGTTTTCAATGAAAAGTCCGATGTTTATGGTTTTGGTGCATTTCTATTTGAGCTTTTGACGGGACAGATTATCTCTGACCTTATGAAGGCTGCAGACAATCTCGGCTGTCCTTTGGAGGAATATTTTAAGAAATTTATTGAAGACAATAGTTTTACTGAGATAGTAGATCGTATTATTATTCAAGACATATTATGTCTTCGGAAAGAGCAGCAATTGCATGCTTATGCACAACTTATGTCTGAATGTCTCAAAGAATCACCGGTGGATCGGCCAACAATGGTTGATGTTGCAAAAAAACTCAGACAAATTTATTGCTCTTTCATGTAAACAACTTTTTCATATTTCTTGTTTTCATGTTTTCAGTTTCCATTTCATTACTTGTAACCTGTTATATATCCTGTTATATAAACAAACTGTTAGTTGTTTTTTCGTGTGGCTTTCATGCTTTCGTTGATTAGTCCTTGTGGAAGCAGAGGAGTGTGTTGAACAAACTTAATATATTCTATTCTAGAACTTCCATTAGATGATTTTTCATTGATTTGAAATTTCCCAGTCTTAGAGAACTGTACACTAAACTAAACAATTCATGGATGTATAGAATCACATGAATCCTGAAGGCACCAACTGCAAAGCTCCTCTGTTCTCTATCTTCATAGATGGCTGAAATTTCCTTCAACAGGTACATGTACACCCTCGTTGAGTGTGCTAGAGCAGGCTCTCTAAATGAGAAGTATGTCTTCCCAAAAAACAAAAAACAAAAATGAGAAGTATGATATTTAATTTTTGGTGTGGTTCTATGTGAGTTTTTGACTGGACAGAGAATAGAGTTAACTCACATGAAAGATTAGTTTTGGATAAAATATGAAAAGAGACTTGTTGAAAAGAAACAGATTCAGTGATTTTGTAGATCCTTTTGTTATTGAAAATAACTTACCTTCAAGTGCATTAATGAATCACAAGAAGATAGGCCAACAATCGTTGTTGTCACACGGCAAAGCAACTCAGTTAAATATACCTATCCGTTTGTTTAATCTTCAAATATATGTATGTTGGCAAGTGACATTCTAAATTGTGAATCTTTACGCCATGTATCTTGCTGTTATTTAGAGACATCTTCATTTGCCATTGTATTCTTTCTGCTGGTTTGCATTCACTCTAGCTCGCTGCTCAAGTTTGAATTTGTTGCAAGACAAAACATAACCATGTGACTGTGACATTACAAAGGTCAGAGCATCAGTGTGTATATTATGTTAGATTTTATTTGCTTGCTTCTGCTTTCCTCCGTGAGTTTAATTCTGCAGATTGTCGCATTTACGTAGGAGCCATCATATGTGCTGATACTGTGCACCCCTGCGGATGATTAAGAGTTTTATTTATTTATTTATTTTTTCAATGAGACATATCTATCATGTATATGAATGAACTCCCTCTTGCTTTATATATTTATACAATCTACTGGTGGTATTTTGGTGGGTTTCTAGATATGAGTTGGATTTTAAGAAAATTCAAGCTTTGGTCGAAAGGTAAAAGAACTTTGATGATGGGGAATGGCCCGAGTGTACTAGAGGAGCTGATAGCATCTTCTAATGGCAAATATAATCCTTAACGTATCTTCTCCACTCAAGAACTCAAGCTAGAAACTAACAACTATGACTAGAAAATTGCTTTAGCAGAAGACACTAGCTATAAACTGTATACAATGTACAAGGAGTGCCTAATGTCTGTAATGCAGTTTCATGGTCGTGAATATCGTCCTTGTGCAAACAAAATTTGTATTAACAACATCATATATGTAGCACAAATGTGTTACAATCATATTTTACAGCTAATTGTATTAACTGCATTGTGTTTGGATCTGATCGGATGTTGCTTAGGGACTGAAATTCACAAAATGTGTTACAAAGTGGAACTCTTGCTGATCGTATTCATGGCCCTCGACCAGACCAGTTTGACTTTTGAGACTCTACTATTGAGAAACAGGCTAAAGATTACAATTGAAATAGCTATTGCAATTTCATGCATTCATGTTGGTTTGCTAGACCTATCGTTATTACAAATATCAAATCATGATATATCTTATTTCATGAACAATTTGTTGCCTAATTGTATGGTCTTTTGCAATCTGAGTCTATTCTAGGCCAACGATTGTTGATGTTGCTAAAAGACTCCGGACAAATTTATTGCTCTCTTTCTTTCATGTAATTAATCTTTTGTATTCCTTGTTTTTATGTCTTCATGCGGACCCAGAACTTTATAATATCTCGGGCTCAACTAATAATTTTATATTTTGAATCGAGCATAAACATTCATAAGTATATAAAAAAAAAAAATCAAATAAGAGAGACACGAAAAATCGTATAGATAGGTACTCTAAATAAAAATAACTATAGAAAAAGAGTAGAAAATAAAAGACAATTCAAATATAAAAACACTAATTTTCAATTACCAAATCCGACACTGGAACTTATAATAACATGTAATTATATAAGAATTAATAAATCAATTAAGAATTTCAAGCTAAAATAAATCAACACATGTAATTACAATCAATTAAAAATTAAAAGTAGAACTTTTATGTTTGAAAAGTACTTAATTATCAGGCTTAAATAAATTAAATAATTAAAATTTATTCTTCTTTTTGAATTATAAAAATATTATTAATCAAAGTTTTAAATAATAAACTAAATTCAACCTAGCAAAAAGGTATTTGAGTGCTGTTATTTCTTTACAAGACATTCTGACTCTCTTCGAAAAATTAAATGTTGATGATTCTTCTATAAAAAACTACTCAAAATACTCAAATTTATTTTCTAACTTGTCCTCTTAGTTAAATAACTAATAAATAAAATATCAAAATTTACATAAAAAGTTTATGAAAATGTTGATAATTGTTACTATATGTTTTTTTTCAAGTAATTTTAATACTAGTGACGATGTTATATTATATTGACATACTTTTTTTTCCAATTAGAATTTTTTAAAAATAGATTAAAGTAGTAATAACTTTTTAGACCCCTAATGTTTTCAATCTATTTAATAAGTATATAATTTAATCATTTTATAAAATAAGTCACCAATTTCAATTGGAAAAATAATATAATTGAATTAGAGACATTTTTAAAAATAAAATAAAAGCTCTATTGTTATATGAAATTGATAAAACATATGGGTAACTGAATTAGGGACATATAAGAAAATAAAATAAAAACTCTATCCATATATAAAATTAATTAAAATATAAGGATTTAAATGATTTTTTCCCGCCACTCTCTTCATTTTCCTATGCCAGTGGTAGTACTGTAACCCGGTTATTTGAATAAACAAAATGTTACCAGTTTAATATGCTTGATTTAATTTGTAATATTAAACTTACTTGCAAATTGAATATTTTTCTAATCACAAAATCACTTTCACTCTGCTGCAGGGGCCGAGTAGAAATTTCCTCTGTTTTCGCTACTAGAGAAGTCAGCTGCTATGAAGCTCCGATCGTTGACTAAGCCACATGTTGAAGTTGTGTAATGTGTATAATTTAAAGCTATTAAATTCGGATTTTTAAACTCAATCCCATTGTTTTTTTTTTTAATTTAAGTTTCAACGCAGGTGGACACCAATAGATTTCTTTAAACTATATAAAATTGTGTTATATATATATTATAATTAGAGATAAATTGAAACTCTTCTTAATAATTCTAATTTGGCACAATCCCAAAGTTAATATCAGTTAATACTAGTCTACTCTTATTTAATATTAGAGAGATATCGATTTTATCTTAAATATAAGGAGATAAGTAAATCTCTACTAAGAGGGAAATTCAAGTCCCAGCCACTCGAACCCATACACTCAAGATTCTTGAGTGCATGAGTTGCGAATAGGCAACGAGCCCATAGGCTATTAAGTAGTATTGTTGGGTGTATTTTTAAGTGAGCATTTTTATAAATAAAAGCTACTTATCACAAGAGAAAAAAAATTGTTGATTTTCACATTAAATTTAATATTAGTAGAATATTTGTCATTGGTTCTACATAATGTAATACAATAGAATATTTGCTTGTCGTAGACCTATGGTCAAACTTTTGAAAGCTATAGATTTACTGCGAATACCTACTTCATTGTTAGTAATATGGCAATCCCTAAGTTACGTTTATTGTAACATACACTCAATGAAATGACAAACCGTTAGATATCTTGAATTTGAATCCAACGGATATTATTAAATTTATGCAAAATAGTAACAAATGCCAAACCGGCTGAATTGGTTATTGAAGCGATGGGCTACCGGATGAAACAATTTGAAGATGGTTTGCAAAGCTTTGAATCGAGATTGGCATATACCCATTGATGATTGATTGCTTTGCTGCCGTTGAATTACAGAAGGGCCAAGAAAGCCAAAAAAGACGAGAAGAGTGGGAGGGGGATGCAATTACAAGGGTATAAAGTGGAAGGATTGACAATGGCAGGCCACAAGACTTGCATTATTTTCCCCTCTCTCGATTTAGCATTCGATATTGGACTGCCATTCTTGAGCTCTCTCTCAAAATTTCCTCTTTATCTCCCACACCCACCTCACATTTTTAATTCTTCTTCTCGTGTCTGTTTCCACGACTCATTGCCCTCCCTACACCATTCAATTTTCTTTTCCCTTCTCTCGGTAGACAATAACTACAACCACAACTTGCTAAAATTTCATTAATATTAAATTGAAATCATTTCAGCCATATGGAGAGAAGGGGAAAAAAAAAGGAGAAGGCAATAGATTATAAGAACGGTGTTTCTTCAAAAAATGGTGTCTGCACCTTTTACATTCACCACCTCATTGCTCTAATTTACCAATACCTATTGCTTGACTATTTATGTATCAAAAAGCATATAATTATTAAGCTTCAGAATCATGAAGAAAGTCAATTCCCAAGGAGTCGTTCATGCAGGCTGGTGAAATTACTGACGCAAGAGTGAGTAATGTCTGTTGTCTTGTGAGCTGTAACGACTTAGTTCCGTATACTCACCGTTGTTTCTCTTTCACTCGATGGTCTAAGGAGTCGTTCATTTTCATTGGAATTCGGTGGTGGAGGTCTGAATTTTGAGGATGATTATCTTGGAAGAGATGGGTAATTTGATGGTGAAAACAACGCCGCTGCGCTAGTTAAGACCGGCTGTAGAAGGGAGCCTCTCGTGTTGATTGTTTTTGCCTTTTTGGTGACCAGTTTCAACCGCTTAAACCAGTTTAATTTTATCACTGTTATGTGCACTTGGCAAATGTTTATTGGTCAACTGGTCATTTCATTGAATGTATGTTACAATAAACGTAACTTAGAGGGATTCAGAAACGAGTCACAAGATTCTATAACTTAAAACACAAAGGAGAGGCAAAGTTCAATTACCTTATTTAGAATAACTATATTTAATTTATCTTAAAAAATGTGAAAGTATCAACTTACCTTATTTATTGTTAACAAGATAACAAAAAAATTCATCGCTCCGTATTGGCCCTAATCTTTTGAACAGATGAATTAGGATTTTTATACTTTTTGAACAGCAGCTTGCTTCTGTTCATTTATTTATTATTTTTAATGATTATCGTATGTATATATGAAAGAACTCTCTCTTGCTGTAGCATACTATATAATCTACCAATTGTATCATCAGCTTGCTTTAATTTCTTTTTAAGTACGTTCTCTTTATGTAAATTAACTCTATTTCTATCATTATATATGAAGAAACTGTTGCAGTAGCCAATTTACTACATATTAATATTAATATTATGTTCTTATTTCTTAAGATATTTACGTTTTTTATTTACTTCACCTTTTATTTTCCTTGCTTGTGTTTTATGCTTCATTTATATCAGGTATATTTTATGTTCATATTACTTAAGATATTTCTCAAGAAATAGAAAACATTATAAAAGAATTAATTCCACGCTTAGCCACGTGGATTTTTTCTTACCCTCTAATGTCGGATATCCTTGGTTGACTAGAGGATCGAGGACTTATTGTATTTTCACATTTTTCAAATTAAATTAAGCATTAATTAGACAAACAAACTTTATACTTATTCATGATTTAGAAGGGAAAAAAACAACTTTATACTTGTTCAGGTGACTCAAATTAATCAACATTAGACTCTGAACTAACTCTTGCAATAGTAAAGATCAAGATCAAGATCAAGCATAGCGTTTTCTCAATTAATCAATTTGCCGTATATCCACAGCCACAGGTACTCCTCTCCTTTTAATCAGCATTCTTTTTTTTTTTAAAAAAATTTTACTGATATATATTTATGAATGAAATAGTAGTATATAAATAAAACGAGCTGATTGTAATATTTGAATTGGTTTCTACTTGTAGATGGGTTCAATTATGAGAAAATTCAAGGACAGGACTGATAAAAGAGCATTGATGATGAGGACTGATAAAAGAGCATTGATGATGAGGAATGGCGCGAGTGTACTAAAAGAATTGATAGCATCTTCTAATGGTAAATATTGTCCTTATCGTATCTTCTCTGCCCAAGAAATCAAGCTAGCAACTAACAACTATGACCAGAAAAACGTTATAGCAAAAGACACTAGCTATAACCTGTATACAATGTACAAGGGGTTTTGGCAGGAGCGCCTAATTTCTGTTTTGCAGTTTCATGGTCACGAATGTCGTCCTCGTGCTTACGAAAGTTGTATTAACAATGTCACATATGCAGCACAAATGAGCCACAATCATATTTTAAAACTAATTGGATGCTGCTTAGAGACTCCAATTCCCATTCTAGTTTTTGAATCTGTACAGTTTGGGACTCTTTGGGATCGTATTTTAGGCGCTCCTCAACCTCAGTTTGAACCATTACTATTGAAACATAGGTTAAAGATTGCAATGGATATTGTACATGCACTTGCTTATCTTCACTTTGGATTCCCCAGGCCAATCGTTTTCAGAAACTTCAAGACATCATGTATCTTGTTTAATGAAGAAAATGTTGCAAAATTGTTTGATTTTTCACTATCCATATCCATTCCTGAAGGTGAAACCCATATTACTGACACTGTGATGGGAACATTGGGATATTGTGCACCTGAGTACATGAGAACAGGTGTTTTCAACGAAAAGTCTGATGTTTTTAGTTTCGGTGTATTTCTATTTGAGCTTTTGACTGGATGGGACGTCTCGGATCTTGTTAAGGATGCGCATGATCTTGTCTGTCCTTTCAGTGAATATTTGAAGAACTATTTTGAAGATAATAGATTTACTGAGATAGTAGATCCTATAGTTGTTGAAGACGTTTCATCCATTGAGAAAGAGCAGCAGTTGCATGCTTCTGCACAAGTTACCTTTGAATGTATCAAAGACTCACCGGCAGATAGGCCATCAATGGTTGATGTTGCCAAAAAACTCAGACAAATTTATCGCTCTCTTTCATGTAATTAATCTTTTGTGTTCATTGCTTCTATGTTTTCATTTTCCCATGCCAGTAGAAGTAATGTAACTCGGTTATTTGAATAATCAAAATGTTGCTAATGCAATGCTTGATTTAATTTGTAATATTAACTTACTTGCAAATTGAATATTTTCTAAGCACAAAATCACTTTGTTCACTCTACTGCAGGGGCCGAGTAGAGAGTTCTTCTGTTTTATTTGCATCACAAATGAGTCACAATAACGTGTTGAAGTTAATCGGATGTTGTTTGGAGGTAGAAATTCCTGTTCTAGTGTTTGAATCTGCAGAGTACGGGAATCTTCATGATCTACTAAATCGTTCTTATCAATCCCATTCTGAGCCTTTGCTATTGAAACATAGGCTGAAAATTGCAATGGAGATAGCAAGTGTGTTTGCCTATCTCCACATTGGATTCTCCAGGCCCATTGTTTTTAGAGATCTCAAATCATCTTATATCTTAGTCAGTGAACGATATGTTCCCAAGCTGTTTAACTTTTCGCTATCTGCTTCTATCCCAGAAGGTGAAACCTACATAGACGGAGTGAAAGGAACATCAGGAATAGTTGTGCCTGAGTATGCGTGCACAGGTCATTTTAATGAGAAGTGTGATGTGTATAGTTTTGGTCTTCTGCTATTACAGCTTTTGAGTACCGGAGAAGACTTATCTATCATGGGTCGGCCGTCGGCGTCTTAATGGTGACGAGAGCTTTGAAATGGATTTTGTGAAGAAATACATTGAAAATCATGGGTTTAATGGAATAGTTGATCCCAGAATTATTGGAGAAAAAATTGCAATCTTCTTTTGAGCTTGTCTTTAAATGTCAATCAGCTTCTGCAGAAGATAGGCCAACGATGATTGATGTGGCAAAGCAGATTAAAAAATGTATAAATCATTTTAACTTCTTAACTTCCATACTCAATACTTGAAACATCTATAACTTTTTGTAATTTTAGAGAGGGTGTGGCTTTCCTTGTTCTGCTGTTAATTTAAATGACAGTTATTTATTTAAACAAAGAGAATTCTTGTTTCATTTTATGTTATATGATATAAAATTGTAAACTATAGAGCTTTTCTTTTTTTCTGTGACTGACTAGAATGCTAGGTTGATCACTGCTGAGGAGGGGGAGTTTCACGTTTTACAATGAGAAGTTGGATGTTTATGGTTTCAGAAAATTGTTAATTGATTGTCTTATAATTCTCTTTTTATAACTGTTGATGAATTAGCAGATCATGATGTTAAGATGAATGAGATAGTTGATTATAGGCTTACTAAAGATGCATGGTTTCCTGAGGAAGAAAATTGATTGTAAGTTCTTACACAGACTGCCTTTTAATGTCTCCTGTGCCAACAAAACTTGGACAACTTTTTGTTTCGTTCTTACATCATAAGTGGACTTGAGGAAACTATGATTCATCATAAACTATATTTATTTTAACTTTTAGTTGACTTTAGAAATTTGAAAAATTGTCTTGAAATCTAGAATATGATTGTGGCAAGCTAATACCCAGTAATTTAAGATTGACTATTAATTAAAAAATGGTCTTGGTCAACAAAGTTAAGTGGAATATTAAATTTAATCTCCACTTGTTCACATTAATGGCTAGCAAGGACTTTTCATGATGAGACTGAAGACTTTCATTCATACAAGAGGCAACATTTCTGGTTTTATATGTTTTATCTGCTTCAAGTCTTCTGTATGCCAAATGTTGCGGACCGCCCAAGTTCCTAGCCTAATTGCCCATAATTTTGGGTTATAGAGCAAAAGACAAGGCCAAGAGTGCTAGCTTAGCCCGATTCCGAAAAATTCTAGGCAATTCTAGCACAATCAAGTGAGAGAGGAATTATTTTAATGGGTTTGTAAGAATTTATTGATTAGACTTAGATCTTGGATGGGTTTGTGTTTGGGAAAAAGCAAGTCCTCGGGAAAGGCAGACAAGTCAATTGTTAAGTCGATGAGTAACAAAGTTCTACTAGAAAAATTGATTGCCTCTTCTAACGATAACTATAATCCTATTTGTGACTTCTCCTTCCAAGAGCTCACAACAGCTACAAACAACTACGATAGAGAGAGAATTATAATCCAAGAGAGTGGCTATATATTGTACAAAGGTGTCTTGAATGCTCGTGCAGTTTCTATTTTGAAGTTTGGGGAGAATTACAACAGTGATAATCAATACAAGTTTTGTTTCAATAACATAGTATTTGGATCACAAATGAGTCACAAAAATATTTTAAGTTGATCGGATGTTGTTTGGAGACTCAGATTCCTATTCTAGTTTTTGAATCCATTGAGCTCGGTACCCTTGCTGATCGCATATATAGACGCCGTAGACATAATTTTGAGCCTCTACCATTCAGATATAGGTTGAAGGTTGCAATGGAATTAGCCAATGCAGTTGCATATCCCCATGCAGGATTTGCCAGACCCATCATTTTTATGAGTGCGACGCCATGGAGAATATTCTTTGATGAGCAAAATGTTGCCAAACTGTTTGATTTTTCACTATTTGTGTCTATTCCAGAAGGTGAAACTCATGTGGATTTTCAAATAGCTGGGACAAGGGGATATATAGCACCTTAAGGTTTTGCTTGAAGCTAAGTGCAATGAGACGTATGATGTTTATAGTTTTGGTATGCTACTACTTGATCTTTTGACTGGGCAGAAGATAACTTCTTTATGATGCGATAAAAGACTTGGCATTGAAAATTACTTATGGGGTCTTCTGAAGAAATATGTTGAAGAAGATGGGTTGAATGAAATGGTTGATCCTATGATTATTGAAGACGGATTATGCTCAATAAAAGAGCAACTGCTGTAGGCTTATTTAGATTTTGCCTTTAAATGTGTCTCTGGATCACCAAAAGAAAGGTCAACAATGATTGATGTGGCAAAACAACTTAGACAAATGTATCTGTCTTGTTGAAAGCTTGAATCCAAAATCGTTGATGGATGGTTTGTCACTTGTAAGCTTTCATGTTTATTTTCTTGGATAAAAGAATGAATGCCTCAACTCTGTAAAGTCGAGTCTCTTACTTTAATTGTATAATTCATGGACAAAATTACTTCCGTACTCAGAAGTGGAAACTTTTTTCTTATATTTATTCTGCCGCAGGGATCAAGAGCTTCTCTATTTTTTTATCTTCAATCTTAATTGACCATCTGCAGGTACACGTAAAATCTCCCTTTGTGTAACATTTCCTTTAATGTTCTTAAAATCCTTTGTTTTCATTGTTGAATAAATTGAAATTATTTCCCGGGTTTTTGGAACTATAATCATGAATTCATGTTTGGAAGCTATCAAGAATTCGGAGAAGGAAGATAAAGAAAAATGTGTTATGAGGAATGGCAAAAATTTACCGGAAAATTTGATTTCTTCATTTAATGGTAAAGGCAATCCTATCCTAAGCTTCTCTGCTGAAGAGCTCAAGATGGCTACAAACAATTATGACTTGCAAAGAGTTAAAACACAAGGTTTTGTATATCAACTGTACAGTGCTTTCTTACATGGCCGCCCAATGTCTGTTATGAAGTTTCAAAACAATGAAAAATATGATGCATATGATGATAGGACTTATGGCTAAATTAGGGCTGGCTTTTATTGATTAAATCAAAAGAAAACAAACAATCCTGACCTACAATTCAAGAGGTAGGTCAGTCTTTCCCAAAACTCCTAATGATTTCTAATACCAAACAAAACTTAACATAAACCCTAAATGACTCCATAATCTCTTATTTATAGCTGAATTCTAATTAATAAAATTACTAAACTGCCCCTACTCCTAAAATTACTAAATTGTCCCTACCCCTTTATATTTGCGCCTAACATGAGTTTTATTGGTCTAACATTACTCCCCTCCCAAAAAGACACCTTGTCCTCAAGGTGAAATCTAGGAAACTGCTACCTCTTCTTCCTCAGCTTCCTCCTCATCACACACAGTCAGGACTTGTAGTGATTTATCCTTACATCGATGCCCCGGTGAAAATTTCTAATCACTTCGAAAACACAACCCCTTTGCCCTCTTATCTTGAATCTCTGTCTCCGTAAGGCGTTTGAAAGTCACCCCTAATCGTGCCCCACTAACTCGATCCCTTTGGGAATCTTTATGTAAACCCATCGTTTGTATTTTCTGGCCTCCCGGTGGTGTACTTTGGAACTCTCGCTGAAACACTAAAGTCTGGGTTTTCTGTCTTACCAATGGTGTGCTGTTTTGATATGAAAAATCAATTGAACTGCTCATATTAACCCGTTCTATTGTGTTCTTATCCTCAATCATCTGTGCCAACTCCATTGACTCCCCTAACCCTCTCAGCCTTAGCAAGCGTAGCGAGGCTCGAATTTCTGGCTTCAGTACCTTCATAAAATTTCCTTCCAACACCACCTCTGGAAGTCCCTCTAGATGCCTTGATAGCAACTCAAACTTCTCCCTATACTCCATAATTGTTCTCTCCTTGGTCAGAGCAAAAAACTGTTCATGCAAATCTCCCTCTTGAGTGGCCCGAAACCTCTCCAACAACCGATCCTTAAATTCACCCCACGACCTCATTGTTTGTCATTGTTCTTGCCATTGAAACCACGCAAGGGCCTTTCCCTCCAAGCATAATGCCGCTGCCATCAGTTTTTCCCTTTCTGAGAGTCCATTAATGGCGAAATAGCGCTCTATCCTATACACCCATCCATAGGCATCCCTGCCTTCAAAAATAGGCATTTTCAGTTTCCTTACCCTAGAATTCGCTCCAAATTGAGTCTGACCCGCCCAATTTCGTGCCATCGGAGGTCTCCAACCTCCTGAATCTACTTCGGTCTTTGTAAATCCCGAAGATCCAGTCCAAAATTCTCCTTGCCCAGCTCCATAGTGGGCTGGAATCCCTTGCCCAGCCGTATTTCGGCCATAACCGCTCCCTTTCTCACCAGAAATCCCTCATCCTGGCCTACTGCCCCAAATCCAGCCTGTTCAGACCCAAATCATCCCTGTCCAGGTTGTGCCTCACCCCCAAACGCTCCCGAGTTGCCTAGCCCGGTCACCTCGCCGGAGGTGGGTTGAGGTGGAGTTCCATCAATTTCAGCAACATGGCTTCAAGAGATGAAAATTGTTGTTGAACGGTGTTGAATCGCTCATCAATCGTAGCCTTGAGCGATCCGACCTCTGCTTCCTATTTTTCTTCAAGCGTGTTCACCTTCTTCGCTGCTATTGCCTCAAGATTCTTGCTTTGATACCATTTTGATAGGACTTAGGGATAAATTAGGGCTAGCTTTTATTGATTAAATTAAAAAAAAAATCCTAACTTATAATTCGAGAGGTAGGTCAATTTCTCCCAAAACTCCTAATGGTTCCTAATACCAGACAAAACTCAACATAAATCCTAAATGACTTCATAATCTCTTATTTATAGCTGAACACTAATTAATAAAATTATTAAACTACCCCTGCCCCTAAAATTACTAAATTGTCCCTACTCCTTTATATTTGCGCCTAACATGAGTTTTATTGGTCTAACATATGAATGGTGCTTGAGGAACATTGTATTTGCATCACAAATGAGCCACAAAAATATTTTAATGTTGATTGGATGTTGCTTAGAGACTCAAATTCCCATTCTAGTTTTTGAATCTGTATCACTGGAATCCTTGCTAATTATATTCATGGTCCTCGTCCATCACATTTCGAGCCTTTTCTATTGACAAATAGGTTAAAGATTGCGATGGAGATAACTAATGCACTTGCATATCTTCATGTTGGGTTTCCTCGGCCTATTGTTTTTAAAAACATCAAATTATCGAGTATTTTATTTGATGAAGATCATGTTGCCAAATTGTTTGATTTTTCACTAGCCGAGTGTATTCCAGATGGCGAAACTCACATAAAAGATGCAATACCAATAGGAATAATGGGATTCGTTGCGACTGAGTATGTAACCACAGGTGACTACAATGAGAAATGCGACGTTTTCAGTTTTGGTGTGTTGCTGCTTGTGCTTTTGACCGGAAAAAAATTGTATTCCATTGATGAAGCTGGAGATCGTCATTGGTTATAGAATCGTGTGAAGAAACATATTGAATGTAACACGTTTGATGAGATCGTTGATCCCGTAATTCGTGGGGAACTTTCAATTCAATCTTCTGAAAAAGATAAGCAAGTGCAAGCTTCTGTAGAGCTTGCCGTGAAATGTGTATCTGAGCAACGATGACTGATATAGCAGGACAGCTCAGACAAGCATATCGTTTTGGATGGTGAGTTATTTTATACTCACAATGAAAACAGTCTTAGAATATGTTTTGTTGTCAATTCATGTATTCTTGCTGAGATATCACGTCTTCAGGTTTTCATAGCCACAACAGTAAATGCAAGCTTTTACAGAAGTATAAATATTTTTGTATCTTGTTCAACTACTGATAGCTCCTTAGGCGAGAACTTTCTCTCATAAGTCAGATGGTAAATCATTCTTCTCCTTATAAGCGTCATACAAGTTCAAGTTTCTATGTATACAATAGGAATAAACTTCTTTCTAATTATAAATATCACTAATTTATGAATTTATATTGAGATGACAGACGGGATACAGGGATAGTCATATCATGAGATAAATAATTTTAAAAAGCATATCGTAAAATGATAATTAAAAAAAAAAACTTAACTCTGATCTCCCAATAATTGAGTGAGTAGAAAGTGTAATGATGAAATGACATTTTATTCTTAATAATGAGAACAGTAAAAAAGAAGGAATTAATTGGACAAACTTTATACTCGTTCAGGTACATGTACAAAACGCCAACTAGGAGAGCTAGATAATAGCTGTGTCTCAATTTAATCAACCTAAAGATCAAGATCAAATCAAGCATCGTGTTTTCTTAATCAATTCAGCGTACGTGCACAGCCACAGGTATGAACTCACTCTTGCAATTGCAGTAGTGTAAATGTATAAAATTAAATGATCGTATTCGAAACGGGGTTTGATGGAAGCACTTGGGCAAGATGCGGATGATGTAGAAGTTAAAAACACTATTTTCAGTATGCCTCCTATGAAAGCACCGGGTATTGATGGCCTCCACGGGATTTTCTTTCCATCCCAATGGGAGTTAGTAGGACCCTCAATGTGTTTGCAGGGAAAGTCCCTGCGAGTACGCTCATCGTTTATCATAAAAGAATTATTCCGCGTTTAGCTACGTGGACTATTCCTTACCCTCATATATCTTTGGTTGACTAGAGGAAGCCTCGTTGCATTTTCACATATTTCAAATTAAATTAAGCATTAAAAAAAAATTTATACTTATTCAGATGACTCAATTTAATCGACACCAGAATCTGAACTAACTCTTGCAATAGTAAAGACCAAGATCGAGCTCAGCGTTTTCTTTATTAATCAATTTGCTGTATGTTCACAGCCACAGGTACTCCTCTCCTTATCATCAGCGTTCAACAGCTTTGGCTTTTTATTTTTATGTTTATTTTTATTTTTTTAATAAATTTTACTGCTGTATATTTGTGAATGAAACAGTAGTATATATATAAATAAAACAAACTGATTGTGATACTTGAATTGGTTTCTACTTGTAGATGGGTTCAATTCTGAGAAAATTCAAGGACAGGGCTGATAAAAGAACATTGATGGTGAGGAATGGCGCGACAGTACTAAAAGAGTTGATAGCGTCTTCTCATGGTAAATACAACCCTTATCGTATCTTTTCTGCTAAAGAACTCGAGATTGCAACTAACAACTATGACGAGAGAAAAGTTATAAAACAATGCGACTTTTACATAACTAAATTGTACAAGGGCTTTTGGCAGGAGCGGCTAATTTCTGTTATGAAGTTTGATGAATCCCTTCCTGATAGCGTTTATAATTATATGCAGCACAAATGGATATGCAGCACAAATGGATCACAAGCATATTTTAAAGCTAATTGGATGCTGCTTAGAGACTCCAATTCCCATTCTAGTTTTTGAATATGGAGAGTACAGAACTCTTCCTGAGCGTATTGGTCACTACCGCGATGCTCAACCTCGACCTCAATTTGAACCATTACGATTGAAACATAGGTTAAAGATGGCGATTGATATTGCTCATGCACTTGCTTATCTTCATGTTGGATTCTCCAGACCCATCGTTTTTAGACATTTCATCCCATCACGCATCTTGTTCAATGAAGAAAATGTTGCAAAATTGTTTGATTTTTCACTATCCATATCCATTCCCGAAGGTAAAACCCACGTTACTCATCGTGGGATGGGAATATGGGAATTATGTGCACCTGACTACAAGAAGATATATCTTTTCAATGAAACACTTGTTATCAATGAAAAGTATGATGTTTATACTTTCGGTACAGTTCTGTTGGAGCTATTGACTGGACAGGGCGCCAGGGATTTACTTCTTACACATGGTTCAGTCCGTCATCTCATTGAATATTTTAACAACTATCTTGAAAATAATAGATTTACTGAGATAGCAGATCCTATAATTGTTCAAGACCTATCATGCACTGGGAAAGAGCACCAATTGCAAGCTTGTGCACGACTCACTCTTGAATGTCTCAACGAATCACCGGTATATAGGCCAACAATTGTTGATGTTGCAAAAAGACTCAGACAAATTTATTGCTCTCTTTCATGTAATTAAGCTTTTGTATTCGTCGTTTTTTATGTTTTCATTTTCCCCTGCCAGTATTAGTACTGCAACCCGGTTATTTGAATAAACAAAATGTTACTAGTTTAATGCTTTATTTAATAATTTGTGGCTAGTTCCATGACAGGGGAGAGGAAAATTGTATGACAATAATTTGTCACTGCACGTTATGGTAAAATGCATTTTTTTTAATCATGATATCATCTAACATTTTGGGATAACCACGACACAGAAAAAGAAGTTTAAAAATAGGAAAATGAGCTCTTTTAGCAAAATTAGAATGCTTAAAGAGAAGAAAAGAGTATAACAAAGGGCATCGATTTGAAAAAAACTATAGCAAAATTTTTTATTGGACAATTCCTGCACAATAACGTGTTCCATTGTACATGTAATTTATGTTCTACTACTGGAACAGTTTCCCAAGCTAACTAACTTGATAAAATATACAAAAAGAGTTGAAGAGTTAGGTTAGTGACATGACATTTTTGATAAATTTCAAGACAAAATTTAAGATACGTCAATGTCATTAATTGATGGTTTCACCTTTCATAAAATTTCTCAAAAAATAGAAATCATTATAAAAGAATTATTCCACGCTTAGCCGCGTGGACTATTCTTACCCTCATGCGTTGTATATCCTTGGTTGACTAGAGGAAGACTTGTTGCAATTTCACATATTCCAAATTAAATTGAGCATTAGAAAAAAAACACTTCATACTTATTCGGATGACTCAAATTAATCAACATCAGAATCTGAGCCAACTCTTGAAGTACTAAAGATCAAGATCAAGATCGAGCACCGTGTTTTCTTAATTAATCAATTTGCTGTATGTCCACAGCCATAGGTACTCCTCTCCTTATCGAGAAATTCTAGAATAAGTACCTCAGATGTATTCTAAAATTTCTCCTCCTTATCATCAGCGTTCGGCAGCTTTGGTTTTTTTTTTTTTTGAGATAAATTTTACTGCTATATATTTATGAATGAAATAGTAGTGTATATATACAAATAAAACGAACTGATTGCAATATTTGAATTGGTTTCTACTTGTAGATGGGTTCAATTATCAAAAAATTCAAGGACAGGACTGATAAAAGAACATTGATGGTGAGGAATGGCGCGATAGTACTAAAAGAGCTGATAGCGTCTTCTCATGGTAAATATAATCCTTATCATATTTTTTCTGCTCAAGAACTCGAGATTGCAACTAACAACTACGACGAGAGGGAAGTTATAAAACATGACGACAATTACATATATAAATTGTGCAAGGGCTTTTGGCAGGAGCGCCTAATTTCTATTTTGAAGTTTAATGAATCCTATCTTGATACCGCTTACTAGTGTAGTATTTAATAACATAGTATATGCAGCACAAATGGATCACAAGCATATTTTAAAGCTAATTGGATGCTGCTTAGAGATTCCAATTCCCATTCTAGTTTTTGAATCTGTAGAGTGTGGGACTCTTCGTTGTCGTATTTTAGGCGCTTCTCGACCTCGGTTTGTGTTGGGAAAATATGCTCTTTAAAAGCATATGTGTTTATTTAATTGTAATAAACATTTTTTCTGATTAATAAAATTAATGAGGTATTTTATTCAAATATCTTAATTGCATTAATATTTTTATTAAAGTCCATTTAATCATATTATATGTATTTATGTGATCACCATGTGGATTCACAGAAGACATAAATACAAGTTATCTTATGATTAAATAAATTTAGTTCGCAGTTGATAAATAAAGTTGGGCACTTTATTTAGGTATAGACTGTAATAAATTCATTGAATGATTTTTCTTAATCATGTATGAATTTATTAATGTAGTACGACTACATTGAACAGGATCACATATGAGATTTAATTAACTTTGTAATAACTGTCAGACTTATTAAATCTCATAGGCATTGATTTTACTGTAATCTTAATCTTGAGTTAATTATGATTTCATGATTGTAATTGTTATTTCATATGAGTTACCAATGGGCACGACACATACTTGTGGTCAAGATTACCCGGTATCTTGGTGGGAGTAATTATGAGTATTGGAGTTATGGATTAACATTATAGAATTTGTACAACACATCTCTTGATGGATTTTCGGCACTTGATCATAGAATTTTTTGGCCAGAGTGTGTCAACATATTTAGTATGTTGAAAATGATCATTAAAAAAAACCCAGTAAGTATCAAGGAACAAGATGTAATTAAATTGATTAGACAGTTGAGATATCGATTTAATTAATGATGTGGTACAAAAGATTGTGCAGTAAAGAAATCAATGTAGCTTGGGACGAATTATTATTCGAGCATACAATTATGGAGGTCAATTCCAATCTTTTAGTGGAGTAGATTTGGAATTAAATAATTAGGCTAGTTTAATTACAGGCCTAATTGTTATAGCCACTATTGTATGTTCCTAAATGATCCCCGAGTTAGCTCATTTAATTGATTGCACCACTACTAGACTAAAAAGTAAGATAACTAGATATTTGAGTCAAAAGCCTAAATATATCTTTTAGTGGGAGGCTCCATTTAATTAGCTTGTATGTAAGGGGCCTTATGTTATTTTACAAGGTGGATCCCCTATAGAAAAAGCAAGTAACGTGAGTTTTGTTTTTTGATTATTTAGAGCCTAGGGTTTTCACTAAAGGGAGATATAAAAGGCTTATTTTCTCTAAAGGAAAAGATAGAAGCCACTTTATACAGATCAGAGAAAAATTTTCTCGTGTTAGTTGCTTTAGTAGTGATAAAGGCGTCCACACGTCAAGTGTAGATCAAACCTGAGTCATAACTTGGAAGATCATTGGTGCCAGTTTGTGTTCTAACAAGCGTGGTGGTGACGGATCGTGATCTAACAGGCCTGGTGGTGACGGATCGTGATCTAACAGTCGTGGTGGTGACGGATCGTGATCTAACAGGCGTGGTGGTGACGAATCGTGATCTAACAAGCGTGGTGGTGATGGATCGTGATCTAGGAGCCTAAATCACTTCAGAGGAAAGATCTAAATCGGATTTTCAAGGTACGATTTCTAGATTACAAATTCTTATATATTATATGAGAGCGATCTTAAGAAAAGGTTTTATAAAAATTTAAAAAACCTGATTTTTCCCCAATAGTTTGAACCATTGCTATTGAAACATAGGTTAAAGATTGCGATTGATATTTCTCATGCACTTGCTTATCTTCATGTTGGATTCCCCAGACCCATCATTTTTAGACTTTTCACCCCATCACGCATCTTGTTCAACGAAGAAAATGTTGCAAAATTGTTTGATTTTTCATTCGCCATATCCATTCCCGAAGGTGAAACCCACATTACTCATCCTCTGACGGGAACATATCGTTTTCGTGATCCTGAGTACATGAGGACAGGTGTTTTCAATGAAAAGTATGATGTTGATACTTTCAGTACAGTTCTGTTGGAGCTATTGACTGGACAGGGCACCAAGGATTTACTTCGTACACATGGTTTGGTCCGTCATCTCATTGAATATTTGAACAACTATCTTCAAAATAATAGATTTACTGAGATAGCAGATCCTATAATTTGATAAAGAACCAAAAAGATCAATGAGAGTACCCAAGCCTAACTACAAGTATGAGGGTTATGCTTGAGCTACGTAACCCATGCAAGCCTTGCATGGCACATTCAAGACATTTATCACGTGAAGTTTGTGTGTGGATGCTTACCGGAGCAATAACGGTTGGATTACCACGTCAAGTGATCATTGCAGATTTAGCAGGGAATCAAATCTTGGTTGTTACATTTGATTTGAATTCTGCTGCGAGTTTATAGCTAGGCGATATTATCCTTAATTTTATTTACTAGATTTGAGCCAATAATCTCCGTACAAAGCAAAGTATTGTTACGCTTGCTGTTATAAATAAGCTCTAGTACTGAAATAAAAGTCATGGAGAAATTATCTTAAATATTTGTTTGTGGTCGTTCTCACCAAAAGCAGAACAACTATATTACTTGCAATTGTTAGCAAGCATCTGATTGGGACCATATCAATAGGTATTAGAGCTAGTTATTAATGGCAACCAACAAGGAGCGTATCGAAAGAATTGAAGCTGATATCGGGAACTTACAGAACAAGATGGAATAAATAGAAATTGGGATCAATGACAAGCTGCAGCATCTGGAGGATACCTTGAGCAAATTGGCAGAATCTTTTAGTGCAACCAGAGGCACTGTCAATCACGGCACTAACGAGCACATTGGATCTTCACGACCATTCCACGAGGAAAGTGAAGGAGGTCAACCACTGCTGCCGACAAGAAGTGCCAAATTGGAGTTTGCCCGCTATGCCGGCGACGACCCAACGGAGTGGTTCAATCGGGTAACGTAGTATTTTGAGTACCAAGAAACGACGGATGAGCAGAAAGTAGTCTTAACATCATATCACTTGGAGGGCGAAGCAAATCAATGGTGGCAGTGGATGCGCAAGGCTTACTAAGAAGGAGGCCGACCGGTTACGTGGGAAACATTTGTTGACAAGCTGTGGGCACGCTTCGGACCAACGGATTGTGAAGACTTTGATGAAGTAGTGTCTCAGGTCGAACAAACAGGTTCTCTGCGAGAATACCATAAGGAATTTGAGAGGTTGGGAAACCGAGTTCATGGGTGGTCACAGAAAGCGTTGGTAGGCACTTTCATGGGAGGATTGAAACCTGAGATTGCAGAGGATATACGGATGTTCAGGCCACGTACGTTAAAAGGAAGCCATCAGCCTTGTTCATATGAAAGACGGCCAAATAACACGCCAACGGAGATTATTCCAGCCACCCTCCAACTGCGCAACGCCAACATTGCCACATACTCAAGCATCACCAACCGTGCCTGTCAAAAGATTACCGTGGGATGAAATGCAACGACGACGAGCTCAGGGACTGTGTTTTACTTGCAACGAACAGTTCACTGCGGGTCATAAATGTCAAGGGCCTCAACTTCTACTTCTCGAGAGCTACAACGACACCAACGAGATCACTTGTGAAGAAGTTGCAGAGGAACTACATGGAGAAGACAATAAAGGAGAACAACCTGGGAAAACACGGCATTGCTACAACAACAATTTCCACACATGACCCTTGAGGATGAGGGTCCACTTCAAGGAGGGGGTATTGATAAAGAACCAAAAAGATCAATGAGAGTTCCCAAGCCTAACTACAAGTATGAGGGTTATGCTTGAGCTACGTAACCCATGCAAGCCTTGCATGGCACATTCAAGACATGTATCACGTGAAGTTTGTGTGTGGATGCTTACCGGAGCAATAACGGTTGGATTACCACGTCAAGTGATCATTGCAGATTTAGCAGGGAATCAAATCTTGGTTGTTACATTTGATTTGAATTCTGCTGTGAGTTTATAGCTAGGCGATATTATCCTTAATTTTATTTACTAGATTTGAGTCAATAATCTCGATTATAAAGCAAAGTATTGTTACGCTTGCTGTTATAAATAAGCTCTAGTATTGAAATAAAAGTCATGGAGAAATTATCTTAAATGTTTGTTTGTGGTCGTTCTCACCAAAAGTAGAACAACTATATTACTTGCAATTGTTAGCAAGCATCTGATTGGGACCATATCATAATTGTTCAAGACCTACCATGCACTGAGAAAGAGCACCAATTGCAAGCTTGTGCACGACTCACTCTTGAATGTCTCAATGAATCAGCGGTAGATAGGCCAACAATGGTTGATGTTGCAAAAAGACTCAGACAAATTTATTACTCTCTTTCATGTAATTAATCTTTTGTATCATTGTTTTCATGTTTTCATTTTCCAATGCCAATAGCAGTGCTGTTCCCCGGTTATTTGGGTAAACAAAATGTTACTAGTTTAATGCTTTATTTAATTTGTAATATTAAACTTACTTGCAAGTTGAATATTTTTCTAATCACAAAATCACTTTGTTCACGCTGCTGCTGGGGCAGAGAGTAGAGAGATCCTCTGTTTTGTTTATCCGCATTCTGAAATTAAAATAAGCTAATAGAGAAGTCAACTACTATGAAGTTTCGATCGCCGACTGAGCTATTGGTTGAAGTTGTGTAATGTGTATAAAGCTATTAAATTTGGATTTTATTGTCAACCTCGCTCAATCCAATAGTATTTCTTTTAATATTTAAGTTTCAATCTAGGTGAGGCGAACCCAGAAACTTAAATTAGGAGGGTTAGTTCAAAATTTTAATTTAATTTGGGGTACTAGTTTTTTAAAATCTCAAAACTCAAATTCTATTATATTTTTTATTTAAATAATAATAATAATAGTAAATTATTTATTTTCAATGTTGAAGCTCATTGCGGCCAGCCACATTTATAAAAGTTCCTTTATATAAGTAATCTCCACAAAATAAATATTGGCTATTGTAATTTGAACCAAATCTATCAAAACCACTAAATAGCACTCTTACCACTAAATTATAGGTATTTTGTTATAATTAAGTTTACTTTTATCATTATATATAAATAAACTGTTGCATTAGTAAATTTGCTACCTATTAATATTAGTTTTATGTTCTTATTTCTTAAGATTTTTACATGTTTTTTTGTTTTATCTGTTTTACTTTTTATTTACATCACATATTTGTTTCATGTTCCTATTTCTTAAAAATATTTATCAAAAAATAGAAATCATTATAAAAGAATTAATTCCACGCTTAGCCACATGGACTATCTTTCCCTCTTGCATAGGATATCCTTGGTTTAATTGAGGACGACTTCTTGTATTTTCACATTGTATTTCAAAAAAAATTAAGCATTAATTAGACAAACAAAATTTATACTTATTCATGATTAAAAGAAAAAAAAACTATATACGACTCAATTTAATCAACATAAGAATCTGAACTGACTGTTGCAGTAGTATAGATCAAGATCAAGCATAGCTTTTTCTTAATTAATCAATTTGCCGCAAGTCCATAGTCACAGATACTCCTCTTCTTGTTATTAGTATTCCGCATCTTTGCTCTCTTTTCTTTCTTTTTTTTCTTTTTTTTAAATGAAATAGTAGTATATAAATAAAATGAACTGATTGCAATATTTGAATTGGTTTCTACTTCTGGATGGGTGCAATTATAAGAAAATTCAGGGGCAGGAATGATAAAAGAACATTGATGATAAGGAATGGCACGAGTGTACTAAAAGAGTTAATAGTGTCTTCTAATGGTAATATAATCCTTGTCGTATCTTTTCTGCTAAAGAACTCGAGATTGCAACTAACAACTATGACAAGAGAAAAGTTATAAGACATACAGCATATATAAATTGTACTAGGGTTTTTGGCAGGAGTCCCTAATTTCAGTTATGAAGTTTTATGGTCATGAATACCATCGTCATACATACGGAAGTTGTATTAACAACATCACATATGCAGCACAAATGAGCCACAATCATATTTTAAAGCGAATTGGATGCTGCTTACAGACTCCAATTCCCATTCTAGTTTTTGAATCTGTAGAGTATGGGACTCTTCGTGATTGTATTTTCGGCGCTCCTCTACCTCGGTTTGAACCATTACTATAGAAATCCAGCCATCCAGGTTAAAGATTGCAAGCGATATTGCTAATTCACTTGCTTACCTTCACTTTGGATTCCTCAGGCCAATTGTTTTAAGAAATTTCAAGACAGAAAATATCTTGTTCAATGAAGAAAATGTTGCAAAATTGTTTTTCACTATCCATATCCATTCCTGAAGGTGAAACCCACATTACTGTTGAGAATCAAATAAAACGGCATTGAATGAAGCTTTCAAAGACAGAATCTGCACTTGTCAAATGGGTAATCTGCACTTGTCAAAGACAAGATCCGCGCCCAACGGATTGACACATTTCCTTCCGTATTCACATATGTAATCTTTGAAAAAATGTAGCCTCTGCATCTATAAATAGCTCTCAATGTATAATGCTTTATTTAAGAAATGAAAACATGTTTCTTCATGGTATCAGAGCCATGAATACGCTCAAGTTTCTTCAAGTTCCGCTGCTCTGTTTGTAACAAAAACAGAGGAAACCAAATTCATCCCACAACCATTTTTCCCACCATTTTCTTTCTTAAACCCATTCTTACCACTACAGATATCTATGCCGATCAAGAAACAAGCCACCCATACGTAAAAAACTTGAGTTTACAAATTTATCAACAATCGCATCAATTTTCCAAGAGTGTGTTCCTCAAAAACCAAGACCACCATCAACTTTCGCAGTTTTCAGTGAGGAAACTGTAAAAATTTTGCATTTAAACACATTATCACGTGCTCCCACGCGCCACCCGAAGCCACGGCCAGTCAACCACGCGCCTCTGTCATCATTCACGCACTCTCACGCGCTCCAGAGGTTGAAGAAGATGTCAACCGACATGTCGTTTTATCTCAGAAGTGCAGCAGTAAAAAACGACGTGTCATTTTTTATTATATTAAAACCGACATGTCGTTTTTAAATTAGAGATAAAACGACGTGACGTTTAGGATCCATAAGTGCAGCAGGAGTATTTAATGCTGGAATTATCCTCACTGAGACAAACTACGATGTTTGGTCTCAAATAATGGAGATGCATCTTGCAGAAAGAGAAAAACTCTCATATATTCGTAGCAGCACAAAGCCATCTGAGGAATCTTCAAAAGAATATGAGAAATGATATAGTGAGAACCAAAAAGTAAAAAAATGGTTACTCATATCCATGTCTCCGGAGATCATGAAGCGATATTTACGAATTCCTACAGCCTACGAAATCTGGGATGCATTATCAAAAGCCTTCTATGATGGAAGCGATGAATTACAAGTTTTCACTCTAAACCATAAGGCATTCTCTACCAAGCAAAATGGACAACCACTCTCTAAATTCTATGGAAAATTGATCGAAATATTTCAAGAACTTGATCACCGAGATAAAGTGGTCATGAAGGATCCAAAAGATGTTGTAATATACAGAAGGTCTGTTGAAAGATTGAAAGTGTAAATTTTTCTTGCTGGGCTAGATGAAAAATTTAACCAAGTTCGTGGAGAAATTCTACGAAAAGATATTATCCCAGACTTAGAAGAATGTTATTCTCTGATCCGAAGAGAAGATGTACGACAAAGCAAACTAAACAAGAAGGTCGACTCAGAAACGTCTGCTATGATAGCACGACAACAGCCTCAAAGGAAGTTTGTTGACAAGTCATTACTCCATTGCACTCATTGTAGAAAGAAGGGTCATACGAAAGAACAATGTTTTGAAATCATTGGATATCCTGACTGGTGGGATACTAAAAAAAGGAACACCAAGCATGGATCAAAAACTGCAATAGCTGAATCCACATCCACTACAGATCTTAGAAAAGAATCTTTAGTGCAAATCGCAACCTCTGTCAGTCCAGGTAAGGCCCTTAAAACTCTTACACCTGTTATTAATAGTACATGGATAATTGATTCTGGGGCAACTGATCATATGACTTTTGATTCTCGACAAGTTTATCAATTGAAACCATCTTCACAAAAACATATTTCCACTGCAAATGGAACCACAACCTCAGTTATTGGGGAAGGATCTTTACGACTCACAAATGAATTAAATTTAGACGCTGTGTTAATTGTTCCATCTTTAGATTATAATCTTTTATCTGTGTCTCAATTAACCACTTACTTATCATGTGTTGTAATTTTTTATCCTGATCATTGTGTGTTTAAGGACATCCAAACGAAGCAAACGATTGGTTATGGTATTAGACGAGGCAACTTGTACTACTTGGAGATGTCATCAACAAACACTGGAAAGTTAAGCCCCGCACTAGTCGCAGATAATTCCATAAAAAAGGGAAATCAGAAATTTGGTTATGGCATAGACGTTTACGGCATGTGTCATTTGGTTACTTAAAAAAATTATTTCCTAGTTTGTTTCTGAAATTTGATGTTTGTAACTTTAAATGTGATGTTTCTGAACTTTCAAAAAGTCATCGAACTACTTTTCCATTGTCTTTAAATAAAAATACAGTTCCTTTCATGGTAGTACATTCTGATGTATGGGGGCCATCTAAAGTTTCTGCAATTAGAGGTGCTCGTTGGTTTGTTACATTTATTGATGATTGTAGCAGAATGACATGGATTTTTCTGATGAAATCGAAAGACGAAGTAAACTCTTTATTTCAAAGATTTCATAAGATGGTGACAACTCAATTTCAGACACAAATTCGAGTTCTACATACTGATAATGGAGGCGAGTATATGAGCACAGCAATTCACCAGTTTCTGAAATCACAAAGATCTGTCCATCAAACCACTTGTGTGGGACACCCTAACAAAATGGCGTTGCTGAACGAAAAAACAGACATTTACTAGAAGTTGTTCGAGCATCACTAATCCAAGCCCACATGCCATTATCTTATTGGGGAGAAGCACTGGCATCCGCAGCATACTTGATCAATCGAACACCTTCAAGCTCCCTTGGATTCCAAACTCCTTTCCAAGTTCTGAATAATGCAATTATGTCACCAAATGTGCCGAATCTGCCCCCACATGTGTTTAGCTGTGTTGCCTTCGTTCATTTGCCGCAACAAGACAAGTTATCTCCTCGAGCACTACGTTGTGTGTTTGTAGGGTATGCCTTACATCAAAAGGGATACCGATGCTATCATCCTCCATCAAGAAAAATATACATCACCATGGATATCATTTTTCATGAAGATATCATGTACTACTTGTCAGAGTCTGAATTTCAGGGGGAGTATAATGAAGAGGAAATTCATACTCTTACATATTTTCCACCTGAAGAAAGTCAGTCTTCCATTAAGATAATAAACCTTTAAGATACTGGAAAAGAAAATGGTGATGATTCTCAGGCTGAGATAAGTGAAGACATATTTGGGGAGCACAATAACTCAGACACAACTGCAATCGAGAATGAGTCATATGAAGAAATACCTAACCAATCGTCTGCAGAGGATGTTCCTACCACAAGTCCAATCAGAAGAATTCTTCCCCAGCGTCAAAATAGAGGTATCCCTAAACCCACATATGAGCCTGACTTCTCTAGTAGAGTCCAATACCCTATGAGTCATTTTGTGTCTAACCATCACTTGTCAGAATCAAATCAGTCATTTGTGAATCAATTATCTGCTGTATCTATTCCTAACAGTGTGCAGGAAGCTTTAAAAGACCCAAAGTGGAAAGCGGCTATGAATGATGAAATGAGATCTCTTCAGAAAAATCAAACATGGGAACTAGTTGATCTTCCATCAGAAAAGAAACCAGTGGGTTGTCGATGGATCTACACTATAAAGTACAAAGCAGATGGCTCTATTGAACGATACAAAGCAAGACTCGTAGCTAAGGGTTACACCCAAACCTACGGGATTGATTATACTGATACGTTTGCACCGGTAGCAAAAATTAATATTATTCGTATCTTATTATCATTAGCAGTCAACTTGGATTGGCCAGTGCAACAGTTCGATGTAAAGAATGCTTTCCTCTATAGAGACCTATCTGAATAAATTTATATGGATCTGCCACCAGGATGCAGTGGACCAGAACAACTCAATCAGAAAGTATGCAAATTGAAGAAATCATTGTATGGGTTGAAGCAATCCCCAAGAGCATGGTTCGGGAAATTCACAAAGGCTATGGTTCGTTTTGAGTATAACTAAAGCAATTCAGATCATACCTTATTCATTAAAAAACGACAAGGTAAAATCACTGCCCTTATTGTCTATGTGGATGATATGGTAGTTACAAGCAACGACGAGGAAGAAACAAAGGCTCTTCAGAAGTACTTGTCAAGAGAGTTTGAGATGAAGGATTTAGGTGCCCTAAAATACTTTCTTGGAATTGAGGTTTCTCGATCTAATGGAGGAATCTCTCTGTCTGAAAGGAAATATGCCTTAGATCTATTGCACGAAATGGGAATGACAGCTTGTCAGCCTATTGACACCCCAATAGAAGAATGACTGAAGTTTTGTATTACTTCAGACCAAGTTCTAGTAGACAAAGGAAGATATCAAAGGCTGATTGGAAGATTGATGTACTTGTCCCATACAAGGCCAGATCTTGCTTATGCATTGAGTGTCGTAAGTCAGTTTATGCATAATCCCGGGGAGCAACACATGAAAGCAGTAATGCGGATCTTGAGGTACCTGAAGACAAATCTAGGAAAAGGAATCCTATTTTCCAAAAATGAAGATTACAGCAACATAGAAGTTTATACTGATGCAGATTGGGCCGGGTAAGTTAGTGATAGACGCTCTACTTCAGGATACTTTACCTTTGTGGGAGGTAACCTTGTCACATGGAGAAGCAAGAAACAATATGTCGTTGCCCGTTCGAGCTCTGAAGCAGAATATCGAGGCATGGCCCTTGGGTTATGTGAAGGGCTATGGATAAGTTTTATCCTAAACGATTTGGGCTATCCATCACAACAACCAATACAACTATACTGTGACAACAAAGCTGCACGAGATATTGCTCACAACCTAGTTCAACACGATCGAACAAAACATGTAGAGGTAGATAGATTTTTCATCAAGGAGAAATTAGATGAAAAAATCTTAGAACTGCCGAAAATTCGATCAGAAGATCAACTTGCAGATATTTTAACGAAGGCCATTTCAAGCAGGGCATTTACAAAATTCCTAGACAAGTTGGGTATGCAAGACATCTATGCAGCAGCTTGAGGGGGAGTGTTGAGAATCAAATAAAACGGCATTGAATGAAGTTTTCAAAAACAGAATATGCACTTGTCAAAGACAAGATCTGCGCCCAACGGATTGACACATTTCCTTCCGTATTCACATATGTAATCTTTGAAAAAATGTAGCCTCTGCATCTATAAATAGCTCTCAATGTATCATGCTTTATTTAAGAAATGAAAACACGTTTCTTCAATTACTACTGACAGAGTGATTGGAACACGGGGATATTCTGCACCTGAGTACATAAGCATATGTGTTTTAAACGAAAAGTCCAATGTTTTTAGTTTTGGTGCATTTCTATTTGAGCTTTTAAATACACCTGGGATCTTCTTAAGGATACACATGATCATGGCTGTATTTTCAATGAATATTTGAAGAACTATCTTGAAGATAAAAGATTCAGGGATACCGCTCCTATAATTGTTCAAGACATACCATGCATTGAGAAAGAGCAGCAATTGCATGCCTCTGCACAACTTACCTTAGAATGTGTCAACAACTCACCGGAAGATAGGCCAACAATGGTTGATGTTGCAAAAAAAAAAAAAAACCTCAGACAAATTTATCGCCCTTGCGTTAATTTTTTAAAGAGTGCTGATGTTTGCCCCGGGTCAAACCCCGAAAAATACAAAACGTCATCGTTTTGTTTTTAAAATTTTTTTTTGCTTCGCGGTTTCTTATTTGCGTCGTTTTCTTTATTTTTTTCTTTTTCATTTCTTCCAGCCTTTCTTCATTTCTTTCGTTTCTTCCATCATTTCTTCATTTCTTTTTCATTTCTTCGTCTTAAGCTGAATGAGATCCACAACCCTTGCATTTAGTGAAGAACAAGACCAACAGTAGTTGAACGAGATCCACAGCCCTTGCAACAGCAGCTGAACGAGATCCACAGCCCTTGTAACAGCAGTTGAACGAGATCCACAGCCCTTGTATTTAGTGAAGAACAAGACCAAAGCCCTTGCACAGCCCTTGCTCCATCCTCTTCATCTTAAGCTGAACGAGATCCACAGCCCTTGCATTTAGTGAAGAACAAGACCAACAGCAGCTGAGTTTTGGGCGAGTTTCGGCTGCGAGCAAGATTGGTTTCGGCATGATTAGTTTCAGCATCTACTAATTAAGCTGAACGAGATCCACAACCCTTGCATTTAGTAAAGAACAAGACCAACAGCAGCAAGATTGGTTTCGGCTGAGGAAGATTAACATTGTGCCTGAAAGCTTGAATTTTTTTTTCGGTACTGTCTTCTTTGTAGCATTTTGTTTTTTAATTTTATTTAAAATTTTTCCCTGCGTTTTTACAATATTGTAACACTGTAACATTGAATTTATTTCTTCAGTTCTCATGTTCTTGAATTTATTTCTTCAGTAACATTGTAACAGTTTCCATACATTAGCTGTTAGTATCACTAAGAAAAAAAGAACAGAGTTGTTTGAAGCTAAATTGATGGTGATGTTAATATATTTTTAATGTAGAAATGATGTTGTTTATTAAATTGGGTTGTAGCTTCGTAGGATGGGCTCTGCTTTTTTATAATTATGTATGTAATTAAATTGGGTATAATGGAATTGTTTTGTTAAAGGCAAGAGAATTAATATTATTGTTCTGAAGAAAGGAATTATGATCAGTATCAATCAATTTGAGTTTCTACATACATGGCTCAATTTATTTCAAGACTAGTTGATCATATTATTGTGTTTCTTCATCTGCAATTAATACAGGGGCTACAGAAAAAGCAATGTGAGAAGATGTAATTACCATCTGAGTTGTTTCATTTTGCTTTTGAAATTTTGTTTTTAAATTTAATGAATTTGCGATAAATAACTAATAAGATATTGAATTATTTTAATTTGCAGCAGTTAATGGATAATTTCGAACAAGTGGAGGAGGTTGATGAAGTTGGGGAATTGCAGGATTTACAGGGGGCTGATTTGGAAGAAAACAATGAGGAATTGGTGGTGGAAAATGTTGTTGAGCCTACGGTTGGGATGTCTTTTGATAGTCCTGATGAAATGTTTGAATATTATAAAACTTATGGCCTACAAGAGGGGTTGCCAAAGCCACTAATGTTTTGCGGCTTCAACCAAACCAAAGGATTGGATGCAATGCTAAAATTGGAGGACGTTTGGATATTGTTAGTGGAAAATGGGTAATTGGAAATTTGATCCTTGAACACAACCATGCCGTGAGTCCGAGCAAGAGTAGGTATTATCGATGCAACCGTTCTATTAGTTCTTTTGTTAAAAAGCAGCTTGAAATAAATGAAGAAGCTGGAATTAAAATAGCTCAAAGTTTTAAGTCGATTATTGTCGAGGCTGGTGGCTTTGAAAATGTATCATTTTTAAAAAGAGATGCTAGAAATCATGTTGACAAGGTGAGGCCATTAAGACTCGGAGAAGGGGATGCTATTGCAATTCAGAGGTATTTTAAAAATGCAAACAAAATGATGGGTTTTACTTGATATTGACCTAGATGAGGAGGGTCGGTTAAAAATGTATTTTGGCGATCCAAAGAGCTATAAGGACTTTGGGGATGTTGTCACATTTGATACCACATACCTAAAAAATAAGTATGACATGCCATTTGCTCCTGTTGTAGGAGTTAATCATCATGGTCAATCAATTTTGTTAGGACGTGGGTTGATTTCGCATGAGGACACGAAAACATTTACGTGGTTATTTGACACATGGCTATCATGTATGTCTGGGTGTCCTCCCCTTGGAATCATTACAGATCAAGATAAAGCGATGAAAAAGGCAATTCAGATTGTTTTTCCAGACACTAGGCATCGATGGTGTTTGTGGCATATATTGAAAAAGGTGCCTGAGAAGTTGGGAAGGTATGCAGAATATCATGCCATTAGAGTTTCATTACTTTCTGTTGTTTATGACTTACATACTCCTGTTGAATTCGAGGAAGCTTGGCATGACATGTTAGATAAATATGATCTTAGAAATAATCAGTGGTTGAATGATTTGTATGAAGAAAGAAATCGTTGGGTCCCAGCATTCGTGAAAACTACTTTTTGGGCTGGAATGTCAACCACTCAGCGTAGTGAGAGTATGAATGCTTTCTTTGATGGGTATGTTAACTCGAAGACAACTTTGAAGCAATTTGTGGAGAAATATGAGAAAGCAGTGGAAAGTAAAATTGAGAAAGAATGGCAAGCAGATGCACGAAGTTTTAGCCAACGGTTGCCATGCCGTACTAGTTTTGCCATGGAAAAGCAAGTTGAAGAAGTGTACACTATTTTCAAGTTTCAGGAATTTCAGCAGAAGCTGGTGAATAAGATATATTGTGAGGTTTTCAGTTGTGGGGGGTCAGAATATGAAGTTATTGAAAACGATGAAAAGAGTAGAGAAAAGACTTTTAGAGTCATTTTTGAAAAAGATGAAGGTGAAATTCGTTGTGTGTGCTCAATGTTTGAATACAAAGGCATTCTTTGCAAACACGCTATCGCAGTGTTGTCACGTAACCGTGTGCAATTACTGCGTAAAAAGTATATCCTACGAAGATGGAGAAAAGATGTGCGGAGGTTCTCTAGTAAAGTCAAAGTCAGTTATGATGCACGGAGTTCGAGCATTGAACATCAGCGATATAGAGAGGAGTGCACTGCTTTTTATGATGTTGCTGAGGTAGCTTTCAAAAATGAAGAAAGCCATAAAAACATTATGGGTTGGATTGAGAAAGCTATGAAGGATGTTTTTCTAAATGTTCGATGTGACGGCGACGATACAACCATTGATGGTGGATCCAGTAGTAACATACAAGATCCAGTGGTAAGTCGCGTAAAGGTCGTCCACCTAGTCAAAGAAAGCAAAAGCAATTTAAGCGGCCAAAACAGAAATCGAACAATGTTTCGATAAACAAAACTATAGAGGTAATTGTATATACTTTAGATTAATTTAATACTTTAATACATTCATTTTAAATTAATTTAATATATACTTTAAATGTGTGTTGACTGCACTCCTAGGACGCAGAGATACATGATTTATCTTCTCAGGTGGCCACTACAATCCCAACACAAGAGAGCAATATGGCTATGGTAATATTTTTTTATTTGCTATTTCCTTTCATTGTCATATGTTTGATAATTTGTGTTTAATTTTTTTTTTGGTACAACAGCAACCACAACAAGCACCCCCACAACATGCATTTTTCCCCCCTTACTATCAGTATTGGATGAATTACGGTCCAGCTCATCATGTACACTTGCAACATGCACCGCAACAAAATTTCGAGGAGGCCAATCAAGGGGAGTTTTCAACTAATGAACCAAGCATGTAATCGAAGTTAGCTTATGCTTATGTTTTATGTATTATTCAACTAATGAACTAATGTAATTTGGTGTATGTGTATTTCGACATTTTTTAAATTATGGAGTTCATAAGTCTATTTTCAAAATTCTAGAATTGGATTAATTTGGAAAATATTAGAATGATTTGGGCCATAATATAATTTTGAGAATAATTTTTGGGGCCAAATTATAATTTCATAATACTGTGAATTAATAAGTTTATTTTCAAAAGTTTAGAATTGGATTAATTTGGAAAATATTAGAATGATTTGGGCCATAATATAATTTTGAGCATAATTTTTAGGGCTAAATTATAATTTCATAATACTGTGAATTAATAAGTTTATTTTCAAAAGTTTAGAATTGGATTAATTTGGAAACTATTAGAATGATTTGGGCCATAGTATAATTTTGAGAATAATTTTTTGGGCCAAATTATAATTCCATAATACTGTGAATTAATAAGTTTATTTTCAAAAGTTTAGAATTGGATTAATTTGGAAAATATTAGAATGATTTGGGCCATAATATAATTTTGAGAATAATTTTTGGGGCCAAATTATAATTTCATAATACTGTGAATTAAATCCAGAGAGTCAAACTACTCGGAAACTTATATTCAACATGAAAATGTTATTACATATGTGTACAAGTCTTTAACTTGAAACAACTTAAAAATAATACTTTAAGAGAAAACATAATACAACAATCATCAGTATTTTAATAAAATCATATCGTGGTGCCTCTCTCTTTTGAAGTTCGTCGTCCAATAATCGCCTCTGCACTTCACGTTCTCGCATATGCTCAAGTTCTTTATGCAATAATTGAAATTTAACGGACAAACACTCGATCTCTAAGCCTAACTTCCTAATTTCATCCGCTAACAAGTCTATTTTCTCTTCAGTAGGTTTACGATTTTCTGCCCATTGAAAGTTCTTACATCCTCTACAAATCCAAAATTTCCGATTTAGATTTTTTGTTGTGCGTGACGTTAACAACTCCATATGATTACCGCATCCATTACACATTTGCAATGAGCTTCGATTCTCACTTAGCTCGGATGACATTCTTTGTGGTTAATAGTCCCTTGGGAATAAACTGCCAAAAAACGGAAACAATTATAGTTAATAATGCCAAAGAAATTACCCAAATCAAATTTTAATTGCAATTACAGTTAGTTAGACTTAAAAGAAAAGAAAACTGAAACATATGAACAGCATGATTACTGCCTAAACCACCCAGCAACATGCCAGAAAATACCACCCACAACCCAAGCCACATGGCAGCAGATAATACCAAAATGCCAGAAACCCAGCAGCTAATATCCAAACTAGAAGCAACATGCCAGAAAATACCACCCAGAACCCAAGCCACATGCCAGCAGCTAATACCAAAATGCCAGAAACAAACTAGAAACAACATGCCAGAAAATACCACCCACAACCCAAGCCACATGGCAGCAGCTAATACCAAAATGCCAAAAACACAGCAGCTAATATCTAAACTAGAAGCAACATGCCAGAAAATACCACCCAGCTAATACCAAAATACCACCCAGCAACCACCTAGCAGCTATGAAAACTAGAAGCAACATGCCAGAAAGGCTATCAAAGAACCCAAGCCAAAATGCACACAATCTATACACACACAACTGGAGATAAAATACAACCCTCCATCAATAATATTAATCCTCATCACTCGGTTACATTAATTCAAAAAATAACATAAAATACAGAAAGAGAACAGCTGCAATTGATTCAAATAAGGAATATCTTATTTGGATTTGCCCTACTTAATACTCTTTGTCATGGCTAAGTTTTGCTGTTTCGCTTTACAATTCCCACTTCTATCAATTTGTTCCATCACAAACCCTTCTTGTGCTTAACAATTAACCACTGTAATTAGAAAAATTCCCACTAAGACCGACTTATTCCATTGAGTGTACACTTTAGCAACAATAATAATTCAAAGAGATTAACTCATAGTTTTGTAATTGTTGTTACAAAAATTAAGTCAGAGGATAAAAAAATGCAAGAGTCGTGAATCCTAGACCAGGGTCATGAAAATCAAATAAGAGACCCTGATGCCATGATTGTGGGTCGGATGCCTAACTAACTAGAACTCAACAAAGCTCCAAATGAAGAAGATTCTAAAAGTGTGATCTTCAAAAATTAAATTAAATTAAAGAGGAACAAAATTTAGCACTTGCAGAGCAATGAAATTAAATCAAAGAGGAACAAAATTTAGCACTTGCTGAGCAATGAAATTCAATTCAACAGGGCAGCATAACCTAGATCAACCAAATTGTCCCCATTTTGCCATAACCTAAAGAGGAAAAAACGAAGCATTACCAGGGCAGCCTAACCTAGATCAACCAAATCGTCCCCATTTTGCCATAACCTAAAGAGGAAAAAATGAAGCATTACCTTGAGCTGTGAACTTTGCCGCTTCGTTAGTTCAATTTCCCGAACAAGCTTCGACTACTAGAGTTACCAGCGTTGACGATGATCGTGGCTGTGAGTCGGTCGTCGTGGATCCCGAATGCCTGGACCTCGGGAGAGGAAGGAAAGTAAAGAAACGAAGAAACGAAGAAATGAAGATCTTTATGGTCAAACGGAACAAGACCAAGTTGGGATCTCTATTGCTCTGTTGCTTTCACAGGTGAAACGAAGAAACAAAAACGAAGAGGAAGATAGATTTTATTCTTCTCAAAATATCATCAGAAACGTCGTCATTTTAGAGTATTCCAAAAGAAAAAAAAATAATCAAAACGACGCCGTTTACATCATTTTCGGGGTTTGACCCGAGGCAAACATCATTGAATGAAGCTTTCAAAGACAGAATCTACACTTGTCAAAGGGGTAATCTGCACTTGTCAAAGACAAGATCCGTGCCCAACGGATTGACACATTTCCTTCCGTATTCACATATGTAATCTTTGAAAAAATGTAGCCTCTGCATCTATAAATAGCTCTCAATGTATCATGCTTTATTTAAGAAATGAAAACACGTTTCTTCAATTACTACTGATAGAGTGATTGGAACACGGGGATATTCTGCACCTGAGTACATAAGCATATGTGTTTTAAACGAAAAGTCCAATGTTTTTAGTTTTGGTGCATTTCTATTTGAGCTTTTAGCTGGACGGATACACCTATGGGATCTTCTTAAGGATACACATGATCATGGCTGTATTTTCAATGAATATTTGAAGAACTATCTTGAAGATAAAAGATTCACTGGGATACCAGCTCCTATAATTGTTCAAGACATACCATGCATTGAGAAAGAGCAGCAATTGCATGCCTCTGCACAACTTACCTTAGAATGTGTCAACAACTCACCGGAAGATAGGCCAACAATGGTTGATGTTGCAAAAAAAAAAGAAAAACCTCAGACAAATTTATCGCCCTTGCGTTAATTTTTTAAATTATACTCCTTGATTTTAGGTTTCCATTTTTCCATGCTGTTAGTTGTGGCTAGTTCCACAAATAAACGAAAAGTTACTTGTGTATATCATGCTTTCATCAGCGCTGTCGAAAGCGGATTGATATGGTACAGAACCTAAATCTAATTTTTTCATCAATTATGAAAGAGGTACACTTGAGTACAGATTTCTTTTGTTTCTGGTACTTCCAACCTAGAAAAAAGGGGCTAATGAGGCAAACTGAGTCAAACCCGAGGTGGAACAACGCATGGAGTTCATCAAGAAAAATTTAAAATATATGGACGGTTTTAAAATAATTGTTCTGTTATTAGATTTAAATGACTTTTAAATTATTAAAATGAGTATCTTTAGGAACGGGGTGTCATAAGGAGTTTCTAAGGGTGTCGAAAAAAGGGTACTTTTTATTTTACAAGGACTCTTATTAAGATGCAAAGGCCCCGTCCAAAACTTCATCCGTACAGAGATTTTGGTGTGGCCAATGTCCCACTTAGCTGCAATGAAACGTTCACAAACAATTGGTTGACCGGAGAGAGCACTTTTTTTACTTTTGGATTCGGATCCCCCGTATTTTCTCTTAATTTTTAAAGATCCATCGACATGTATAGGATTCACCTATGTTGCAACAGTTGTATAATACCCCAATTTTTGTCTTTTATGTTTTAATTACTATCAAATTTACTTGAGCACCTTACACTCTTTTCATTTTATAATTTGCTTATGAGTCTTAAAAAGACAAAATTATCCTTCTTGACAAGGGTGGAAGAAAATGAAGAAAGTGGAGTTAACCAATACAGCCAGCAACAAAAGCACACCATTGTTAAGTCTCATCTTCATCAACCTTAGTGACCCACAACCATGCTTAAAGTCGCTTAAAAACCCACAAGCAACACAAACAATATCTCCTCACAAGACCACGCATCGGCTACGGCTCCGTCGTACCCACGCCAAGCCACCACCTCCGGCGCCATTATTGTTATAGGTGAATAATCAGAGTTCCATTGTTGAGTGTCATGTCTAACATATAATGATTTTGTTGTCTTCATGAGTAAATGATTAAGATCTGAAACCTCTTGCTAAGACCAATTATTTGTCCACTGAAAAACAAGAACAAGAATAGCCCCGCCAAAATGAAAAAGAGCAGCAGCAACCGCAACTTGCAAATGATTTGGATTTGTCAATGCTAATGGAAACGAACAGCCACCATCATCACTCCTATAGATTGTTGGACTTTGAGATTGATATTGGAAGGGAGTCTTGAATTATCCTTGCTGCTGCTAGTTAAAATTGGAGTCGTTGAGTTCATAATAAATGTTTTAGCTGAAGGCTATTGAGTTTGGGATCAAGATTTGGAATAATGGGTCTGAAAATAAGGGATTTGATGACATTGTAATGGACAAGATGGCATCGAAGCAAATTACAATTTGCTTTGACAGGGGCGGTCGATTTGAGTTTAGAATTGAAGTGATTGCCATGAAATTTTTAGAACATTTAGGGAAAAAAATATCATTTCATCAACATTCCATATGTTTAAAATATGTGAAGATGAAGGTGAAGATCGTGATGATGGAGCTGAAGATGAATGTGAGGAGTGATGTTGATGGAGCTGAAAGCGAGAGGAATGAGGAAAAAGATCTTAAATTTTATTTTTAATTTATAAATTTAAGGGTATTATTGTTTTTTTGTTGATATTAGTGTTTTACGTGGATTTAGGGGTGTTTAGAATCTAATCCGATCCGCTCAATTCGTCCGATCTGCTCAATCCAATCCGTATAAATCCGATCCGTGGATTGGTAGATTAGATATGGATTAAAAATTTAAAAATCCACAGTCGATGGATTGGATATGGATTTACTTCTGTAAATCTGTAGAAATCCGTGAATCCACAAAAAATATATATATATATATAATTAAAAAATTATTATAAATTTAATTTTAAAAAATTATAAATGTGACATTACATAGTTACATAAGCACTATAACATATCTTAGCCATTACCCAATAATAATATAAAATGAAAAATAATTAAATAATCAAATATACAAATATAACTTGTAAAAATTGTAAAACAAAATAAAAGTAAAGTCACAAAAGCATAACGCTACCAACAAAAGTCACCCAAAAGTAAAGTAATACGACGCAAAACAAAAACAAAAACGCCACACACACTCAAATACGCTCTCGGATTTGAAGGACATCGCCGCGGAGCAAGCCATTTTTTTCCTAAGTCCATCGAGCCATTTCACATTCATTGAACAATTTCACTATCACAACCTTCAAGATCGCAACTGCTTCTCCTGGTTCCGTAATCACCACTTTTCGGTGAAGGATCGACCGTGTTTGGTTTACAAAGCTTTATTTCAATTAATCGCTTTATTTGAACAATTAATTTCGGTGTTATATTAATGTATTATTGTAACTTTATTTGAACAATTAAACTTGGTGTGTTAGTTTGAAACTTTGAACGTATTATTGTAGCTTTATTTGAATAATTAGTCTCGATGTGTTATATTTTGAAACTTTAAATGTATTATTTTAGCTTTATTTAAATAATTAATTTATTTAAATTTTATTCAATTTTAAATTTAATTGGTAGCAAAATTATTTTTATATTAGATTTTTTTTTATTTCATTAGTTGGAGAGAACTAAAAATTTTTAATTCGAAAACTAATTCGCAAAATGGTGGATTGGATATGGATTGAGTCAAATCCGCATCCGATCCGCAAATGTATGGATTGGATTTGGATTGAATTTTATCAATCCGTGGATTAGATTGGATTGAAAAATTATAATCCACAAAATCATGGATCGGATATGGATTAATATCCAATCCATAAAATCCGATCCGCGAACACCCCTACGTGGATTAATATGTCTTGGATGTAATCCAAATAAGTACTTCAATAATTATAAAAATAATAAATAAAAAGAATATGAAGTGCTAAATAAAATTTTAATAGTATATGTAAGTAAAAAGTATCATATTATTTCTTATTATTTTATAAATAAAAAGGAGTATAAGGAGCTCAATGAAATTTAACATTAGTTAAATCATATAAGACAAAAACTGGAGTACCTTACATCCGTTGCAACATAGGTGAACTCACATGTATAATTAGTGAAATTAAATAGCTGACATTAAATCTTATATTGCAATCTTATTTTAAAGCTCATGATAACTCAAAAGTTTTTCCTCTACTTATTGCCAATTTCTCTCCCTTCACGAAATTAAAATTTTAGTTATAGCGATTTTAAATGATCCAAAACATCAGCTGTAAAATTAAAGAAACAACAAAACAGAAAACTTGCCTAGGGCTATCGTCCTTTCTTTTTTGGATTACTGGGCACTGGGCTTCTGGCTATCTTGTGTGCATCTTTTTAAAGTGGTGACTCCATACGAGAGCGGGGCTTAAACCTCTGATCTCTTTTAAGGAGTTAGAGTGTCGAACCACTCACACCAATCAACTTTAATTTTTTTTAAAAAAAGAAGATTATAATGTAAGATTTAATTTCAATAATTTAATGTTATTAATTACACTTGTCAATGGATCTTTGAAAGCCTAAGAGGACTAGGAGAGAAACTAACTAGCAGAGGATCCAAATTCAATTCCCAAACGATCGCACTACTGCAAAGATGAGGAAACAATCTAAAATTAGTTGATATTTCAAAAGAAATATTTTGATGAAGCCGGAGATCGTCATTAGTTATTGCATTGTGTGAAGAAATATATTGAATGTAATATCTTTAATGAGATAATAGATCTGGTCCATCTGGAATTGGAAGACCAACGATTAATGCAACCTTTTACAGAACTTGCTCTTAAAGTTGCCTCATCACCCGGAGATAAGACAGGCCACACAAAACAAACAGAAAAACTCGAACCATTGGCCTAAAAATGAGGTGAAGATATGTGGCCGTTATTCGACCAAGCAGCATTCGACAATCGACAGTGGATTGGTGTGACTGATCTGACAAATGAAAGCGATAGTTATTTTGATTCAATAAGAATCATTTAGATTAAAAATGTTTAATTTTATAGATCAAATGTGGTTGCCACGTGGGAACACGTGTCGCAAAATAACTGGGGGGCAATCTCATCAGCTGGTGAAGAGGGGTTGTCTGTCATCACCCCTAGAAGCAGGACTTCCTCAGAAATTTCGTGCTGGCCGATTTCTTCTGCCTTTGACTTGAATGATATGCGAGTACACAACACGTTCACAGAGATCAAGCCGCGCGTTATCTCGATATCAAATTTATCAATTTGCCGTCCACAGGTACATCCTCATTGCAGTCTGCAGCTTGCTTTCTTTTTCCTTTTGTTTGCAGTATATACGATTTCTTCCTGCAAAATTAAGTTTACTTCTATACACATGTGTTTTGAAGCATACAGCAACAATTTTTAGTTTTGTACACACACAAATATGATTCATTTGCTGTGTTCAATTATATAAACTAATTGTATTTTAATGGGTTTCTACTTTTTAGATATGAGGTCCATTTTGAGAAAATCCAAGAATATGGAGGACAGAGAGACTACTAATAATAGTAAAACAGAAAATATGATGAGAAATGGCGCGAGTGTGCTAAAAGAGTTGATAGCGTCTTCTAATGGTAAATATAATCCTTATCGTATCTTCTCTGCTCAAGAACTCAAGCTAGCAACTAACAACTATGACCAGAAAAACGTTATAACTGAAGACTGGGGGTGTATATTGTACAAGGGATTTTGGCAGGAGCGCCTAATTTCTGTTATGAGGTTTCGAGAATCTAATCGTGATGAACACGGAAGTTGTATTAACAACATTGTCTATGCAGCACAAATGAGCCACAATCATATTTTAAAGCTAATTGGATGCTGCTTAGAGACTCAAATTCCCATTCTAGCTTTTGAATCTGGGGAGTATGGGAATCTTCGTGATCGTATTTTAAGTGCTTCTCAACCTCAGATTGAACCATTACTAATGAAACATAGGTTAAAGATTGCAATGGATATTGCTCATGCACTTGCTTATCTTCACTTTGGATTTCCCAGGCCAATCGTTTATAGAGATTTCAAGACAGCACATATCTTGTTCAATGAAGAAAATGTTGCAAAATTGTTTGATTTTTCACTATCCATATCCATTCCTGAAGGTGAAACCCACATTACTGATAGAGTGATGGGAACAATGGGATATTGTGCACCTGAGTACCTAAGCACAGGTGTTTTCAATGAAAAGTCGGATGTTTTTGGTTTTGGTGTGTTTCTATTTGAGCTTTTGACGGGACAGATTATCTCTGACCTTGTGAAGGCTGCACGCAATCTCGGCTGTCCTTTCGAGGAATATTTTAAGAAATTTATTGAAGACAATAGTTTTACTGAGATAGTAGATCGTATTATTATTCAAGACATATTATGTCTTCGGAAAGAGCAGCAATTGCATGCTTCTGCACAACTTATGTTTCAATGTCTCAAAGAATCACCGGTAGATCGGCCAACAATGGTTGATGTTGCAAAAAAACTCAGACAAATTTATTGCTCTTTCATGTAAACAACTTTTTCATATTTCTTGTTTTCATGTTTTCAGTTTTCATGTCATTACTTGTAACCTGTTATATAAACAAAAGGTTAGTTGTTTTTTTTTTTTTAACTTTCATGCTTTCATTGATTAGTCCTTCTGGAAGCAGAGGAGTGTGTTGAACATACTTAATATATTCTATTCTAGAACTTCCATTAGATGATTTTTCATTGATTTGAAATTTCCCAGTCTTAGAGAACTGTACACTAAATTAAATAATTCATGGACGTAGAAAATCACATGAATACTGAAGACACCAAGTGCAAAGCTCCTCTGCTTTCTCTATCTTCATAGACGGCTGAAATTTCCATCAACAGGCACATGTACACCCTCCTTGAGAAGTATGTCTTCTCAAAGAAAAAAAAAATGATAAGTATGATATTTATATTTTTGGTGTAGTTCTATGTGAGTTTTTGACTGGACACAGAATAGATTTAACTCACATGAAAGATTAGTTTTAAAGAAAATATGAAAAGAGACTTGTTGAAAAGAAACAGATTCAGTGATATAGTAGATCCTATTGTTATTTTCAATAACTTACCTTCGAGTGCATTAATGAATCACCAGAAGATAGGCCAACAATCGTTGTTGTCACACGGCAAAGCAACTCAGTTAAATATACCTATCTGTTAGTTTAATCTTCAAATATATGTATGTTGGCAAGTGACATTCTAAATTGTGAATCTTTACGCCATGTATCTTGCTGTTATTTAGAGACATCTTCATTTGCCATTGTATTCTTTATGCTGGTTTGCATTCACTCTAGCTTGCTGCTCAAGTTTGAATTTATTGCAAGACAAAACATAACCATGTGACTGTGACATTACAAAGGTCAAAGGATCAGTGTGTATATTGTGTTAGATTTTATTTGCTTGCTTCTGCTTTTCCCCGTGACTTTAATTCTGCAGATTGTCGCATTTACGTAGGAGCCATTATGTGTGCAGATTCTGTGCACCCCTGCGGATGATTAAGAGTTTTATTTATTTATTTATTTATTTATTCTATGAGACATATCTATCATGTATATGAATGAACTCCCTCTTGCTTTATATATTTATACAATCTACTGATGGTATTTTGGTGGGTTTATGGATATGAGTTGGATTTTAAGAAAATTCAAGCTTTGGTCGAAAGGTAAAAGAACTTTGATGATGGGGAATGGCGCGAGTGTACTAGAAGAGTGACCAGAAAAATGTTTTAGCAGAAGACACTAGCTATAAACTGTATACAATGTACGAGGAGTGCCTAATGTCTTTTATGCAGTTTCATGGTCATGAATATCGTCCTTGTGCATACAAAATTTGTATTAACAACATCATATATGCAGCACAAATGTGTTACAATCATATTTTAAAGCTAATTGTATTAACTGGGTTGTGTTTGGATCACAAATTAGTCATAAAAATATTTTGAAGTTGATCGGATATTGCTTAGGGACTGAAATTCACATTCCTTTTTATTTTTATTTTTAGCAAGTGGAACTCTTGCTGATCGTATTCATGGCCCTCGACCAGATCAGTTTGACTTTTGAGACTCTACTATTGAGAAACAGGCTAAAGATTGCAATTGAAATAGCTATTGCAATTTCATGCATTCACGTTGGTTTGCTAGACCTACCGTTATTACAAATATCACATCATGATATATCGTAGTTCATGAACAATTTGTTGCCTAATTGTTTGATCTTTTGCAATCCGAGTCTATTCCAGGCCAACAATTGTTGATGTTGCTAAAAGACTCGGATAAATTTATTGCTCTCTTTCATGTAATTAATCTTTTGTATTCATTGTTTTTATGTCTTCATTTTCCTATGCCAGTGGTAGTCTGTAACCCGGTTATTTGAATAAATAAAATGTCACTTGTTTAATGCTTGATTTAATTTGTAATATTAAACTTGCAAATTCAAATTTTTTCTAATCACAAAATCACCTTTGTTCACTCTGCTGCAGGGGCCGAGTAGAGAGTTCCTCTGTTTTCGCTACTAGAGAAGTCAGCTGCTATGAAGTTCCGATCGTTGAGTAAGCCACATTTTGAAGTTGTGTAATGTGTATAATTTAAAGCTATTAAATTCGGATTTTAAAACTCAATCCCATTTTTTTTTAATTTAAGTTTCAATACAGGTGGACACCAATACATTTCTTTAAAGTTTAAACTATATAAAATTATGTGTTTTTTTTTATATACTGATATATTATAATTAGAGATAAATTGGGACTTTTCTTAATAATTCTAATGTGGTACAGCCCGAAAGTTGATCTCACTTATTACTGGTCGACTCTTATTTAATATTAGAGGGAGATCGATTCTATCCTAAATATGAGGAGATAAGTAAACCTCTACTAAGTGGGAAATTTAAGTTCCAGCCACTCGAACCCATGCACTCAATATTCTTAGGCGCATGAGTTGTATTGTTGGGTGTATTTTTAGGTGAGCATTTTTATAAATAAAAGCTACTTATCACAAGAGAAAAAAAAATGTTGATTTTCACGTTAAATTTAATATTAGTACGTAGAATATTTGTCATTGGTTTTACATAATGTAATACAATAGAATATTTGCTTGTCCTAAACCTATGGTCAAACTTTTGAAAGCTGTAGATTTACTGCGAATACTTACTTCATTGTTAGTAATATTTATATTAGTACAAAGAGTTAGAGACGAGTCACAAGATTCTATGACTTAAAACGAAAAGGAGAGGCAAAGTTCAATTATCTTATTTAGAATAACCATATTTAATTTATCTTAAAAAATGTGAAAATATCAACTTACCTTATTTATTGTTAACAAGATAACAAAAAAATTCATCGCTCTGTATTGGTCCTCAATAGATGATTTCGCAGGCGTCCTATCTTCCTCAACAATTGAATTTGTAGTTGATTGGGGATGATTTCGCGCTGCTCCTTCTAGATGTATCAGACCGGAAGGCTTGCTGCTTTTCCTCTTTAAGCTCCTGCACACACAAAAACCAGTCAGAGCAAGCTAGGGATTTTCCCGGCGTAAACCCTCCAATGCCCAAGTCAGCAATCTGGGTTTACTGTGGAAACTCCTTGCCACTAATCCGGTGGCTCTATAACTATTTCTAAAGTACTGTAATCTGTCTGAACTCTCCCGAGGTTTCAATAAGAATGCCCTCTAGATTTTCTTTTAGTTAATTTTTTAATGTCTTAGTGTCTAACCCTTTTACCTTCTTTGATTGCCCCTTTTATAGCCTCCTTGAGAATTCGGCCCTCTTTGACTCACGTTCGCCACTTTGTCGAAATCCCTGAAAGTGGATGCTTGAACGTGGTGGTCGTAGCTAAGTGGGCTTCGTGCCTGGATTCTCATATAATAGCGCATGTCTTGTTTAACTGTCGTGGACTGGGTCTGCTGATTTAGCCCCAGCAGGAAATGTTCTCGACGCCTAGCAAGGAACCCACTCGTATTATGGTCCCAGCAGATGGTCTCCTCATACTCGAGGATAAGACTCCTGCTCTCGAACGGCACATTGCTCCTCGCTTATGAGAAGGTCAACTCCTCGCTTGAATATGGCAGATCACGCTATAATATCCACCAAACATTATTTACTATTTTTAATGATTATCGTATGTATATGTGAAAGAACTCTCTCTTGCTGTAGCATACTATATAATCTACTGATTGTATCATCAGCTTGCTTTAATTTCTTTTTAAGTACGTTCTCTTTATGTAAATTAACTCTATTTCTATCATTATATATGAATAAACTGTTGCAGTAGCCAATTTGCTACATATTAATATTAATTTTATGTTCTTATTTCTTAAGATATTTATTACATGTTTTATTTACTTCACCTTTTATTTTCATTGCTTGTGTTTTATGCTTCATTTACATCAGTTATGTTTTATGTTCATATTTCTTAAGATATTTGTCAAGAAATGGAAATCACTATAAAAGAATTAATTCCACGCTTAGCCACGTGGATTTTTTTCTTATCCTCTAATGTTGGATATCCTTGGTTGACTAGAGGAGGACTTCTTGTATTTTCACATTTTTCAAATTAAATTAAGCATTAATTAGACAAACAAACTTTATACTTATTCATGATTTAGAAGAAAAAAAAAACCTTATACTTGTTCAGGTGACTCAAATTAATCAACATTAGACTCTGAACTAACTCTTGCAGTAGTAAAGATCAAGATCAAGATCAAGCATAGCGTTTTCTCAATTAATCAATTTGCCGTATGTCCACAGCCACAGGTACTCCTCTCCTTTTAATCGGCATTCAGCAGCTTTGCTCTCTTTTCTTTTCTTTTCTTTTTTCTTTTTTTAATTTTACTGATATATATTTATGAATGAAATAGTAGTATATAAATAAAACGAGCTGATTGTAATATTTGAATTGGTTTCTACTTGTAGATGGGTTCAATTATGAGCAAATTCAAGGACAGGACTGATGAAAGAACATTGATGGTGAGGACTGATAAAAGAGCATTGATGATGAGGAGTGGCGCGAGTGTACTAAAAGAGTTGATAGCATCTTCTAATGGTAAATATTATCCTTATCGTATCTTCTCTGCCCAAGAAATCAAGCTAGCAACTAACAACTATGACCAGAAAAACGTTATAGCAAAAGACACAAGCTATAACCTGTATACAATGTACAAGGGGTTTTGGCAGGAGCGCCTAATTTCTGTTTTGCAGTTTCATGGTCATGAATGTCGTCCTCGTGCTTACGAAAGTTGTATTAACAATGTCACATATGCAGCACAAATGAGCCACAATCATATTTTAAAGCTAATTGGATGCTGCTTAGAGACTCCAATTCCCATTCTAGTTTTTGAATCTGTACAGTATGGGACTCTTTGGGATCGTATTTTAGGCGCTCCTCAACCTCACTTTGACCCATTACTATTGAAACATAGGTTAAAGATTGCAATGGATATTGCACATGCACTTGCTTATCTTCACTTTGGATTCCCCAGGCCAATCGTTTTCAGAAACTTCAAGACATCATGTATCTTATTCAATGAAGAAAATGTTGCAAAATTGTTTGATTTTTCACTATCCATATCCATTCCTGAAGGTGAAACCCATATTACTGACACTGTGATGGGAACATGGGGATATTGTGCACCTGAGTACATGAGGACAGGTGTTTTCAATGAAAAGTCTGATGTTTTTAGTTTCGGTGTATTTCTATTTGAGCTTTTGACTGGATGGGACGTCTCGGATCTTGTTAAGGATACGCATGATCTTGCCTGTCCTTTCAATGAATATTTGAAGAACTATTTTGAAGATAATAGATTTACTGAGATATTAGATCCTATAATTGTTGAAGACGTTTTATCCATTGAGAAAGAGCAGCAATTGCATGCTTCTGCACAACTTAGCTTTGAATGTATCAAAGACTCACCGGCAGATAGGCCATCAATGGTTGATGTTGCCAAAAAACTCAGACAAATTTATCGCTCTCTTTAATGTAATTAATCCTTTGTACTCGTTGCTTCTATGTTTTCATTTTCCCATGCCAGTAGAAGTAATGTAACCCGGTTATTTCAATAATCAAAATGTTACTAATGCAATGCTTGATTTAATTTCTAATATTAACTTACTTGCAAATTGAATATTTTCTAAGCACAAAATCACTTTGTTCACTCTGCTGCAGGGGCCGAGTAGAGAGTTCTTCTGTTTTATTTATCTGCATTTCGGAATTAAAATAAGCCACTAAAAAAGTCAGCTACTATGAAGTTTCAATCGTTGACTAAGTCAGATGTTGAAGTTGTGTAATGTTCCTAGAGCCATTAAATTCCAATTTAGTATCACTCTTAATCAGCCCATTTGAATTTCTTTTAATATTTAAGTTTTAATGCAGGTGGACCCTAATAAATTTCTTTAAATTAAATTAAACAGTGTGGAGTATTTTATTGAGTGGTATTGTTGGGTGTAATTCTTAGGTGAGCGTTGTTATAAATAAAAGCTATTTATCACAAGAAAAAAAATTTGATGATTATAAGTTAATATTGATAGAATATTTGTCCTTTGGTTCTACATTATGGCATAAATATTATCGACAATAGAATATTTGCTTGCCGTAGACCTATGGTCAAAATTCTGAAAGCTATAGATTTACTGTAAATAAGTACTTCATTGTCATTAATATTTATACTATGCCAAATACTATGTTACATAAAATGTAACATACACACTCTACAACACCACAAATTGTCAGAGCCCATAATTTGTGTGGTTGTTGTGGAGTGTGTACGTTACATGAAATGTAACAAAAGAACTCCATTATACTATTACAAAGAGCCTGAGACGAGTCATGAGATTTTATGACTTGAATGAAAAAATATAGGCAAATTTCAATTTCCCCCTATTTATAATGACAATTTTTAATTTACTTAAAAAATATGAAAAAATTACGAAGATAATTTAAAAAAAAAAAACATCAGAGCACCCCATTGGCGATTGTCTTTTGAACAACTTACTGAGATTTTCACATTGTCATTCTAGGGGTGAATTGAAGCTTATCTCATATAAAACAATATACAAGTATACCCTTGAGAAATTGCAGTGTACGCACAGTGCCATTTTGGTTCCCGCGTTTATGATATTATAAATATATTTTTCTCACGACTTTGAATAATTTATGGTTGACTTCTAAATTGCTTGCAAGCTTACATTTCTGTTTATTATATTTATTTACGTTCATTCTTCAAATTTTGCTTGAGAAATTGCAACACTAACTCTCTCTCAGAAGATCAAGCCTCTCGCTGTCCGCAGGTAAATCCTAGCTCCTTGCAAATTGCCATCATCACCTTGGTTTAATTTATTTTCAATTATATTCTCTTTAAATTAAGTCTACTTTTGTCATTGTATATGAATAAATTGTTGCAGTCATCAGGTATATATGTAGATATCTTAAGAAAAATTCAAGTAAACCGATGATCGTATTTTATTGGGTTTCAAATTTCCAGATGAGTTCGATTTTAAGAAAATTCAAGCTAAGGGAGCGAACACAAAGCACTGATAAAGCAACATTTGTGATTAGGAACGGCGAATCGGTGCTGAAAGAGTTGATTCGGGCTTCTAATGGTAAATACAATCCTTATTGTACCTTCTCTGCTAAAGAACTCGAGATAGCAACAAACAACTATGACTCAGAAAAAGTTATAATGAAACGGAGTTTCTACACGTTGTATAAGGGTTTTTGCCAGGAGCGCCTAATTTCTGTTATGAAGTTTGATGCATCTAAACCTAGGATGTATGATTGTTGTATCAATAACATCGTATATGCATCTCAAATGATTCACAGATGTTTTTTTAAGTTGATTGGATACTGCTTAGAGACTCAAATTCCCATTCTAGTTTTTGAATACATTAATTGCGGGTCTCTTGCTGATCGTATTCGTATTCAACACAATGCTCAACCTCAGCATGAACCTTTACTATTGACGCATAGGTTAAAGATTGCAAAGGATATTGCTAATGCAATTGCATATCTTCATGTTGGATTCCCCAGACCAGTCATTTTTAGAGATTTCAAGTTGTCAAATATCTTATTCAATGAAGAAAATGTTGCAAAATTGTTTGATTTTTCATTCTCCATATCCATTCCTGAAGGTGAAACCCACGTTAGTGATGCTTCGAGGGGAACATTGGGAATTTTTGCACCTGAGTACTTGACAGGCAATTTTAATGAAAAAGCCGATGTTTTTAGTTTTGGCGTATTTCTAGGTGAGCTTTTGACTGGACTGAGAGCCTTTGATCTTGCCCGCCTTAGTGAAGATGATGGTTATGTTGTCTTACTAGATCATATGAAGAAATATTTTGAAGAAGATAGGCTTAATGAGATAATAGATCCTTTGATCATGGGAGACAGGTCATGTTCGGGGAAAGAGCAGCAATTGCAAGCTTTTGCACATCTTATCTTTGAATGTGTCAATGAATCGCCAGTAGATAGGCCAACAATGGTTGATGTCGCAAAAAAACTCAAGCAAATGTCTCGCTCTTGTGCTTAATTTTTTTAATATTCCTTGTTTTCCCATACTTCGAAGAGTGTGCTGAACTTAATCAAGATCCTGATTTCTTCATCAATTATGAAAGAGCTTAACTAATTAGGACTTCCCATTGTTTCTGATACTTCCAATCTATTGAAAAAAGAATGGGTTGAATGAATCACGGAAATGCATCTGTCTTCTTAATATTTTTTCTGAAAGTATTGATGGATGATTAGGAATCCTTCATGTTTATTTTCTTCAATATATTTGAAAATAAAAATGAACTTCAAATCTCTTAAGTCAATTCTCTTAGTTTTCTTTTATGACTTGGAATATTTTATGGACTAAATCACTTCCATACTCAGAAGAAGAAACTTGTTTCTTGTCTTGTTCACTCTGCTGCAGGGCCAAGTACAGAGTTCCTCTGTTTTGTTCATCTGCATTCTGGGATTGGCCATCCGTAGGTCATGTGTCATCCCCTAACACCCTTTGTTACATTTCTTTTAATGTTCTTAAAATCCTTTATTTCATCTTTAAATAAAGTGAAATCATTTTTCGGGTTTGTTGAAGTTTAGATGATCCTGAGTTCTTGTGTGAGAGCAATCCGGTATTTAGAGAAGGAAGATAAAAGAAAGATTTTGGAATAAAATTGACAAGAACAGAGATTACATATATAATACAGTAAGCAAATAAGAATTTCTCTCTGTTCTTTTTATCTTGGAATAATTAAATAGCTCCATTCTATTTAAGAGGTTACATTGCTAAATAACAGGTAGTAAAAACAATGAAAAATGACGACACATGGAAACGAGGATACATAACATTACAGGTAATATATTCAAATTAATGTATTTGTCCTGCAAATATCTTAAGTAATATAAAATTCTTATGGATGATTTCTGAACTGTTAAATTGTTAATTCATGTATAATGTGGGACAAAGACTTGTTATCATTCATCATTTTCCTTTCCTTTTCCTTGGCTTAATCAGAAGGCAAGCCGGCCTTGATTGCCAATCATTGTTTGGTAAATTTTATTACAATATTCTATGGATTCTCCAGCCAACCATTTCATTTCCTCATTTTGTAATTATTGTTCAGAAATTTCCAAACTTCTGAGAAGCTTACATCATTTTATTAAGTTCATTGAGCCTCAGATTTTGTTTAAGAAATTGCAGATCTCTCTCAAACGATCAAGCCTTATGTTTCCTTCATCTTCATATAATATCTGATCAATTTGCCACATCCACAGGACAGGTACATCCTTATCGTCACCAGCAATATATTTATAAACTCTTGCCATACACATACATATACTATATACTATATATATACATGTATGTATGTATGTATAAAGTATGTGTACCTTTGTATTTTAAAGCATATAAGAACTACATTTTGAGTTACAACATTAGTCTTAAATGAATAATCAATGCGTCTAAAAAAATTGTGCAATCAACTAATTACATACCCTCTTTATACGTAAGCTAATTACATTATTTTATGGGTTTCTACTTTCTAGCTGAGTTGGATTTTAAGAAAACTGAAGCGTAGAAGGGAGAGTGCAGATAAAACAACATTCATGACGAGGAATGGTGAAACTGTACTGAAAGAATTGATTGCAGCTTCTAATGGTAAGTATAATCCTTTTCATATCTGCTCTTCTAAGGAACTCGAGATGGCAACAAACAATTATGACAATCGAACAGTTGTAGAACAGGACGGATTCCGTACTTCGTATAAGAGTTATTGGAAGCAGGAGCGCTCAATTTCTGTTATGAAGTTTGACGATAATGATAACTACAATGCATATGAATGTTGCATTAGCAACGTTGTACATCCATCACAAATTAGTCACAAACATATTCTAAACCTGATAGGATGCTGCTTAGAGACTGAAAACTTCCCATTCTAGTTTTTGAATCTGCAGAGTATGGAACTCTTGCTGATCGTCTTCATTGTCGCGGTGATCATTTTGAAGCTTTATCAATGACAGACAGGTTAAAGATTGCGATGGATATAGCTCATGCAGTGGCTTACCTTTACGTTGGGTTCCCAAGGTCAATCGTTTTTACCTTTGTTATATTACTACTTTTATACCTTTGTTATATTACCACTTCAGCTTTTGAATGGAAAGAAGCCCTATGATTTTGTTCATGCCGCATTTGATCTTAGCTGCCCTTTACAGGAATATTTGGAGGAACTTTCCGAGTTAAAGAGATTTAATGATGTGATGGTAGATTCTATAATCATGGAAGACAATTCATTTCCTGGGAAAGAGCAGCAATTTCATGTATTTAAACAGTTAATACTTAAATGTATTGATGTATCACCGGAAGATAGGCCAACAATAGCTGATGTTACAAAACAACTCAGGCAAATGCATCGCTCTTGCATGTAATTTTTTATATTCCTTGTTTTGGGTTGTGATCTTTTTCGTAGCTAGTTGCGATATTGGGGAATTGTAGGAACAAAAAGTTGCTTGATGTTTGATTTTCATTTCTGGAAGCAGAGAAGTGTCAATGCACTGAGCGTACACTGAAGTGGCTAATTTCGGTCCTTCATCAATAATGGAAGTGCAACACTGAAGTGGGTTTTTGGTACTTCCAATCTAGAAGTTCCATTAGTTTATATTGTGTGGATGGAAAATTCCTTGCCTCAGACAAGTTGATATATAATGAGAAGTATGACGTTCATAGTTTTGGTATCTGTTGTTACTTGATGTCTTGTTTGGGCAGAAATTAACTACTTATAAAAAGTCTGTTTTAAAAATTTATTAATGCTTTCTTTTCATGATTTAGTGAACTGTACACTGAATTAAATAAATCATGGACAAAATGACTTGATTACTGCAGGGGCCAAACACAGAGCTCCTCTATTTTCTCCATCTTCAGAGCTCCCCTGTTGAGACACATTTTGAAAGCAATACTTATGTGAGAGCAACGATTACAAGCTTTGAAAGAGCTTGCTTGTATTTTATATTAATCAATAGAAGAAAGACCAATGGTGATTGATATAGCAAAACAACTCAAACAAATATATCATTTTTGTTAAAGTTTATCTTAATCTTGTGTAGATAACTAGTTCGAGAATTGGCCATATCTAGTTCTAAGTATCCATATACTTGGAAAAAGATGGAGTTTTTCAAAGCATATGAAAAACTCGAACCACCAACCTAAAAAAATGAGGCGAGAAAATGTCCATAGAAGTATTTTGGACTCCTCTTGGGCTCAGATTTTTTTATTTTCGGATCTCAGCTAAGCAGTAAGCGGAGCCTTGATAAATTCTAGACTAGAATTGTTTGAAATCTTAAAATAATAATAATAATCATGTCAAGTGAACTATCTTAAAATAATAATAATAATCATCATCATCATACTGAGTGAAGTAATTTTTATTTTTTTCAATTTTCAAAAACAGAATAAGAAACTTTTAAGGCCAAAATTAAAATACGTGGCTTATTTCATGACACGTGCCCTCAATAGACAAGGACCAGACCATCTACTCTATTGGCCAAAACGAAATGTACACTAATTCTTCTTGGTTGACTGGGAAAGACTTGTTTTATATTTCAAATTAAGAATAAATTAAACAATATTTTGTAAGTACATGTTCATATTCATATATATCTACGGATTAACGCCAATTGCACAGGTTCTGTCTCAATTAATAATAAGTTTAACGTATGATCTTATTTAAGATCTGAATCTGCTATCTACAGGTACGTCCTCTTTTGCAATCTTTCTTCAATTATTTATTAGCATGTCCACAAAAAGAAGATTAAGGAAATTGTTTAGCCTTATCCTGCTTGTAATCTTCTTAGCAATGGCCACTGTGTTTGGTGTATTGGCCACGTTTTCCTTGTCTCTTAAATACATGAATTGGGTGTCCCTCCGCAGGTATATATTCATTCCAATTAATTGTATGTATTTTTTTCAATTTTTTTCATATATTGCTGAAATAATTTTACTACATATTTTGAAGAACATATATATAAATATAGCAAATAATTGGGTTATGATGTTAATTAGTTTTATGTTCTTACTTGTTGTTTATTAATATAAATATGCTTCGTTTACAACCTTATTTAAACAAATTGTAATTTAAGGGGTTTCAACGTGCGTTCCAGATGAGTTCGAATATTTTAAGAAAATTCAAGCATAGGAGAGACACGGAGAGAAATGATAAGACAACTTTTATGATGCGGAACGGTGAAAGGTTACTAAAAGAGTTGATTGCTTCCTCAAATGGTAAATATAATCCGTATCGAATCTTCTCTGCTGAAGAACTAAGGATAGCTACAAACAATTACGACGAGCAAAACATTGTATTAGAGGACCCTTTCCGCAAATTATACAAGGGCTTTTGGCAGAAGCGCTCAATTTCTCTTATGAAGTATAATGGCAACAGGAATCAACATGCACTTGAATGGTGTATTAATCACATTGTGTATGCATCACGAATGAGTCATAAGCATATTATAAAGATGATTGGTTGCTGCTTAGAGACTCAAATCCCCATTCCAGTTTTTGAGTCTGTGCAGATTGGGACCCTTGCTGATCGTATTCATCATCACTGTGAGCAGCATTTTGAAGCTTTATCATTGACAGACAGGTTAAAAGTAGCAATGGATATATCTCATGCAGTGGCATACCTTCACGCTGGATTCTCCAGGCCCATTGTTTATAGAGATATGAAGCCAACCAATATTTTATTCAATGAACAAAGTGATGCCAAGTTGTTTGATTTTTCGTTATCACTTTCTATTCCAGATGGTGAAACCCACATAGAATTAGATTCTGTGGTAGGAACACCAGGATTCATTGCACCTGAAAACTTTACTACATTGATCAATGAGAAGTGTGATGTTTATGGTTTTGGTGCATTTCTATTTGAGCTTTTGACTGCACAGAAAGTCTCTGACCATGTTTCGTTTGAAAATCGTCTTCATTACGAGGAAAGTGTGAAGAAACTTTCCGGACAAAATTGCAGATTTAAAGAGATGGTAGATTCCATAATTATTGAAGACAAGTCATGTACTTGTACAGGGAAAGAGCAGCAATTGCAAGCTTTTAAACTGCTTACACTTCAATGCATGGATTTTTCACCGGAAGATAGACCAACAATGGTTGATGTGGCAAAACAACTCAGGCAAATGTATCGATCTTGCATGTAATAATTTTATGGATATTGTGCCTTTGTTTTGATGCATTTTTTGTGGCTGCTGTAGTTGTTATATATGGAGTACGTATGGGACTCTTGCTGAATGTAAGTATGGTCCTTTTACCCAACGTTTTGGAACCTCGACTGTTGAAAATTAATTAATAGGCTAAAGACTGCAATGGAAATGGCAAATGCGATTCTTATGGCATATTCAAGACCCTTCATGTTCAGAAGGATTTATGTAACAAACAAATAGTTACTTGTGTAATGTTTGATTTTTGATTAAAAAGATTTAATTAGAAAGACAGATGCATTTGCAGGGCCTACTATTTCATTCAACTAATTTTATTTTATTTTTTAGATTGGAAGTACCTGAATCATTACAAATCCTCTGTCTTTTTAATTAAATCTGAAAGTGTTGATGGATGATTAGTGAACTTCTATTGTTATTTTTTTGGATATATTTGGGAAAATAAAATGAACTTCAAATCCCTAAAGCATCAATTGTCTTAACTTCTATTTTTACGACTTTCAATTGTAGACCAAATTGAATATTTTATGGACAAAATCACTTCCATACTCAGAAAGAAGAAACATTATTTCTTGTTTTATTCACTCTGCTGCAGGGCCCCAAGTACAGATTTGCGCATCCACAGGCACCTGTGACATCTCCAAACTCCCTTTTGTTATATTTCCTTTAATGTTCTTAAAATCCTTGATTTCATTGTTAAATAAAGTGAATCCTTCATTTCATTGTTAAATAAAGTGAAGTCATTTTTTGGGTTTGTAGAAGTTTAGATGATCCTGAGTGTGTGTTAGAGCAATTTGGTATTCGGAGAAGGAAGATAAGGAATCATTTTGGAATAAATCAACAATAGTAGAGGCTACATATATAAATATAGTACGTATAGGAATTGAGCAAAATATTTCTGCTATGAAGTTTTACAATACTTCGATTAACGACATCGCATGTACATCACAAATGAGTCACAAGCATATTTTAAAGCTGATTGGATGCTGTTTAGAGACTCAAACTGCCGTTCTGTGGAGTATGGGGCTCTTGCTGATCGTATTTACGGTACTCCTCAACCTCATTTCAAGCCATTATTATTATTGCATAGATGAAAGATAGCAACAGTCATAGCTCATGCAGTGGCATATTTATCTTCACGTTGGATTTCCCACGCCGATCGCTTTTATGGACATCAAGCCATCAATTATTTTATTGAATGAAAAAAATGTGGCAAAATTGTTCGATTTTATTTTGTTTTTGTTTTAGTATCCTTATCTATTTCGGAGGGTCTTCAAATTAGATTCTGTTTACAGGAACAGTAGGATTCATTGCATTACGACAAAGAATTTTGCTATTTCCAATCTAGGTAGAAGTTTCTTTTTTTTATCAAACAAAATCTACTTGAACCTTGATCCCGTATTGTAAATTAGAACTTCTTGTGCCACTCTGTGCTTGAACATGAAATTCTCATCGCTTGGTTGGTTTTAATTTCTTAAAGTGTTTGGTTGAAAGGAAAATTTCTAAGGTTACAGAGAGAAAATATTTCAGACTGAATTTATTATTATTAATCTAAAAATAAAATGACGAATTACAAAACTTTATATACACATGTCTAGAAGATTCTACAGCAGCTAACGCATGCGAATAAGCTCAACAACTTATAACAAACTATTAGCGGGAAAACATTAACTAACTCTAACAATTGTTTGACACGTGTAACTGAATGCTGACGTGGTTAATGACTCAACGAACTTGCTGACTCAACTGCTCACATGGATATTAGAATTTATTCTTAACATGCCTCCTTAAGCTTAAGGTCTAGGACAGACATTGAGCTTAGCTCTCATATAAGCAAAATGATCAAAACCAAGTGGTTTAGTAAGTACATCTGCCAATTGATTTGAGCTTGATACATGTTCAACAACAAAGGATAGCAAGCACTGCCAAACACTCTTAGGAAATCATAATTTGGTAACTGCTAAAACAACTTTTGATAATGTGATTGATTGTTTAAAACTGTGGTTGGCATTCGGTTAATGAGATAAGAGGCTGTGTGAAAGGCTTCCCACCAGAAAGTAACATGCATTTGGGCTTGAGTAAGAAGGGTTAACCCAATTTCAACAATGTGCCTATGCTTCCTCTCAACCACACCATTTTGATGATGTGTGCGAGGGCAGCTGTGCCTAAATTGGATGCTTTCTTGGTGAAGAAAAGAGGTAAAAGCTTTGAACTCTCCCCCCATGTCAGATTGTAATGCTTTGATAGGTAGGTTAAACTGTTTTTCTACCAGGGTTTTGAAGTTTTTCAAGGTACCTAAGACATCTAATTTTAGCACACGAGGAAAGATCCAGCAGTACCTAGTGTAGTCATCAACAAAAGAGATGTAATACTTATAGCCTTCCATAGAAAGTACAGAGGCTAGTCCCCAAAGATCAGTATGGATTAATTTAAGAGGATGTTTTGATTTGATTTTGGTTGCTGAAAAATGAAATTGATGTAGTTTACCAAGTTGACAGGCATTACAAAATTCGAGCTTTTGCTTATTATCACAAGTAATGTTTATACAACTGTTTCTCAAGAGAGTTTGAACAACATGCTTGCTTGGATGATCAAGTCTATTGTGTAAAAGACTAGCTGAAACATTACTTGAAACATGAAAGCTTACTAGAAAACTAGACTTTATTTTCATAGATAAAGGATCAACACAAGTTTGATGAGAAGAAAAGATTGACACCATAGAACTTGATTGTAAGACTTTTGTATCAAAAGGAAGAAATGATTCTTCATATGATAGTAGCTTATACTGTCCTCCTTCAACAATCTCCTGAGTCAGCAGTGTTCCCTTCACCTTGTCCTTTAGAAAACATGCATTAGATGAAAATTCAATTGTAATGTCACTGTCAGAAAGAAGCTTAGAAACACTTATAAGGTTTTTGGTAATTTTTGGAACACATAGGGTATTATGAAGATGAATGCATGAACCAAATGAAGTATACAAACATGCATTACCAACATGTGTGATTTGAAGACCTTGGCCATTTCCTACAAGTAAAGAATTTGTGCCAAAATAAATCTTACCATCAATTAAGTTCTGGACTGAGTTGGTAAGATGGTGAGTAACCCCGCTGTCAAGATACCAACCTTGATCAGCAAATTCCTCAGATGTAGCCATATAAGCTGACTTTGGTCCCTGATTTGGATGGTAGCCTTAAACTGGAAAGCTTGGAGCGAAGTTTCTGTTAAACCTGTCTCTACAATCAGCAGCAATATGGTTATACCTAAAGAAAATCTGACACATAATTCCTCCCTGCAAAGTTCTTTCTATTACCCCCAAAACCACATCTGCCAAAGCCACCAGCATTAGCATTTCCACTGTCAAAGTTACCAGCAAAACCTCCACTGTTAAAATTTCCACCAGTAAAACCTCCACTGTTAAAATATCCACCATTATTAAAACCACCAGTAAAGCCTCTACTAGCATTAAAATTTCCATTCTAGTTACCTCTTCCTTGACCTTGATATCCTCCACCTCTACCAGCAAAGTTTTGATTCCAGTTTCCACCTCCATTTTTGTTCCAATTATTCTAATTATTACCATTACCTTTCTTTTGAAAGTTCCTAGTCTGAGCTACATTAGCCATATAGTTGCTTTTAGCCTCTTTACTATCAACAATCTTATTATTTTCAAGTCTAGCCTCATGTGTCAGTAACATGGCATAAGCTTCACTTAGATCCATGGTCAACATATTTGCTTCAATGTAAACAACAACAGGATAGTAGAAATGATCTAATCTAGTGATAAGATGAGTGATTAGATCAGTGTTACTTAGAGGACTTCCAGCCAAAGCAAGACTATTAGAAATTGTTCTAAGTTTTGTGAAATATTCAATCATAGACAAGGATCCTTTTCTTAGGTTACTAAAGAAGCATTTTAAGATGAACTTTCTTAACCATTGATTCTGATCCAAATTGTTTTTCCAGATTCTTCCATAAACTCAAGAGTAGTTTGTGAGCTTACCACGAGACTTAGAATCTAAAGACTCATTGAGGACATGATCCAGCTGAGCAGAAGCCGATCTTGACTTTTCCATGCAACAAAATCTGGATTCTCACGATTTTCTAAGGCTACAGAGAATAAAGTGTTTGGTTGAAAGCAAAATTTCTAAGGCTACAGAGAGAAAATATTTCAGACTGAATTCATTATTATTAATCTGAAAATAAAATGACGAATTACAAAACTTTATATACACATGTCTAGAAGATTCTACAGCAGCTAACGCATGTGAATAAGCTCAACAACTTATAACAAACTATTAGCGGGAAAACATTAACCAACTCTAAGAACTGTTTGACACGTGTAACTGAATGCTGACGTGGTTAATGACTCAACGAACTTGCTGACTCAGCTGCTGACATGGACATTAGGATTTATTCTTAACACACCTTTGATCATAGACTCAAATTCCAATCATCGTTTTTGAATTTGAAAATAGCTAATTCAATGGTACCTGAACACTTTATGCTAGACGAATCTTCCATGAAAAATGCCAATTTTCTGCCCACCTTGTTATAAGTGAATATGAAATATTACACTCAAAGCAAGGATAAATGGACGAAAGTACTACATATTTTATTCACAATGAGGTTGCCTTTTATAGGCGTTACATGAATAAAATAGCAGACATTATCCAGCAAATACTGCAGCCACTTCCAGTAACTACAGCCTAAAGACTAGGTAAACACAATCTTACAAATATCATTACCAAGAAACTTCCTAAAGACTAGGACCACAAAAGCACCTTATTGACACAAGGAAGTTTCAACAAACCTATTATAATTTAACCATTTTTTTGTCAGGTTTTTAAAATTAACTCATTCCCTGATAACTTAAACAAATTGCTTAGGAAATTGCTTACAATGCACGGAATCTTCATAGGAATTGCCAAAAATATTTGCCTGGTGATTTTGAATATACAATTAAATAATTGATGGTTGACTCACAAACTCACTACAAGAAAAATGATATTTTATTACAAAAAAATTAGTCACTACAGATAACAAATTAGTCGTCTTATATTTTCTATGACAAAAAATATATCGTCACACGTTAGTCGTGGAAAGACCGTCTTAAAAAGTTCTAACGACCAAAATTATTTTCGTCATATTCAAGATATGCTTTTGTGACAAAAATCATTGTGTTAAAATTAAGTTAAAATTGTCACAAATAGCATTAAAAATGGTCAAATTAGAGATTAAAAAATGCAATTAATGACAGTTCATATTTGTCACAATAGGTAATTTATAGTGACTATAATATTTGTCTCAAGACTATATAGAGTCTCAATAATTATTAAAAATCGTCATTTTAGATGTTCGAATATACAATTAGTGATGCTATTTTTTTGTTGTTGAAATTAACATATCGTAACGTTACATAATTGTCTCAAGTCGGTGTCATTTGTGACAATTTTTGCAAATACAATTAGTAAATAATTTAGTCTCAAATTTACTTATGAGTTTCTGCTTATGTTCTATTTCAGATTTTGCTTGAGAAACTGCAGAACCTCTTAGCTTGGAATGTGTAAATGAATCGCCTGTGGACAGGCAAACAATGGTTGATGTGGCAAAACAAATCAGGCAAATATATCGCTAGCGCTCTTCCATGTAATTTCCAAATCTTTCATTCATTTTCCAAACTTTTATTTTCGTTTTGACTTCTAATCAATGGTTAAATCATCATCATCATCACCATAATAATAATAATAAAACAACTTGGCCGGCTGATGAAAGTAGAGTAAATAATATTTTAGTAGATGAATGACCGAGAAATGTCCCACTGATATGCAAGATTTTCAGTATCTTTCAACTTTCGGTTTAATTAATTACACTATAAAAATGCAACTATAAAGCATCGACTATGGTTTTATTTCTCATTTAATCTTTTGGCGTACTTAGTTTGAAGAAATAAAAGAGAAGGAAAAATAAATAAGACAAAAAGAGATAAATTTTATGTCAAACAAACAATAAAATTGAGATTAACTCTTATTTTTCTTCATTTTATCTCTTCTCTCTCCTTTCTATTCTTCTTCTCTTCTCTCTTTTCATATTTTCTTACAGAATATGGGCTCGTGATTTGGGCTATTTTCGTAATTACTCTTTGTAATTTTGAAAATACCTAAAACATGCTTAACGTTGCTTCCACGACTATGGGATTTGACTTTTCTATGGTAGAAAATATTATTTTATTTTGTTTATTATAACTCAACAATTTAACAATCTGATATATAATAAGTGAAAAATATAAAATAATTAAATAAATTTTAACTAAAATGTATACATAACTAGGACTAACAAGAATAGTAATATTTTATCTCTTTATTTTATCTCTTTATTTTATCTCATCATATCCTCACTTTTTAAATAACTGAAAACAAAATTTAAAATATTTTTTCTTTCTCAACTTGTGTTGATTTCCAATTGTCCAAATTGAAACAGAATGAAAACCCATAACGCCTTTGTGGGGACTCGAGCACTTGAGCAAGTGCTCTCCCACTCGGACAAAAGGCCAATTGGTTCTAATTTATCGTTATTGGTTATTATCAATTGATCACCTTTTTTGTTGAATCATCAATTTCATTTTTTTTTTCCATATAAAATATTTCAGAAATTGTGCAAAAGATTGCCTTAAGTTGCAATTTTATCAAACTCACGATTTCAAAAACTTAAGTTCACCATTTTTACTGCTTAGTCCCTCCACAAAAAAGAATTGTACTTCAGTTCGTTCAAATATATATATATGTATGTGTGTGTATTAGTTTCAATTATTTATTACTGTTTAAAATAATATATAACAAACCGGCCGGCTGATGAAGCTGAGTGACTAGCATTGTAGTTTAATAATGATCAAATTTTTTCTATGATCTTCCAAGATGATGATTCAGTGCTTATATTTGTTAGGAAATTGGTGGGTGAAGCAGACACGCAGCTAAAGTAAAATTGGAAGAACAATAAAGAACAAGCACAATAGAGGACACCAGAAAATTACGTGGTTCGACTTTTAGCCTACATCCACGGGCGAAGACAGAAGGAAATATTTTACTAGTGAAAATGAGTTACAAGTATTGTAGTATTTTAGCTCACTTCCCAAAACCCCAATACACCCAAACTCTCTAACTCACTAGACACTCAAGAGTTTATTAAACTCTTGAATAACCTCTCAACACTCTTTCTCTCGATGGAATTGGATGCAAAACCAAATGGGGAGCTCTCCCTTTTATAGCCAAAAAATGGCTATTAAATTAATAATAATTTTTCCTTGTCAAAACCGTGTTCCTCATTTTCTTCTTCAAATTGCTTCTTTTTCCATTTCCTTTTCAAGCATTTCGGCCAGCCCATTTTTCTTCTTCAAACCTTCTAGATGCTGCAGCTTCTTCAAACCTGCTAGATGCTGCAGCTTCTTCAAACCTTTCTAGATGCTGCAGGAAGTTTTGACATTCTCCCACTTGGAGATTAGATTGAAAAACAATCAATCTCCACACCATCCTATCTGCTTCGCCATAATCATGTTGCCTACGTTTCTGCTAGGCCACAAGAGGATCTACTCCAGACAAACTTATCAGTATTTATCGGCTTGGTCAAAACATCTGCTAGGTTCTCCTTCGTATGGATTTTCTGTAAATCCACACTTCCATCTTCCACTACTTCACGAACGAAGTGATACTGGACTCCTATGTGTTTTGTCCTGGAATGAAAGGCTGGATTCCTTGCAATGTGCAAGACTTCACAAAACACAGGAATTTTCTTGTTTGTGCCCGAGCTCCTCCAATAACCTTTGTATCCAAATAGCTTCCTTGCAAGCTTGTGTATGTACTCGCTTAGATAATGCCACAACGGTCTGCAGTTTCGAAACCCAGCTTACAGCTGCTCCCGCAAGTGCAAACACATAACCAGTAGTGGATTTCCTTTTATCAAAGACTCCTGAAAAAACTGAATCCACATAAAAACTCGATCCTCCATAACATAATGCAACATCTGAGGTTCCTTTGATGTATCTCAGAATCCTCTTCACAGCTATCCAATGCTCTCCACCAGGATTCGTCATGTATCGACTGACTGCTCCCACTGCTTGTGCAATGTCCGGTCTTGTACATATCATAGCGAACATTAAACTTCCCACTGCTGATGCATACGGTACTCGAGACATCTCCTTCCTCTCCGCTTCATTGCTAGGACACATACTTGAGGATAATTTGAAATTAACAGGAAGTGGGGTAGAAATTGACTTACAATCTTGCATGTTGAAGCGCCGCAAGATTTTCTTCAAGTAATTCTTCTGCGAAAGCCAAATCTTCCTGTTATTTCTGTCTCGGTGAATTTGCATCCCTAGAATCTTGTTTGCTGGTCCCAAGTCCTTCATTTCAAACTCCCTAGCCAACTGTGCCTTCAATTCTTGGATTCGATCTTTGTTGGGACCTGCTACCAACATGTCATCCACATACAACAGCAAAATGATGAAATCATTATCTTCAAACCTCTTGTAATATGCACAATGGTCTGAACTGAGTCTGTTGTATCCAAGGCTCATAATGAAGGAATCAAATCTCTTATACCAACACCTCGGCGCCTGTTTGAGACCGTATAGAGATTTGTTCAATCTGCAAACCAAGTTCTCTTTTCCTATTTCTGCAAAACCTTCTGGTTGGAGCATATATATTTCTTCTTCAAGTTCTCCATGAAGAAATGCAGTTTTCACATCTAACTGCTCAAGATGTAGATCAAATGTAGCACACATCGCCAAGACTATTCTGACTGTTGTGAGTCGAACCACCGGAGAAAATATCTCGTTGAAGTCAATACCTTCTTTCTGAGCATATCCTTTCACCACCAATCTCGCACGATACCGCTCCACTTGGTCATTGCCATCACGTTTGATCTTGTAGACCCATTTGTTTCCAATGGCTTTTCTTCCACGTGGTAGTGGTACAAGTTCCCATGTCTTGTTCTTGTGTAAAGCTTCAATTTCTTCCTGCATTGCTGTCATCCACAAAGCAACATCTGAGCTGTTTAAAGCTTCATGGAAAGTTGAAGGCTCTTCATCCTCTGTTAGAAGACAGTATGCAACATTGATCTCTGTGACATACTCCGAGTGCCACGTTGGCGGTCGTCTCTCACGAGTTGACCGACGAACTTCTGGAGCCTCGGATTCGACTGGTTCTTGTTCCTCGTGCTCTGGTGCTGCTTCAGAAGAATCTGAATCTTCTGGATTATTTTCCACATATACCGGTATAGTCTCTGATTTTTCTTTTACAGTGTCATCATCTCCATCTTTTCTTTGTAGTTGATCTTCTACAAAGATAACATCTCTGCTGATGACGATCTTGTGGGCAGTGGGGTCCCACAGACGATACCCCTTTACTCCATCAGCATACCCCAAGAAGATACATCTTCTAGATTTTGGATCCAGCTTTGTTCTTTCTTGGGCATTGTACATCACGTACACAGGACATCCAAATGCATGTAGGTAGGAATAATCAGCTGGCTTTCCAGTCCACATCTCCATCGCTGTCTTCAACCCAATAGCTGTAGATGGCGACCGATTTACTATATAACAAAGTGAATTGGGTAGACCAGCAGTCCTCAACATAGCTCTTATTCTTTCTGTAAGAGTTCTGTTCATCCGCTCCGCCACTCCGTTTTGTTGAGGAGTGTATGCCACTGTGAATTGCCTCTGAATACCTTCTTGCTTACAGAAAGCAAGAAACTCGCCGTCTGTATATTCTCCACCATTATCTGTCCTCAAGCACTTGATCTTTTTACCAGATTCAAGTTCCACCCGCGCTTTGTATTCTATAAACACTAGAAATACATCTGACTTTTTCTTAATTGGATACACCCAACATCTTCTGGAATAATCATCAATGAAAGTCACCATGTACTTTGCACCTCCCATGGATATATCCGGTGATTTCCAAACATCAGAATGAACCAAGTCTAGAATGCATTTACTTCTAGCAATAGATCTACTGAATTTTAATCTATGCTGCTTACTTGTAACACAATGCTCGCAAAATGGTAAACTTACCGATTTGAGCCCCGGAAGTAATTTTCGCTCAGAGAGAATCTTCAAGCCTTGTTCTGACATGTGGCCAAGTTTGAGATGCCACATTATCGTTGACTCTTCTCCATTTGATGCGACACACGCATCAGCCTCCTGTAGTGTTTCTCCTTTAAGCATGAATAGATTAGCACCGATCTTTTCTGCCTTCATCAATACAAGCGCGCCTTTAATGATCTTCATTATTCCATTTTCCACATGAGTTTTATACCCATGACTATCCATTTGTCCCAAAGACAATAGATTTTTCTTCAGGCCGTCGACATGTCGTACCTCCCCAATTGTGCGAATTGTACCATCAAATATTTTTATTTTGATAGTACCAATACCAGCGATCTCCAAGGCATGATCATTACCCATATATACAGATCCTCCTGAGATAGGTTCATATGTGTGGAACCATTTTCTCCGAGAGGTCATGTGCCAGGTAGCTCCTGAGTCTATAAGCCAGACATCAGACAATCGTTTTCTGCCTTCTGAAACAGTTGTTGCCTCGCTGTAGAGTATTTCGCCATCATCCGAGGTACTTGCTACACAACCCTGAGCATTTGATGACTCAGGTTCTTTACCCTCTTTTCTTTTCTGGTTACTCCAACATTCTTTCTTGACGTGCCCTTTCTTGCCACATTTGTAGCATTTAACATTCTTCTTACTTCTGGATTTTGATCTACCCTGATTTTGACTCCCACCGCCACGTTGATCTCCTCTCGTCATCGATAGCGCTTAACTTGCTTGTCTGCTTTTCCTTGTTTTTCCGCTGCTCTCCTCATTTAATACGGAGGCAACATCGTTGAAAACTAGACCTCCACCGGATTGTTGTTCGTCGTTGATGATGAGTTGATCATACGGTAATGACTTTGAAGTAGAAGCTCTGCACGTTCATTTTCCTCTATATTATGACCCAACATTGTGAGTTGTGAAAATAGAGTTTTCAATGTGTTGATGTGGTCGGTCACCATTGTAGATTCTGCCATTTGAAGAGTATAGAGTTTTCTCTTCAAGAAGATTTTATTGTGTAGTGACTTGGCCTCGTATAATTTTGTGAGAGTATCCCATATTTCCTTCGCCGTATTTTTCTCTGCCACACTAGATAATACTCCGTCTGCAAGTGCCAAGTGTAGATCAGAAATGGCGTTGCCGTCTACCTCATTCCACTTGTCATCAGTTATCTCCATGGGCCTTTCTCCAATTGCTGCCAAGCAATTATTTTTCCTCAATACAGCTTTCATCTTCATTTTCCACAATGAAAAATTATTTCCGTTAAACTTCTCAATTTCATACTTTGCCGCCATTTTGTTGATAATACTGCACACAAGCTAGTGTATCACCTTGAATAGTTGTGAGTATGTGTGAGAATGCACACCAGGAAAGTTCCCAGGAAAGACTGGAGGGGTCACAATGGTCCCACTTAAAACCCAGACTCCTTAGGCTCTTATCGCCTTTGTGACAGAACTTTCCTAGACATGTACAAAACCACACAGTTGCTTTACTCACACCACTATTCCCTGCTTTGCACCGCAAAATTCTTGGATCGCTCCCACCGTTTCACGTGAATAGTACCGTATACGTGAATAGTGCCGTATACCGTATACGTGATCGTATACCGTATACCGTATACGTGAATAGTACCGTACGCCGTATAAGTGAATAGTGCCGTACACCGTATACGTGAACAATTTCCGACTCCAAAAATACAACCAATGGCTCTGATACCACTGTTAGGAAATTGGTGGGTGAAGCAGACACGCAGCTAAAGTAAAATTGGTAGAAAAATAAAGAACAAGCACAATAGAGGACACCAGAAAATTACGTGGTTCGACTTTTAGCCTACATCCACGAAGGAAATATTTTACTAGTGAAAATGAGTTACAAGTATTGTAGTATTTTAGCTCACTTCCCAAAACCCCAATACACCCAAACTCTCTAACTCACTAGACACTCAAGAGTTTATTAAACTCTTGAATAACCTCTCAACACTCTTTCTCTCGATGGAATTGGATGCGAAACCAAATGGGGAGCTCTCCCTTTTATAGCCAAAAAATGGCTATTAAATTAATAATAATTTTTCCTTGTCAAAACCGTGTTCCTCATTTTCTTCTTCAAATTGCTTCTTTTTCCATTTCCTTTTCAAGCATTTCGGCCAGCCCATTTTTCTTCTTCAAACCTTCTAGATGCTGCAGCTTCTTCAAACCTGTTAGATGCTGCAGCTTCTTCAAACCTTTCTAGATGCTGCAGGAAGTTTTGACAATATTTCACTCGGATATCTTTCGAATCTGATTAGACTGATTGACTATTATAGCAATCTAGATTTTTGACATGTCTATATTGATTTTGGATCAAAACTATCTTCACTCAAGATACATGTAAGACTTGAACCTCGAGCCTTTATGATCATATAACCATTCAATTAATCTATTTTTTATTTTTTAAAAAAGAGAAGAGAATGGATAAAATTTAAATTTAAATTTTTTTAACATTTATTTTCGTCAGATTCAAACTCGAGTCACCAATCAAATAAAATGCATCAATCAGTCCCTGGGGCACCGTTCAGCCAACCACTTATATTCATAACTAAAAATTGTCTAGTGCAATTCTGCCAATTCGTACTCAACTTCATTAGCCGGCCGACTTATCACATATTATTTGACTTTCTTTTTTCAGGGCGAACTTTGAAATTAACCCAAAAAAAAAAAAAGTTGTACAATGAATCAAAGATAAATACATCCGGTCAGGATTAAAATACATATTATGTCGCTTCCACAGGAAGAAAGAACTAAAAAAAGAATGCATGGGTTGGACCTCAATTATTTCTTGGAAACCACCGGCAAAAGATAAATTAATATACATAAGAATCAGTGGCTGGAGAAAATTTTGACGTATAAAATTAATAAATTCTTGTTATGTTTATTTTGCTTAATAATTCAGGAGCTAATTCCAGAGCTCTCCCTCGGTTCTTAGGCGGCAAGCACGTTTTCCTTGTCTCTTGGATATATGAATTGGGTGTTCCCCCGCAAGTATATATATATATATAGTAATTTTTTGGTACGGAATCTTAAAATGCGGGAAATGTCCAGGAAACCCGGATTGAAAATTTCTCTCTCTATCTATATATAGCAGTAACTGAGTTATAAAGATAATAGTTTTATGTTCTTACTTGTCGTTTATTAATATAAATATGCTTCATTTACAATTTTATACAAACAAATTATAATTTTAATGGGTTTCGATGTTTGTTACAGATGAGTTTGAACACTTTAAGAAAATTCAAGCATGGGGGAGACAGAGAGAAAAATGATAAGACAACTTTTACGATGCGGAACGGTGAAAGTGTATTAAACGAGTTGATTGCTTCATCAAATGGTAAATATAATCATTATTGAATCTTCGTCGCTGAAGAATTGAGGATAGCAACAAACAATTACGACGATCAACATATTATATTACAAGACCCTTTGCGTAAATTATACAAGGGCTTTTGGCAGGAGCGCTTAATTTCTCTTATGAAGTGTGATGACAAGATGAATCAGCATGCACTTGAATGGTGTATTAATCACATTGTATATACATCACGAATGAGTCATAAGCATATTATAAAGCTGACTAATTACTGCTTAGAGACTCAAATCCCGATTCTAGTTTTTTTTTTTAATCTCTGCAGATTGGGAACTTTGCTGACGTACTCATCATCATGGTGATCATCATTTTGAAGCCTTATCATTGATAGCCAAGTTAAAGATAACCATTGATATAGCTCATGCTGTGAAGATATATCAATTGTTATATCAGTTGCTATCTTTAGCCTGTCGATCAATGGTAAAGTTTCAAAATGTACATGTCCCTTTTTTCTTCAATTTCTTGTTGGACTCTAATTTAAATTATTTGGATTGAGCCAGCACATTGTTTGTTTCGACTTACATTTTTAGACAATGTTAACTAATATAGTAGTTTTCTGTAATTACTACATTTTGATATTGTTAATGACTTACTTAATGTAGTAGTTGCCACAATAGTTGGGTCGTAAGACTGAAATGTTAGGTCCTTAGTATTATACATTTAATACTCGATTAAAGGATTGATTATAACTTCAAAATCAATTTTTTTTTTTCATATGCCTTTCAATCTCTTCTCACCATTTTTTTAATAATATATTTATAATTATATTTGTTTTCTCGGTGGGAAGACATACATTTATTGGCATCTTTAACTAGAATCAAAAGCTTTTGTAATGCACTAGAGGTAACAACACCTTCAACAATATAATGCCATTTTTAGCCCTTCAAGACTTCAAAGGTAGGGTCGGCAAAAAAGCCCGGACCAGCCCAAGCCCAGTCAGGTCCGCGGGCTTCGGCCCAACCCTCATACATGAGGGCCTAGACAAGGGATTAAAAAAGCCCGGGTCAGGCCCAAGCCCACTATTTTTTTAAAATATAAATTTATAAATTATAAGAATATAATTAAAATTAAAAAGTAACTTAAAACTACAAAAAGAAAACTTAAACTCTTCACTTATAAATCAATGATGATTCAAAAAAGCTAAAATTATGATACTAAGCTCTCTATTTTGTGTTAATTAATTAAAAGAACGTTTAAATTAGAGAATATAGTATTAAAGAAAATTAAAGTTATGAGCTTTTATTTACTTTATTTATTATTTTACTTTGAAATATTCATTTTTTTAATGTATCTATGATTATAATAACTTGTTGATCATTAATTTATTTTAAATTTACAACAATTTAAAAAAATTTTAAAAAATAAACAAAGTCCAAGTTCGGCCCAAGCCCTCACGCAAAACTTGAAGTGGGCTTGAAAAAGCCCAGCCCAAACCCACTGTTTGCCATCCCTATTCAAGAGTAAAATACTTTTCCTCGCTTTCACATGGCAAAAACCATTTCATATATAAAAAAATAATTTTTTCATTACTATATATTAGAAATCTCTAAAATTGAAAACTAAAAACATTCTTTAGAATCATAGTAAAACACCAATAACATCTCAATCTCTAGGCTACTTATATAGTTGTCTGGAACCCACCTATTAAAAAAAATTGCCTACAAAACTTGTATGACTATATTTCTTTAAAATATTTAGATATTAACACATTGAGTTAGTTCGTAAACAATTAATAAAACAGCAAAAGTATTTCAAATAAAAATAATTTCGATCTTAACGACACCATTAGAAATCTCTAAAATAGAAAACTGAAGTATTTTCTACAATTAAACACTACAATACAGCCGTTCTTTTTTTCCATACCATAGGACAAAACAACAGCAATGGGCTCATCTATTACTCACAGCTGCACATTGAGACTGACAAGTGTGCAATAATGGTTGCAAAATCTTAGCAAGAAAAGTTTTAAAATGCACTAGAGATAGCATAACATTTACCTCCCAAGTATTCTTAAATTCTTTACAAACGTATGTCAACAATATAATGTCCATTTTTAGCTTTCTACAATTAAAACAAAACAATAAAAACCATTTCAAAAAAAAATTATTCTACATTAATAGTAGAGTTGGCAACAATACCCGCGGGGCCCTGATTAATTTGGGGCGGGTATGGGGCCCCGAAAAAGTCTAAAAATAAATTCGGGTATATTTGGGTATGGGTCTAAAACCCCAAAACTTTTCGGGTTCGGGTTTGAGGATTTTCCGGATCCCCTAACTCAACCCGAAAATAAAAACAAAAAAAAAATCTAATATTTTAAACTTTGAAATTAGAAATTGTAATGCCATCGAATCAAATTTTTTCCCCCCAAAAGAAACCCTAAGTGAGTCATTACTAATAGTCACCACTGCGTCACCGACCAACACTCAACTGCACCTGTTGGTTCTCCGACAGCAAGGTTTTTGCCTTTTCTACTTTTCTTTCTTTGTTTATTTATTTCGAATTGCATCTGGTTTCATTGATTTGGGTGTCTTTGTGTGTGTGTTTGTTTGTCAATAATGAGTCATTGAGTTGCATCTGATTGTAATTTTTATAGCTTGGGTAGTCATGACTTTTTAGTCTGATTCTATTTTGCATATTGCCCGCTTGCTTTTCTTTTAGCTCTGTGTTAAATTTCCAGGGTTTAATTGCTTGCTTGCATATTGCCCGCTTGTTTTTCTTTTCTTTTGGCAGCTACGTGAGGGAACCAAAATGATAGACAGGCGACACAAAACAATTTATAGAACCCCTTTTTTTTATTTTTAGGTTTGGAACACATGAATTATTTGAATAGTAACCATTAGAGGTGTAAAGAAACTAGTTTAGCACTTAAGATTTGGGCTTCCAGAATCAGGTAAAAGGATAGTTACAAACATGCCAAATTGAGGTATTGACAAACTTAGGTAATAATTGTTAACATATATGTTTTCATAATGTTGATTTTGATGATAACAAACAAGATTAAGAATGATAAATCTTTAAGCTCAAATTACTTTTTATACATTTTAAATAAATCATTATTTTTACATTATAAAGGTTTTTATATTTAATGAAAGAATGATTTTATGAAATTAATTATTTTTATTCTTTTTAAATAAATCATTATTTTCACATTATAAATGTTTTATATTTAATGGAAAAATGATTTTATGAAATTGATTGCTTTTAAATAAATCATTATTTTTACATTATAAATGTTTCATATTTAATGGAAAAATGATTTTATGAAATTGGTTGTTTTTCAAAGTTTATGGTTTAATTGAAAGAATTTTGAAAACTTTGAAATAAAGCAGTATTGCTTGAAATTTTGGTAAAGGACTTATTTGAAAAGTGTCATAGCATTTTTGGCTATATCATAATTTCAGAAAGTTTTGGGATTAACAAAGCAATACTTAGAAATTCTGAAATTGGACCTATTTGTAAAGTTTCATAACGTTTTGGGCCGTAATACAGTTCTGTAAAGTTTTAGGGTCAAACTGTAATTTTAGAAAATAGTTCACTGTAGCAGTCACTGTAGAAAACGGCGATCCGACATTTGGTTAACGGCTCGCCGACTTCAAACAGAATTGAAGATTAGTCTCTGGACACTAACGGCGATCCGACAATTTTGATAAACGGCTCGCCGATATCTAACAGAACTGAAGATTAGCCTCTGGACCTAAACGGCGATCCGACATATAGAAAACGGCGATCCGACAATTTGAAAAATCAGCTCAACGGTCATATTGACTAGTCAAACGGCGATCCAACAAAGCAGATACATAACTATAAATAAATATTCAAATCCAAACAAAGGTTGATCACAACACTACCACTGAGCTTATATCCGAGAATACAATCTTCATAGAGCTTTAAACACATTCTCTCTTCATCTATTCACACATTGAGCATTCATTTGTAATCAAACACATTGTGTGAGAGAAAATTCATTTGTAATATTTATCCTTGAGAGGTTGTAAGTGTTGGGATACACTTGGGTTAAGAGATTGGGGATAATCTCTTGTTGTAAAGGTCCATTGACACATTGGAAGTCAATTGTAAGCGTTTGAAGCCTTGGGAGGCTAGCTTAGTGAAATCCTCAAGCCCGGTGAGCTTGGAGGCGTGGACGTAGGCGGGGATTGCCGAACCACGTAAAAATCATTGTGTTTGTTTTCTCTTCCCTTACTCTTTTATATTGTGATTGATTTATTTGTTATTTCTTTAAATTAGTTTTGGATTTGCATTGAGTTTTGATTTAGAATTGAATATTCTTTAATATCCCAATTCACCCCCCCTCTTGGGTTACCTAGTTAGTATTTCATTTGGTATCAGAGCAAGGTGCTCTTGTATAGACTTAACCGTCTAGAGTTAAAGATCCATGGCAACCTATAATGACTCAACCTTTAGGGAAGGACAATCCACAATTAGACCACCGTTCTTTGATGGTAATGACTACCCTTATTGGAAAACTAGGATGAGAGTGTTTTTGTTAACATATATGTTTCCATAATATTGATTTTGATGATAACAAACAAGATTAAGAATGATTAATCTTTTGAGATCAAATTATGTTTTATTCATTTTAAATAAATCATTATTTTCACATTTTAAAGGTTTTATATTTAATGGAAAAATGATTTTATGAAATTGATTGTTTTTATTCTTTTTAAATAAATCATTATTTTCACATTATAAATGTTTTATATTTAATGGAAAAATGATTTTATAAAATTAGTTGTTTTTCAAAGTTTATGGTTTAAGTGAAAGATTTTTGAAAACTTTGAAATAAATAAGTATTGCTTGAAATTTTGGAGAAGAACTTATTTGAAAAGTGTCATAGCATTTTGGGCTATAACATAATTTCAGAAAGTTTTGGGATTAACAAAGCATTACTTAGAAATTCTGAAATTGGACCTATTTGCAAAGTTTCATGACTTTTTGGGCTATCGTATAGTTTTGTAAAGTTTTGGGGTCAAACTATAATTTTAGAAAATAGTGCACTGTGCAGGCCACTGTAGCAAACGGATAACCGTTTATTTAAAACGGCTAACCGTTTATTTAAAACGGCTAACCGTTTATTTAAAAACGGCTAACCGATAATTTCCAGAAAGCATGTTCTGCAAAGTATTGTTATAATGATGATTCTGGAAACTAACGGTGAAAATTAACCGATTATTTCCAGCTAACCTTGAACCGCTTTAGTAAGAACGGTTAAACCAAATTTGTTTTGCGGGTTTAAAATTAACTAAACGGCTAACCGCTTATTTGAAATTTGGCCCAACTTTTGACCAAACGAAGCTTATGGTTAACGGCGAACCGTTTCTGTCTTTGTAACGATTTTCAGCTCCAACTATAAATAAGCTCAATCTAATTCAAACAAGACTCCTTCCAACGATCATCATTGAGCAAAATATAGAGAATACAACTTTCATTGAGCTTTAAATCTTTGTATTCATCTTATTCATTCACACATTGAGCTTTCACTTGTGATCAAATACATTGTGTGAGAGAGATTCATTTGTAATCCTTTTTGTAAAATCAAGTTAAAAGATTGTAAGTGTTGGGATACACTTAAGAGATTGGGGATAATCTCTTGTTGTAAAGGTCCATTGACACCTTGGAAGTCAATTGTAAGCGTTTGAAGCCTTGGGAGGCTAGCTTAGTGAAATCCTCAAGCCCGGTGAGCTTGGAGGCGTGGACGTAGGCGGGGATTGCCGAACCACGTAAAAATCATTGTGTTTGTTTTCTCTTCCCTTACTCTTTTAATATTGTGCATGATTGAATTTATTGTTTTCAATTTGATTAAGGCAATAGATTAAATTGTTGAGAGAATTGTATTGCATAATTTTTAAAATCCCAATTCACCCCCCCTCTTGGGTTGCACACTCATATTTCAATTGGTATCAGAGCAAGGTGCTCTTGTGTAGACTTAACCGTCTAGAGTTAAAGATCCATGGCAACCCATAATGACTCAATTTTTAGGGAAGGACAATCCACTATTAGACCACCGTTCTTTGACTGTAAGTCCTACCGATTTTGGAATTCTAGTATGAGAATTTATTTACAATATTTAGTTTATGATATTTGTGAATTTGTTTGTGATGGTCCATTTATGCCTTTGACTAAAAACGAAGTCGGGGAAGATATTCCTAAACCTTCAAGGGAATGGAATGAATTGGAAAAGAGAAAAGCTTCTCTAAACTCCAAAGCTATGAATGCCTTATTTTGTGCACTAGATAAGAAAGAGTTTCATAGAGTGTCTAGTTGTGAAAGTGCTAATGAAATTTGGCACAAACTTGAAGTTGTTTATGAAGGCACGAATCAAGTGAAAGAGTCTAAAATTAGTAGGTACACTCGAATATGAATTATTCCAAATGGAACAAAATGAGAGTGTATATTCTATGTATACTAGATTTACGGACATAGTGAATACTCTAGGAGCCCTAGGAAAGACCTTTTCAAATAGCGAGAAAGTTAAGAAAATCATTAGGTCGTTACCTAAAGAATGGAGACCAAAAAGGACTGCCATTGAGGAAGCTAAAGATTTGAATATCTTACCTATTGATGATTTAATTGGTTCTCTTATTTCATATGAGGAAGACATGGCAGCCGAAAGAAGCAATGAGGAGAAGAAGAAAAGCATTGCTCTCAAAGCCTTGAAACATGAAAGTGATGAGGAAAGCGAACTGGATGAGGAGGAGATGGATATGCTGGCTAGGAGGTTCAGAAAACTTTTTAAGAAATCTGGTGAGCGAAGAAAATCTAGAGACCTCAAGAACCGAAAAGAGAAGAAGGAAGTAATCACTTGTTATGAATGCAAGAAGCCCGGACACATACGACCGGAATGTCCTCTTCTCAACAAACTCAAGAAGAAAGCAATGGTAGCCACATGGGATGATAGCGATGAGGAAACAAGTGATGGTGAAGAGCATCAAGAAATGACAAATCTAGCTCTCATGGCAATTGGAGATGAATCGGATGATGAACATGATGAGGTAAATGATCTTCTTACTTATGATGAATTACATGATGCGTTTAAAGAATTGTATGATGAGTGGATGAAAATTGGTAAAAAGAATGCATGTCTTAAAAGAAAATGGTAGAGCTCAAAAATGAAAATGAATCTCTATGTGCAAAGATTACATGCCTAGAATTAGAGAATAAAACATTGCATGATAGAGTTGCATTATCAAATGAGAAACCTAGCACTTCACATGAGCATCTAGAATATTACATAGATGACTTGAAAAAGGAAAATGAAATGCTTAAGAAGAAGAGCAATGAGTTAAATGAGATTGTTTTGAGATTTACAAATGGACAAAAAATGTTGGATAACTTGATTAATTCACAAAAATGTGTGTTTGATAAAGGAGGACTTGGTTATAAGCCACATTTGAAACAAAAGTATTATAAGAACTACTTTGTGAAGAGTACATCTACTAACAATCAAATTGTATGTCATTATTGTAATGGAAATGGTCACATGAAGAGTAGATGTCCAATTAAAAGAAATGTGTATTATGGAGTCAAATGTATTTGGGTTCCGAAAGGAACTAAATCTAACACTCAAGGACCCAAGAGTATTTGGGTACCAAAGGGCACAACGTGAATGTTTTCTTTGTAGGTACCACAATCAAGAAATGGTGGAGAGTTCCTTGATGAAGCTTGTGAGGATAATCATTTGAGCATGATCTAGGAGAAAAAGATGAGGCAAGATAATTTAATTATTTTGGTAACAATTCTTGCCATATTAATTTTGTTCAATGAATCATGATAAATGAAATTGCGAAAGTATGCTTGTATGTTTACATGATGGAATTATCATTTTGTGCAATATTGAGTGATTTATCATGATGGATTTGTTTGATGTTAATGTTCATGAAGTGTTTAAGCATGATAGTTAAGTGGTGTGTTCGATTTATTAACTTTCGAATGCTTATATGTTTAATTATTGCGAAGAACAATTTTCAAAAATTTGGCATGAACTTGGGATGATGAAATTCTCGCATTAACATCTCTATTTATGTTATTGAATGATTGAATCTATTAAAATTGTTTGGAAATCAAATGAGTCGTTGAAAATTCTGAGTCTGCACATACTGAAATGAATCGGCCATAACTTCTTCTAGAGAACTCAAAATCCAGCTCTAAAATGTATTGGAAAGCTAACTTAATTATCTTTCCAACGGTATATATCTTGCATGTTAATTCTGGCTCAATCAATACAGTTTTTATTTTGAAATTTACCTTTCTGCATGCTCTTAAGTTTTGAATGCTAATATGCTTCATGGTTGTATGCTTGTTGGATGCTTATTGTTTCATGACTGTGATGAATGAATTATATGCATGAATTCATATGCCATTAATTGTGTTATATTATCATTCATTTATAAAATTGCCATTATTGTTTGATATGATTTCATATGTTTGGTCTTGTATACATTTTTGTCTCATGCATTAAAATGGCTTATAAAACATTTTTGGATCAATTAAATGATTTTGGAATGTATTATTTGCTAGCCAAAAATTAAATTAATTGTGCGGAATTATAGATGAAGTAAACGGATAACCGTTTCTCAATAAACGGTGTACCGTTTAATTCCAGAAACTAGGCTATGACGATTTAAACCTTACTCCCTTACCGTTTTCGGAAAACGGTAAACCGTTTTCGGCAAACGGTAAACCGTTTAAAAACTTAAAGCTCACTGGAATTTACCCCTTTACCGTTAAAGGACTAACCTTTCACCGTTTTTCCATTAAATGTTCACTGGAAGTTACTCCCTCACCGTTTACAGAAAAAGGCTTGCCGTTTTCTTGAAATATAAAATTGTTCCAAGGGTTTCTTCTCCTTCTTCATTTGCCCTCTTACCGTTTCTGCCATTGTTGCACAATCGAAGCTTTCTCCTTCTTCAATCCTTCATTTTTTTTTCTTCATTTTCTTGCCAAATCATTCTAATAAAATCATTTCTCTTCATCTTTAGAAATCCAAACCCTAAGGACAGTCAAACGGATTTCCTCTATGTTGACCGAAACTTTGCCCTTCCTCAACCAAAATTGAGCCATAATTTCACATCTTCACCACCTACTTAGTTTCTGACTCTCATATTCGCACATACATTTCATATTCTGTTTCCTGGTGTGTTGCTATTTTGTTTGGTAATTGATGATTATATGTGCTTGATTTGAAGTCTTGATGATTGATAGGGGGAGACAAATATGATATTTTTTTTTGGATAAAATCTTTTTGGTTAAATTTTTAAATTGGCCATATATTAAGGGGGAGCATGTAATATGATTTTGGATAATATGTATTTTGAACTTTTTTGTTGTCCAAAGGGGGAGACAAAGGATATATCATTTCTATTTTGTCAAAATGATGAGAATAATATGCATTTTGAGTAATTGTTTTGATAATTGATATTTGATTATGATGATGATTTTGATGAATTTGAGATAATGATGTTTTGATTACATGAGTGTTTTGAATGATGATTTTGAGAGAATGATGATTTGATTACATGGGTGTTTTATATGATAATTTCATGTTATGAGTTGTTGATTTGGTGGTTAATGGAATAATGGTTCATGATATTTTGGTATGATGATTTGTGTATGGAGTTGGCTTTTATCATGATCTATAATAATTTGGGAGTAATATTACTAATCTTGTATTTGAGGTAATGCTTGTTGTTAGGGGGAGATTCTTTCAAAATTTCTACTCAAACAATATGGGTAACAAATTTGCTACTCTTATTCTTTTCCTTTAAGTTTTTATTTATTTATGATGAAGGGGGAGAAGAATATATGTTTTCAAATTTATAAAAATTTGCTCTTTTTTTTTTTTTCTTTGCCAATTAAATTTTTCTTTTTGATGATGAGGGGGAGAAAAATCCATGTATTTAAATATGTTAATTTAGCTAATTGGCAAATTGTAAAAGAAGATTATATTTAGAGGAAGCAATTTGTGGAATCATTCTTTAAATACATGAAATGTTTGTCATCATCAAAAAGGGGGAGATTGTTAACATATATGTTTCCATAATATTGATTTTGATGATAACAAACAAGATTAAGAATGATTAATCTTTTGAGATCAAATTATGTTTTATTCATTTTAAATAAATCATTATTTTCACATTTTAAAGGTTTTATATTTAATGGAAAAATGATTTTATGAAATTGATTGTTTTTATTCTTTTTAAATAAATCATTATTTTCACATTATAAATGTTTTATATTTAATGGAAAAATGATTTTATAAAATTAGTTGTTTTTCAAAGTTTATGGTTTAAGTGAAAGATTTTTGAAAACTTTGAAATAAATAAGTATTGCTTGAAATTTTGGAGAAGAACTTATTTGAAAAGTGTCATAGCATTTTGGGCTATAACATAATTTCAGAAAGTTTTGGGATTAACAAAGCATTACTTAGAAATTCTGAAATTGGACCTATTTGCAAAGTTTCATGAATTTTTGGGCTATCGTATAGTTTTGTAAAATTTTGGGGTCAAACTGTAATTTTAGAAAATAGTGCACTGTGCAGGTCACTGTAGCAATCACTGTAGCAAACGGATAACCGTTTATTTAAAACGGCTAACCGTTTATTTAAAACGGCTAACCGTTTATTTAAAAACGGCTAACCGATAATTTTCAGAAAGCATGTTCTGCAAAGTATTGTTATAATGATGATTAAAACTAACCGCTTGAAAAAACCGATTATTTCAGTGAACCGCTTTAGTAAGAACGGTTAAACCAAATTTGTTTTGCGGTTTCGAAATTAACTAAAGCTTTATTTGAAATTTATTGACTAAACGAAGCGGTTAACTGCTTATGGTTAACGGCGAACCGTTTTGTCCGATTTGTAACGGATAGTTTTTCAGCTCCAACTATAAATATGCTCAATCCAATTCAAACAAAATGATTTCCAACGATCATCATTGAGCAAAATATTGAGAATACAACTTTCATTGAGCTTTAAATCTTTGTATTCATCTCATTCATTCACACATTGAGCTTTCACTTGTGATCAAACACATTGTGTGAGAGAGATTCATTTGTAATCCTTTTTGTAAAATCAAGTTAAAAGATTGTAAGTGTTGGGATACACTTGGGTTAAGAGATTGGGGATAATCTCTTGTTGTAAAGGTCCATTGACACCTTGGAAGTCAATTGTAAGCGTTTGAAGCCTTGGGAGGCTAGCTTAGTGAAATCCTCAAGCCCGGTGAGCTTGGAGGCGTGGACGTAGGCGGGGATTGCCGAACCACGTAAAAATCATTGTGTTTGTTTTCTCTTCCCTTACTCTTTTAATATTGTGCATGATTGAATTTATTGTTTTCAATTTGATTAAGGCAATAGATTAAATTGTTGAGAGAATTGTATTGCATAATTTTTAAAATCCCAATTCACCCCCCCTCTTGGGTTGCACACTCATATTTCAGTTTTTACAAGCCTTAGATTATGAACTATGGGAAATAGTTTGTGATGGTTCATTCATTCCTAGGAAGAATGCTTTAAGTGAGTTGGATAAGAAAAAGATGCCTTTAAATTCCAATGCTATGAATGCTTTATTTTTTGCCTTAGATAAAAAGGAATTTAATAGAGTTTCAAATTTTTCTAATGCTTATGAAATTTGGAGAAAACTCGAAATTGTGTATGAGGAGACTACAAAGGAGGAAGAATTTCATGAAGTGTCGAATTTGGCACTTATGGCAATTGGAGATGACTCGGATGATGGACTTGATGAGGTAAACGATCTTCCTACTTATAATGAATTACATGATGCGTTTAAAGAATTGTATGATGAGTGGATGAGAATTGGTAAAAAGAATGCATGTTTTAAAAAGAAAATGGTAGAGCTCACAAATGAAAATGAATCTCTATGTGCAAAGATTACATGCCTAGAATTAGAGAATAAAACATTGCATGATAGAGTTGCATTATCAAATGAGAAACCTAGCACTTCACATGAGCATTTAGAATCATATGTAGATGACTTGAATAATGAAAAAGATGCTTTACAAAAATGCAATGATTCATTAAATGAAAAGATTAAAAGACTAGAGTTAGATAATAAAATGTTGCATGATAGAATTGCATCATTCACATGTAAACAAAGTACTTCGTATGAGCATGAGAAATTACATGTTGATGACTTAATGAAAGAAAATGAAGTGCTTAAGAAAAAGAGCAATGAATTAATTGAAATTGTGTTAAAATTCACAAATGGTCAAAAGAGCTTAGAAAAATTACTAAGCACTCAAAAATGTGTGTTTGATAAAGGAGGACTTGGGTATAAGCCTTATTTGAAACAAAAATATTATAAGAATTATTTTGTTAAGGCTACCTCCACAAGTGATCATAAGATTGTTTGTCATTATTGTAATGGAAATGGTCATATGAGTTATAGATGTCCAATTAAAAGAAATGTGTATTATGGAGCAAAATGTATTTGGGTTCCAAAAGGAACCATTGCTAACACTCAAGGACCCAAGAATATTTGGGTACCAAAGCACACAACTTGAATTTGTTTTGTAGGTACCACAATCAAGGAATGGTGGAGAAGTTCCTTGATGAAAGCTTGTGAGGATAATCATTTGAGCATGATCTAGGAGAAAAAGATGAGGCAAGATGATTTAATTGTTTTGGTAATAATTCTTGACATATTAATTTTGTTGAATGAATCATGATAAATGAATTTGCGAAAATATCCTTGTATGTTTACATGATTGAATTATCATTGTGTTTAACATTGAGTGTTTTATCATGATAGCTTATCAACTCATCATGATGGATTTGTTTGATGTTAATGTTTATGAAGTGTTTAAGCATTTTATTAAGTTTTGAATGCTTATATGTTTCATGATTGTGTAAAATATACACATGATGAATGAATTATATGTGTGAATTCTTGTGCCGTTAATTGTGTTATATCATCATTCACTTATAAAATTGACATCATTGTTTAATACGATTTCATATGTTTGGTCTTGTATGCATTTATGTCTCATGCATTAAATGGCTTATTGAAAAGTTTCAAATCTCAAAATGATTTAAAATTAATCAATTTTTAAGGCCGAAAATAAAATGGTGTGTGTAGTACAAGTATAAGAACAAGCAAATATTCTCTTTCCATTCATTCGGAAAAACATTTTTTCTTATTGATTTCTCTCGGGACAAATTCCGGATAACCGGTTCTTCAATCCAGAAAACCGAATTTGAAAGGGAACTCACTGCCTCACAACCGGTCTATCAAAACCAAGCAATTCTTGCTTGTTGCTCAAATTCATATCCGCCAACCGGATCTCAAATCCGCAGACCGTTTCGGTTTTCAAGTCATCGCCTATAACCGCCAGCTAATGAAATTAGGCAAGCCGGATTCGAAGTTTTTAACACTATTCCTCTTCCTCTCTCTTTTCGGCATTCCGGTTCTCTCTCTCTCACTAAAAGCCGATTACTCCTCACTTGATTTCATTCCAAAATCCATCAATCTCATCCTTTTTCACTTCAAATCCTTTATGCTTGTATTTGAACACACCAACTTTTATTATTTTGCATTTTGGATTATATGAATGTTTTCTATGATTTTGAATTATATGTTTCTTCTCACCCTAAGGACTTAATTTTAGGAGATCCATCACAAGGTGTAACTACTAGATCATCACTTAAAAATATATATGAGCATTTGTAATAATGGATTTGATCACTTGTTCTTTAATTCATAATTATGGCTTTTCTTAATAGTCATGTTGATGTTGATGATCTATATATTGGCATATGTTGATTTTGATGATTTATATATTGCCATTATGTACTTATGTTTTTACTTAAGTTTTGATGATAAAGAATGTGCATTGATGATTACATTATATTTGATGAAGCTTTGATCTTATGCAATCTATGATTAGTGAATGAATGCATTTTTTGTACTTTATCGATGTATTGTTGAATATGTCTTACTTGCTTTAAATGATATCAAAAGGGGGAGAAATACATGATCATTGAGATCTTGGCGCATATGAGAGTGTAAGTTATATTAAAATGTCACATTAGATCTTTGATGAGTTTCTTTGTCTTGATTTCTAAAATGTGATTAGTAATTATAGAGCTTGAATTGTTGACATTATGCTCTTATGACTTTTGCATTCTCTTGCTTAGCTTATTACTTGTTTTATTTTGGATAATATGTTTTTTAAACATTTTTATTGTCCAAAGGGGGAGACAAAGTAATAAATCATTTTAATGATATAAATTGGGGGAAATAACATGCATTTTGAGCATTTTTTTAATGGGTGATATATGATTATGGAATCCTCGGATTTAATTGTTACAAGTGTTGGGGGAATTCATATTGATTTTGATGATTAATGATTATATGTGCATTGCTTGATGAATTGATGGAGTTATTGGTTTGTTATAATTGTTGAAACTTATATCTTTTTAACCATGTTGTGTATTTGAGAATTTGTTCATTTTTAAGGGGGAGATTAATATGATATGTTTTTGGATAAAATCATTTCGGTTAAAATTTTAAATTGGCCATATATTTAGAGGGAGCATATAATATGTTTTTAAATAATATGCATTTTGAACTTTTTGGTTGTCCAAAGGGGGAGACAAAGGAATATATCATTTCGATGTTGTCAAAAGGGGGAGAATAACATGCACTTTGAATATTCTTTTGATGATTAATATGTGCTTATAGTGATGATTTTAAGATATGATGATGATTTGATTACATTGTTTTATATGATATTTTGGAAGTGATATCACTAATCTTGTATTTGAGGTGATGCTTGTTGTTAGGGGGAGATTCTTTCAAAATTTCTACTCAAACAACATGGGTAACAAATTTGCTATTTTTTTTCCTTTAAAGTTTTCTTTTTGATGATGAAGGGGGAGAAGAATACATGTTTTCAAATCTATAAAAATTTGCTACTTTTGTCTTTACCAATTAAGTTTTTCTTTTTGATGATGAGGGGGAGAAAAATCCATGTATTTAAATCATTAATTTAGCTAATTGGCAAATTGTAAAAGAAGACTACATTTGTGGAATCATTCTTTAAATACATGAAATGTTTGTCATCATTAAAAAGGGGGAGATTGTTAACATATATGTTTTCATAATGTTGATTTTGATGATAACAAACAAGATTAAGAATGATAAATCTTTAAGCTCAAATTACTTTTTATACATTTTAAATAAATCATTATTTTTACATTATAAAGGTTTTACATTTAATGGAAAAATGATTTTATGAAATTAATTATTTTTATTCTTTTTAAATAAATCATTATTTTCACATTATAAATGTTTTATATTTAATGGAAAAATGATTTTATGAAATTGATTGCTTTTAAATAAATCATTATTTTTACATTATAAATGTTTCATATTTAATGGAAAAATGATTTTATGAAATTGGTTGTTTTTCAAAGTTTATGGTTTAATTGAAAGAATTTTGAAAACTTTGAAATAAAGAAGTATTGCTTGAAATTTTGGTAAAGGACTTATTTGAAAAGTGTCATAGTATTTTTGGCTATATCATAATTTCAGAAAGTTTTGGGATTAACAAAGCATTACTTAGAAATTCTGAAATTGGACCTATTTGCAAAGTTTCATAACGTTTTGGGCCGTAATACAGTTCTGTAAAGTTTTAGGGTCAAACTGTAATTTTAGAAAATAGTTCACTGTAGCAGTCACTGTAGAAAACGGCGATCCGACATTTGGTTAACGGCTCGCCGACTTCAAACATAATTGAAGATTAGTCTCTGGACACTAACGGCGATCCAACAATTTTGATAAACGGCTCACCGATATCTAACAGAACTGAAGATTAGCCTCTGGACCTAAACGGCGATCCGACATATAGAAAACGGCGATCCGACAATTTTAAAAATCAGCTCAACGGTCATATTGACTAGTCAAACGGCGATCCGATATCTATATAAATAAGCTCATTCAAATCCAAACAAAGGTTGATCACAACACTACCACTGAGCTTATATCCGAGAATACAATCTTCATAGAGCTTTAAACACATTCTCTCTTCATCTATTCACACATTGAGCATTCATTTGTAATCAAACACATTGTGTGAGAGAAAATTCATTTGTAATATTTATCCTTGAGAGGTTGTAAGTGTTGGGATACACTTGGGTTAAGAGATTGGGGATAATCTCTTGTTGTAAAGGTTCATTGACACATTGGAAGTCAATTGTAAGCGTTTGAAGACTTAGTGAAATCCTCAAGCCCGGTGAGCTTGGAGGCGTGGACGTAGGCGGGGATTGCCGAACCACGTAAAAATCATTGTGTTTGTTTTCTCTTCCCTTACTCTTTTATATTGTGATTGATTTATTTGTTATTTCTTTAAATTAGTTTTGGATTTGCATTGAGTTTTGATTTAGAATTGAATATTTTTTAATATCCCAATTCACCCCCCTCTTGGGTTGCCTAGTTAGTATTTCAATAAAATTTCTTTGCAAATCAACATGTGAATGTGATGATGACTAGACTTGACTGTGTCCATAGCCAACGGCACAATTATATGTGAAAGTGAAAGCAAAAACAGTGCCTATTGCCTGATTCTACAAAAATCAACAAAAATTAATAAAATATAATCACTTGATAGTGCTATTGCCTAAATTGGAGGACACGAAACCCAAAAATTACATGGTCACAACCTTGAAAAACAAAAAAACCAAGGTAAACATTTTTAGGTCCACAAGTTGCCGCTTGTCAGGCAGCTGAAGAAAAAGAAGGCAAATGTTGTACACGTGAAGTCATAAAACAATGATACACAGGTGCGCTGCGAGCCGTGCTGAGCTTTTTAATTGAATTACTATTATTACATTGGAGTCTTTCAATTCAACATTCTCTTTATGCCTACAATTATTTGTTTATAGACTGAAAATTTACAGAATATGCTTCAATTATTGATTTGCTCAAAGACCATTGTTGTTCAGCTTTATTATATTTATATTTTGTTTTGTCGTATAAAACATAGGCCAAGTGCTTTGTGATAAGCTGATGGGTTCGTTATTGGAGCTCAACATTGAGCGTGAGTTATCCTCCATAACTGTTGACAATGCTGTTACTAATGATGGTATGATTGATTTTATGTTGTTGGCACTAGACAAAAATGATCTCATTTTGGGTGGACAAAAGTTTCGTGTTCGTTGTTGTGCCCACATTCTAAATTTGATTGTAAAGGATGGTTTAAGTGTGATTGGTGATCTAATTGCAAACATTCCTGAGAGTGTTATTTTTTGGTCAGGATCAACTAAAAGGAAATCAACATTTGATGGGAATGCACGTAAATTAGGCATTACTTCTGGTAGAAAACTAGTACAAGACTGTCCAACTAGGTGGAATTCTACTTATCTCATGATATGCTCTGCATTACATTATAAGAACTTTTTTTGTCGATTGAAGAATATTGATGGACAGTATAAGTGTTTGCCTAGTGAGCATGATTGGCAATTGGCTAGAGCCTTAGAAAATGATTTGAAATGTTTTTATGATTGTACAACATTAATTTCTTGTACTAGTTATCCAACATCTAATCTATTTCTGCGCCATGTGTGTGATATTAGATTGTGCCTAAATGAATGGGTTTCAACTCCTAGGTATGATGAATTTAGAATCATGGCACAAAACACTATTGAAAAGTCAATAAGTATTGGCATGACATGAGTGGAATATTGTCTATTGCATGTATCTTTAATCCTAGGTTCAAAATTAGGTTGGTTGAATATTACTTTTCCATGATTTATGGGGATGATGCTACTTCTCGTGTCCAGATAGTGTATGGTGATTGTCAAAGTATATTGAAAGAGTACAAAGCTAGATATGCATCAACTGCTAGTTCTCCTGGATATAGTTCTAGTTCTTTAAGTACTTCTCATTCTATGCCGAGTTTGAGTTCCTATAAGGGTTCAACTGAATGGATTTTGGGGTTTACTAGTTTTGTTAATTTTGGTAATGAGGAAGCAAAGGATGAACTAGACACTTATTTGGGTGAAAAGTCAGTACCATTTAATGTTGAGGAAGAATTTGATGTTTTACCTTGGTGGAAGGTGAATGGTGGTAACTATCCTATATTGTCTCAAATTGCAAGAGATATTTTGGCTATTCCAGTTACCACTGTTGCTTCTGAATCTGCTTTCAGCACTGGTGGTCGATTTGTAAGTCCATATCGCAATAGACTTTATCCAAGCACATTGGAGGCTTTGATGTGTAGTCAAAGTTGGATACGTGCTCTTTGTGGAGGTATATGGTTTGCATTTTAATTTTTATACTTTATTTATTTAAATTAACTAATAATTAACTTGATATTTATATTTATATTTTTTAAGTAGTTGTGGCATCGACCTCTCCAGCATATGCCAAGATTCTTGATCAGGAGTCAGAGATTGAAACAGATGTAGAGGCTGTAGAGGTATCTAGTTTTAGTTTATATTATCTTGTCAAGTATTTATTAAGTTGAATTGTTAAAACATGTTTTTATTAATTTTTTGTTTTGTTTATGTTGTTATAGGTTTATGAACAATCTTAGAATGTGCATCAATGGTGATGGCTACAAGTTTATGTTGAAGACTTAAAATTATTTTGATTTGTTGTATAAAATTTAATCATTTGTAATTATGTTGAAGGCTTAAAATTATTATGTTTTTATTTATGTGGAGGTTGTTAAAATTTGATCACTTGTAATTTTATTTCTAATATGAAATTTGATTATTTGTAATTTTATTTCTAAATATGGAGGTTGTTAGATTTATTATTATTAAAAAAAAGAAAACTGAAATATTTAGAAATTATTATTTAAAAAATGGGGATCGGGTCCCTGTTTTAATCCCCGCTCAATTCGGGGATTTTCGGGGATATACCAAAACAATCTCCCATTACAATTTTTCGGGTATGGGGCGGGTTCGGGGGATTGCTTCTAAATCGGGCTTGGGTTCGGGGATCACAATCCCCACCGGAACCCACCCCATTGACATCCCTAGTTAATAGTACCATTGGAAGCATTGTTAAAACATTTATTTAAATATTGTCAAGTGAGCATAAAGTATTAGAATTCCAATAAAAGTTTAAAATGGTAGGTATATGTCCACTAGAAGTGTATATCTAATAAAAGATGCCGGAACTACTATTAGAACATCTACTTCATTGGTTAGATGAGAGATAAGATATTTTTAGACAGGTTAAGATGAAACCTTGCATCTAATTTGCATAAAAGAATTGATTTTTATTACATAATACAATTGATTTTTAACTTGAATCCGTCATCGTCTTTTAAAATCTTATACTGCAATTTCTTTAATTCTGAACAAATATTTTTACTAAATTATGAACCTAGTAAGTATTTAAATATGAAAATAACATTTTCTAGTCTAAGTACAGTCCAAGCAAATGCATCTTTACTCAATTACATATCACCTTTACAAAGATGAGATAGTTAGCACAATGAGTTAGTTTATAAATAATAAATAAAACAATAGAAGTATTTCAAATAAAAATAATTTCCACCTTAATAACACCATTGAAAATCACTAAAATAGAAAACTTGAAGTGTAACGCCAAATTCCATAATATTAAATTATGGAAATTAGGATTTTATTAGAAATCATGCATGGATTTAAAACCCTGGTTAAAAAAGATATTAAAAATATAAATTGGGTTATTCATGGGGTAATTTTTTAAAAAGGGTTATTTTTCCAAATTTAATAAGGTTTTCTAAGACTCGCTATAAATTCATTTTTTTTCCTTTCATAACCCTAAATTCACGGCGTTTCTTCTTTTTCTCTGCTGCTCATTACGCTCTTTCCCAAACTCTTGCGATTGGTAAGTTTATTCTCCTTATTCTCCACAAGTTTTCCAATCACTCTATCCAGGGTTTGAATTGGCATGATTTTAGATTGTTATTGGTCATAATGCATGATCTAAGATGTGTTTAGGTTCTGTTTAGGGCTAAGATTTATTGTGAGTCTTATTAATCAATCCTTGATGCATTAAGCACATTGACAATTCTGGACAACATGAGTATCTCGAATTTAAACCTATATTTTTCTTTAAGAAATTTATCTTTCTGGAAACTAGACATGTAGGGCTTCTCGAATAAATTTCGTTTCATTAAATTTGACTTTGTTTTCAAATTTATATGTATTTTCAAAACAGACACTGCACTAGAAAACTACTATTCCAGTAAAGCAAGATTCACAAAATTATTTGTACTATCAAATGAACTCACAAAATTCTAAAATTGTATTTGGAAGTTAATATATGTGTCTAGTATTTCTAGTTTTAATTTTATAATTTTATGATTAGTATCTGATTTTATAAAATCTCAGAACCAGTTCTGTTCAGTTAAGGTACTGTGAAACAATTTCAAATTTGTGAAGAAATAAATAGTTTTGAAAATGTTTTTGGTATCGGATCCTCTTGAAAATTTTGCATGAGGTACCCATGGATGTCCAGAATAGTTTTGTAGAATTTTATGCCATTCCAATTTTTAGATTAAGAGTTAAAATCTGAGAATCGGACTAGTACGAGTATGAATTAGAAAATCAGATTCTTAGAATAAATTATTGATAGTCATATTTTGTATTTGTTTGATGTGTTTGAGGTGTTTGAGGCTCTTAGAGGCTTAGAGGTGTGTTAGTTCAAATTCTTTTATCGAGGCAAGTAACTCATTCCTAATGTATTGGATATATATGATTATTTTGATATTATTATATGTATAAATGTTTTTATACTACTTAAAATACTAATTGATTTTCCATAATAAAATTAGTTTATGTAAATGTTTTCAAAGCTAAATTCTTTTAACAAAATATTTTATAAATGCTTTTAAATATGTAAATTATTTTATGTCATGACAACCTTTTATGATTTAGTCTATAAAATATTTTGCAAGCCTAAATTATAGTTCTAGACATTTATGAATCTGATAAGAATGTTTTGTGTTCATGTACGATTTAAATTATTTATGATTGTATAGGAACTGTTGTGTAAATTTTATTGAACTCGCAAGTGCACGAATCTGTTGTAATATAGATCAATGGTGACGAGTGTCGATCCCACGAGAAGGTGGATTTTAATTGCGTGTAGAATTAATTTTGTAAATGGGTGATTGGATTTGTGGTGGAAATGATTTGGAATATGCTAAAACTTAAATTAAAATGGCGAGAATAAATTCTAAAATTGAAATTGAAAGGCGAGAATAAATTAAAGAGAATTCTATTGAAATGACGTACTTGGGTATCTGGATCCGTATCAACATGCATCATGGGCTAAATAATCCTTATTAATGCCAATTAAATCATGAGGGGGGAATCCACACCTCATGAACCACGCTCTAATTAATATGGTGCTAAGGGCTTATCGTGCCAAATAATAATAACCTTGTACTAGAGAGCCGGTGTAACCAAGGCAGTATCTAGACAAGATTATTATTATTTGTCGACGAGAAGTCAAAACATCCACAAAAACTAGAGGGGAAGAGAAAATAAATTTACTAAATAAAGCTCATAACACATGTTGAGACTTCACCTTCAACCCAAGTTTGAAAGAAAATTAGCCACTCATAATTGAACTACGGGCAAAATAGAAATTTATTAAAATACATAGAAAATACAAGATGGAGAAGGAATTACAGAAAATGGAGCCTAAAAATGGATTCAGAGGTATCAAATTAGGGGGGAGATGCTCCCTTTTTATATATACATGGAGTAAATCATGGCCATCGGATTGAAAACAGTTTGGACACTCAGGATTGCACCACGTCAACAGTACGCGGTTTGACCACATGGATGAACAGTAACACAGCTTGACCAGGGTTGAACAGTGACGCGGTTTGGTTGAAAATAATCCTGTGTAATGCATATACCGTACGAGAGATTTTTCGTCCACTGATATGCTGCCACGTCACCATCAACAGTACATAAGAATTTTAGCCCAACAGGATCGTGATACATCATCAGTCAATGCCACGTCATCGATCCGTCTATGTGAATAGTGTCATGAACAGTAACGTAGACAGTACCGTATACGTGAATAGTACCGAAATGTGAATAGTGCCATTTTTCATTTTATTCTCCTCCTAAGGTTTTCGACCGTCCTAAGTTCAAAAGTGATGTCCGTTTTACCGTCTGATCTCTCATTTATTGTGAAATAACCATGATGCCCCTAAAATACATAAAATACTTAATTAAAATAAAACACACATAATTAAATTACAAGAAGCTTAAATACATAAAAGTAAGGGTTGTTAGTAAGACTTGAAATGTAAAATAACGATTTTCTCCTTTATAAATATGCATTTTCTAACACTCAACAGGGACCACCTCTTGAGACTGTATGGGGGCCACCTCTTGAGGGCTAGAGCGCCGCAAAGTGCCACATGCAGTGCAAAGTGCCACATACAAGTCATTATGTATGAAATACTAATTTCAATGTTTTGGCTCATTGTCCATAATTATTCTGATTTTGATTCTAATCATATGTTTTGGACCAGTAGTGGGTTTTTATTCTGAATGTGCACACGATATTCTGATTCTATTTCTAGCCAGGTCACCTAGATTATAGGTGACACTATATAACATGAGTTAATCGTTTGTTTTATGTGTATGTGTTATATGATTTGTTTTCGTAAATAACTATATTTCTTATATTCTGAATTACTATGAATTTATCATGATATGTCGTTTTATAAAATTTATGAATTATAATATATGTTTTACTAAAAATGGCTTGCAATATCTTCGGTAACGATAAACCTAGTGTGTTAGGAATGATTTTACTTACCGAGTTGACGGCTCACCCCTCGTTATTACTTTTTATAAATTAAGTTCCTTTTGAGAGGTGTGCTTAGCTTTGGAGTTAGAGATTTCGTTTCCTTTTACTATTTGAATAAGAGGAGGAATAAACCCATGTTTCTTTTTAGTTTATTTCTGTTATGAACTTGTAATTTGGAGTTTTGAGACTGTTGTTATTTTTATGTTTCGAGAGAGATTATTTAGTGTTAGATGTATGAATTTATGGATTTATTTGAATAAGAATTTGAAGTATTTCAGTTTAGAATTTATGACTAAGGATTACAATTTGTAAGTAACCTCTTTTTTCATGTGCTCCGCACGTGTTAGATTTGGGGTGCTACAATTGTGGTATCAGAGCACTACGTTAGGATTTTGTAAATTTTCTTTTAAGGTTTAATCAGATTGTCTAATGAAATTGATTACATTTTTTTTTGTAGACATGAAGAGGAACAATATGGGTATGAAAAATGCTAAGAATAAGATATGGACAGAAATTGACAGGACTGAACAATTTATCTTAGGTGGAGTTCTTGTCAAAGATCTTAGAAGATTTCATAAGCAGCGAATGGATGATAGAGTAGGACAAACTAGAGTTAGCTACAGAGATACTTCTCCAGGACCTAGAGCTTCAAAGAAGAAATTCAATAAGGTTATACGAGGACTACGTGTTTATGGCAAGGGAGCTAACGAAAATAAGCTTGTAATACATCGCCTATTTTAGACAAGACCTCGATTTAAGCCTATCTATAGCAAAGGATGGGTTTCTCCATGCTTAGATAGACTACCTCATAGAACTCTTAAGGAAAATGGGACAGCTAGTGTCACGACTAAGGATAGAAAAGTAAAATTAGATAATTTCTCTATCCGGTTGAGTAAACCTATAAACCTTGTGGCTGTGGAAAAAATGCATGAGACTCTGTAGACTCTATTAAGGTTAATAGAGAGAATACATCTTTAAGGTGAGGAGTAATCGTTTATAATTAGTAATTCTATTTTGGTCTTTTTGACTGTTTGGTTGCTTGCGACTTTGTAATAACTTCTTGATATAGAACTTTTTGTATTAACATAGAATGAAATATTTGTTTACTCTTGTTGTCAATCTCTAACTTTTCTTAATTTGTCTACTTATTCAGTATTTTGTGCGTTGGCACGGCCTTTAATTATGAACTATTTACCATCTATTTTATTTATTTATTTATTTATTTTATTCTTCATGTTTTAGTCAAAGATGTTATATAGAGGAGGTGTTAGGAATGCCTTTAGCTCGAGAGATGCTTTAAGTATCGTTGATGACGCTGACCCAACCTTGTGTGAGATGGCTAAAGATGAAAATCCTATGATGTACACAATGATTAAGTTGATGGAACAACAGAGTAGGCTGATACAAGATATGGCTAGAGGTAGAGAATGTGCCAATTGAAAGGCAAGGTGGCGCAAGAGATGTAGGAGATATGGTTAACTTAGAACGATTTAAGAAATTGGGACTACCTACCTTTCAGGGGATTGCCGATCTCATAATTTCAGAGGCATAGCTAAAACAAATGAAGAGGATATTCGTGGCAATCGGTTGTAATGATAATCAGAGGGTGATATTGGCCTAATTTATTCTTCAAAGTGAGGCAGACCACTAGTGAGATGCCAAATCCCCTCTTTTGAGGGTTGGGTTGCAAGATGTACCATTACTTGGGAGTTATTTCTGGAGGCTTTTCATGAAAAATGTTTTCCTGAATGAGTTCGACATCAGATGGAGGCTGACTTCTTGAAATTGACTCAAGGAACAATATAATGTCTATTTTTAACTTTCTACAACTAAAAAAAACAATAAAAATCATTTTAAAAAATTCTACATTAATAGCACCATCAGAAGCTTTGTTAAAACATTTCTTTATATATTGTCAAGTGAGTATAAAGTATTAGAGTTCTAATAAAATTTTAAGATTGTAGTTATACGTCTACTAAAAGTGTACATCTAATAAAAGTGTTTGTCCTTTATAACTCTCTGCACATATTGATAAGTGTCCTAATATCCTTTGCATTAGCCTCATAATATTAATAAAAGATGTCGGAACTACTATTACAACATCTACTTCATTGGTTAAATGAGAAATTAAATACTTTTAGACATGTTAAGATGAAACCTTGAATTTGATTGGTATAAAAGAATAGATTTTTATTACATAATACAATTGATTTTTAACTTAGATCCATTATCGTCCTTAAAAATTTTATAATGCAATTGCTTTAATACTGAACAAATATTTTTACTAAATTATGACCTAGTAAGTATTTAAATATAAAAATAACATGTTTTAGTCCAAGTACAACCCAAGAAAATGAATTTTTAACCAATTACATATCACCTTTTAAATATTCAATCACTGCAGGATCCTATATATAATTTCAAAATAAATTAGAGTTGGAAATAAGTCTTTGCTAATTAAAACTAAAAAATTCAAAAGTTTTACATTTCTATTCATGATTGCAACGCACGATTCTATAGTACTCAGATCAATACTAATAGTAAAATGCAAATTATAATAAAAATGAAATCTTAATAAGGATTTAGAAACAGTCATTTTAAAATTTAAAACAAAAGTGAGACATTTATGAACAATTATTTAAAAAGTTATATTTTTTCAGTATCCCTTTCAAGTCTCTCATCACTATTTTTTTTTCAATAATCGTATCTAAATCATGTTGAAAAGAAATACATTCTTTTATGTCGCCGTCTACCATAAAAAAACTCTGCAATGTGCCAGAGGTAGCAGCGCCTTTACCTCCCTAAGTAATGTTAAATTCCTTACAAAAGTGATTCAACAACATAACGTTCATTTTCAAATTTTTTATAGTTAAATATTTTTCATCGCCTTTACCAAGATGAGATAATTACCACAATGAGTTTTTCTATAAATAATAAATAAAATAACAAAAGTATTTCAAATAAAATAAATTTCTATCTTAATAACACCATTGGAAATCTCTAAAATAGAAAACTTTAAGTATCTTCCGTAATTAAATACTGCAATACAACCATTCTTTTTTTTTCCCATGCCATAGGACAAAACAACAGCAATATTCTTATCTATAACTCACTTCACATTGAAATTGTCAAGTGTGCAATACTGGTAGCAAAACCTTAGAAAAAAAAGCTTTAAAATACTCTAGAGATACCATAAATTTTACCTCCCAAGTATTCTTAAATTCCTTACAAATGTACATTAACAATATAATGTCATTTTCAGCCTCGTATAGCTAAAACATTTTTCATCAATTTTAGATAGATTAGATAATTAGCACAATAATTTAGTGAACAATAAACAAAACAATATAAACAATTTCAGAGTAAAAAAATATATTTTCCCTATTAATAGCACCATTGGAAGCTTTATTAATTTTTTTTTCATATATTGCCAAGTAAGCATGGAATATTAGAGTTCCAATAAAATTTTAAGATTGTATGTATACATCTGTTAAAAGTGCAAATCTAATAAAAATGTACGTCTTTTATAACTCTGTGCACGGATAAGTAAGTGTCCTAGTATCCTCTGCAAGTAGCCGCATAACATTAATAAAAGATGCTGGAACTATTTTTACAATATCTACTTCATTGGTTAGATGGGAGATGAAATTTCTTTAGACATGTTGAGATAAATAATTGAATCTGATTTGCATAATACAACTAATTTTCATTATATAATACAATTGATTTTCAACTTGAATCCATCATCGTCCTTAAAAAGCTTATAATGCATTTTTTTAATTCTGAACAAATATAATTTCAAAATAGTCTGGAATTGGAGATAAGTCTTTGCTAATTAAAACGGAAAAATTCAGAAGTTTTACATTTCCGTTCATGATTGTAACCTACGATTCAATGGTACTCAAATCAATATTAATAGTAAAATGCGAACTACAATAGAAATGAAATTCTAATGAGGATTTAGGAACAATCATTTTAAAAATTAAAAAAAAATGTGAGATATTTACAAATGACTTATATATTTATAGACCAAATTAAATATGGACAAAACTCTAAGGTCAATTGTCTTAATTTTATTTTAATGGTAGACAAAATTGAATATTTTATGGACAAAATCACTTCATACTCAAAAGAACAAAACAACGTTTTTTGTTTTCTTCACTGCTTCAGGGGTCCAAGATAGAGTTTCTCTGTTTTTATTTTTCTACATTATGTGTTTGGGCATCCTTAAGCACATGTGACATCTCCAAAATCCTTTTGTTACAGTTCCTTTGATGTTGTTAAAATCCTTGATTTCATTGCTAAATAAAGTGAAATCATTTTTTCAGTTTGTGGAAGTTTAGATGATCCTGAGTGTGTGTTAGAGCAATCTGATATTCAGAGAAGGAAGATAAGGAATCATTTTGTAGTAAGTCGACAATAATAGAGACTACATATATAAATATTGTATGCATAAAAGAATTGAGTAAAATATTTCTGCTATAAAGTTTTACAATACTTACTCAGAATATTGAATTACAACATCACATATGCTCATAAATTAGTCACAAGCATATTTTTAAAGCGAATTGGATACTACTTAGAGACTCAAACTCCCTTTAGAGATTTGTCTTTGTGGCACTCCTCAACCTCCTTTCAAGCCATTATTATGATCACATAGATTAAAGATAGCAGAACATATGATCAATTTGCCATGCACAAGGAGATTAAAGATAGCAGAACTTATGATCAATTTGCCATGCACAAGGTACGTACTTCATGCAATTAATTAGTAGCTTGCTTACTTTTCCCTAATATGTACTTGCTTTCCAAGTATAATTTATTCCTTTTCTTGTATGTTATTAATGTATATGATTACATCTAATGAGTGGTTTATATGAACTTTCTAAATGAGTTGGATTTTGAGAATTCAAGCATAGGGAGGACAAAAAAATAGCAAGTTTATGATGAGAAATTGTGAAAGTGTACTAAAAGAGTTGATTTCAGTTTCTAATAGTTTATATTTCCCTTATTGTATCTTCTTTGCTAAAGAACTCGAGGTAGTAACAAACAAATATGACAAGAAAATTATAAACAGAGCCTTTTGCTCTACTTTACATTAGGATTTTTTACAGGATCGCCTAATCTTTGTCATGAAGTTTGACAAAAGTTGTAAGCGATGGTCCTCAGCGTGCTCTATTAATAACACTGTATGTGCATCACAGATCAGCCACAAACACACTTTAAAGCCAATTAGATGCTGCTTAGAGACTCTAGTTCCCATTCTAGTTTTTAGGTATGCAGAGTATGGGACTCTTGTTGATCATATTCAAGGTCCTCCTTATCATTAGTGCCAGTTTGAACCATTACCATTGCCAATGCACTTGCATATATTCCCCAGGCCAATCCTTTAAAGAAATGTCAAGTCGTCAATTATCTTATTCAATGAACAATTTGTTGTCAAATTATTTTATTTTTTTAGAATTTATAAGATAGTGGAAGTACTAGAATATGTTGTTGCACCTGAGAATATGATGTGCACAAGCGATGAGAAGTATGAGGTTTATAGTTTTGGTGTGTTTTTACTTGAGCTTTTGACTGGATTGAAACCTCTTGATCATGCATGGACTGAAATGGTTGGTGATAGTCGTTTACAAAATTATTTGTAGAAATTTGTTAAAGATAATAGATTGATTTAGTTAACAGATCCTATAGTTGTTGAAGACAAGTCATGTCCTCGAAAAAGAGCAACTATTGCAAGCTTTTGAACAACTTAGCTTAGAGTGTGTAAATAAATTGCCTACAGGTAGGCCAACAATGGTTGATGTGGCAAAACAACTAAGGTAAAATATAGCTCTTCCTTGTAATTTTAATATCTTTTTATGTATTTTCCAAACTTTTATTTTCATTTTAACTTCTAATTAATGGTTAAATAGTAGTAGTAGTAGTAATAATAATAATAATAATATAAGACAACCTGGTAGACTGATGAAAGTAAAGCAAATAAAATTGTAGTAGATGTATGACCAAGAAATGTGTCACTGAACCTTAGTCGCATAAACCTTTATTGAAAAGGTCTGCTTTCTTTGCCTTCCCTCCATGACTGCCTTCCGTCAGTCATGGTCTAAGGTCTGTCCTACGCTCCACTATAAGCTAAAATCATTAGAAGATTTTTAGTATCTTACAACCTTCGATTTAATTAATTACATTATAAAAATGCAACTATAAGCACCGATTATGGTTTATTTTTGTCTTTAATCCTCGACATATTTGGTTTGAAAAAAATCAAAGAAGAGAGAAAAAAAAATAAGAGAAAAAAAGATTAATTTCATGATAAACCAAATAATAAAATTAAAATTGATCCTTACTTTCCCTTGTTTTATCTCCCCTCTCTCATTTTCATTTCCCACATCTCCATTCCTCTCATTTCTTTCAACCAAACATGGATTTAAGTTTGGGCCATTTAATTAGTCTTTGTATTTAAAAAAAAAAAACATAAAACTTCCTTAATGTTGCTTCCACTACTATAGGATTCGACAGTTCAATGGTACAAAATATTATTTTATTTTATTTACTATAACTTAAAAATCTAACAAATAATCTGATGTGATAAATATAAAATAATTAAATAAATTTTAACTAAAATGGATATAGAACAAGAACTAGTAAGAGTAGTGATATTTAACCCGCCCCTTTTATCAAATCATTCCCGCTTCCCAATTAACTCTATAACAAAATTTAAAATACTTTTCTCTCACAATTTAATTAACACAATTTTCAGTTTATCCTTATTAGTTATTGTCTATTGATCACCCTTCTTCTTAAATCATGTAGAAGTGTGGGCTCTCGTGGGGCTCGATCGAGTAGTCCACCACTGGGCTAAAGCCCAAAAGTCAATGCTGATGCATATTTAATTTCTTCTCCTCCCCCAGTTTTAACAGTCAACTTATCACCTCCCCTAGTTTTAACAGTCAACTCATCACCCCGGGCCACTTGCCCTCTTCATTTCTTCTTCTTTCTTCTGTAATTCCTTCACGCAAATAACTTAATTTCCCCATCAAACAAACCTCTATGAGCCCAAGTGGTTGACTGCACCTACAGGTTGACCAAACTAATAAACAAGATTTTGGTCTCCTTCATGTTGCATCATAATTCACCGTCCACAGGTACATTACATAAATTCTCATTGTCCTTTTCAGCTTCTTTTACTTTCATACACACACACACACACGCATATATAGCAGTTGCAGCATACTTATATTTTCACAACTAGTTAATAATGATTCAATTATACAGCAATTGCAAATTAAAGGCCACAATTTCTCTTTTTGGATGATTCATGATCCATTTGTTAGAGACGGAAAGCTAGCATATAAGTCAATCATGCGTTTATGCTATATATCGACAGGGAACATGCTTTCATCTTTGAGTATAAAGAGGAAGAGTTCAGGTGAAGCTGCTGACAGTAATATGGTGAGGAATGAAAAACTCTTGCTGCAAAAGTTGATTGCCACTTTCAATGGTAAACGTAATCCTATTCGAGCCTTCTCTGCTAAAGATCTCAAGAAAGCAACTAACAATTACGATTTACATAAAGTTATACAAAGTGATACATCATATAGATTATTTGAGGGTACATTAGTGGATCAGGATCGTCCAATTTCTGTTATGAAGTTCCACGACAATTCAACCTTGGACGATGTAGAATATTGTTTCAATAACATCATATTTTCGTCCCAAATGAAACATAAGAACATTTTGAAGTTAATTGGATGCTGTTTAGAGACCGAATTGCCCACTTTAGTTTTTGAATCTGTCAAGTATGGCACTCTTCGTGGGTTTTCTTTTGCATCTTTATTAATCGCACCCAGAATAAAGATTGCCATGGAAATAGCTAATGCAGTTGCATATCTTCATGTTGGATTTGACAGACCCATTGTTTTTAGATGTATCAAAGCCTCCAATGTCTTATTGCATGAGAATTATTCTGCCAAACTCCATGATTTTTCACTATCGGTGTCCATCCCAGAGGGTGAAACTCATGTGCGAGAGGAATTTATAAAAGGGGCGTATGGATTTATAGCTCCTGAGTACTTCGCAACAAGCAGTTTTAATGAGATGTGTGACGTTTACAGATTTGGTGCATTTCTATGTGAGCTTTTAACTGGATGCAACGTCTTAGAGTTTAAGGGCAATGGAAATGATGATGATTTGACTGTTTTAGAATATGCGAAGAAAAGCATTGAAAATAATAGATTTGGTGCTATAGTAGATCCTATATTTGATGAAGACAACTCGTTTCCTGGGAAAGAGGAGAAACTGCAAGCTCTTGGACAGCTTATGTATAAATGCCTCAGTAAATCACCTGAACATAGGCCATTGATGGTGGATGTTGCAAAGCAACTAAGGCAAATGTATCTATCTGTTGTTTAATCTTCAAATTTATATCATATTCATGTGTTAACTTCTTTTCTATGTTGAGTTCTTTGGGGTTTATGTTTGCCTTGTAGAATATTAACCTCGTTATAGGTTAAGATATATCGTGTCTCTTCGTGGGTTGTTTTAAACTTTGTCCACTTTGTGACTTGCATTCTTTTTAGTACATGCAATTTAAACATTCTGTTGCATTTATAAAGTTTTGAGGATTGATGCTGCTTTTCCTGGGTTCTGACTTGGAAAAAGGTTTTAGAAGTCTATAGTTTTGAAAAAGGCCAGAACTGAAGTTCTGAGGAAGATGCTAACAAGTGAGACTTATGTCCAATTTATTTGTAAAGTTGAAAACAAAGTGGACTTGGTTATAAAATTCCCTAATTGATTACTTGGTAAACCGGGTTTAATGACCGATAAATTAAATGTCTAGTGGCCGGCCAATTTGTCTCAATTACCACACACTTGGAAAGAAACAAAGGTTTCTGCATTCTGCAAATCTCTCATATATTGACAGAAGGTGACATTGACTTTTATTAAATATTAAAAATTAATTTTAATTTTAGTAAATATTGAAAACAAATAAATAAATACAAGATAAAAGCAATATAATCGTACTTTAGAGTAATAGGAACAATATTGACATAGTTGTGTTGGTACAAAAAATAAACGAGTTGAATACACAAATTAGTTCTTCAAATTATCATTAACAGCTATGAACATTAAAGTGTTGGATAAAATTTCTATAAGAGTTTTATGTGTGTGTATTTTTATTCCCCAAAGCTTTATTGTGTGTATGTTAGTGGCTTTGGCTCAGGTTCAAAGTTTTTTTTTGTGCTAAATTGCCCTTAAAATGGCTTTGAAGGCTTTATGTGCAACATATATATGAGAAAGACTATAGGCCAGTCCTATCAGGATGATTACTTAACGAACAAGAAATTGTATTTGTTTATATATATATATCGCCGGCCAATTTGTCTCAACTGCTACCGCGCATTTGGAAAGAAACAAAAGTTTCTGGGCTTGTTCATTCTGCATATCTCTCATTATTTAAGATTGTTGCTGCCAATTCGCCATCGAACAGGTACACATGTCCTCATCCCTTATTATTTATTCTATATGCGTGTTAATTTACTTTTGTTAAATCTGGATGCTTTGATGTCAGGAACTGTAAAAAGACAAAAAATTTATGAAATCTAATGAATTAGTTAATGATGAATTGGTTATGGTCATTGAGAGTTGAGGAAAATTTTGTTTTTTAACCAACTATGAGGGCAGGAGTGACAAGCATCTTTTAAAGCTGATTGGATGGTGCTTGGGGACTCAAAATTCCCACTCTTGGTTTGAACCTGTACAGTACTTTATGACTGTATTCAAGGTCCTCCTCAACCTCGATTTAAAGATTTATTATTGAATTTGAAGCACAGGTTGTTATAAAGATGGCAATGGATTATACATAGCTCATGCAGTAGCATATCTACACGTTGACTCGGGTTCCCCAGGCCAATCATTTTCGGTGATATCTGCTCATCAAACATCCTGTTCAATGATCAATATGTTGCCACAACTTTACACCATCCAAATCTATTTTCAGAAAGCGACCACCTAAATGATAGGGTGGCAGCAGCAGTATATATTTCACCTGAGTGCCTAAATGCATCCCTTTGCAATGAGAAGTAAGATGTATATAGTTTTGGTGTAATTCTAATTGAGCTTCTGACTAGAAAGAAAGCCTACGGTCTTTCATATTTTTTTTAATATTCTTGGAATGACAGAGCACTTTTATACCAACCTCTGGTTCATAAAGCAGGTGCAGTTCTGAGTTCACTAGTGAATCACGATCATAAGAAATATTGCTTCTGGTGCACTACTAAAACTAATTGAATCCCCTGTTGCTTTCGCTAATGATTGTAGAAGAGACACAACTTGAAAATGTTTCTGTGTCTAATCATATGATGGGAATCTCCTATTAAGGACCTAATCACTTTCTCTTCTTGTCCTCCAACTACCAGACCAGCTCAATACTCACTTTCACTCCTTGACCTTTCAACCCCCACAAAAACAAATAAATAAATAAATAAATATCGGGAGCCAAGATTTTTCGGTATTGCATCTGCAGCAAAATCATATTTCTTTTATATAAATGATGGGAAATATAAAGGTAAATAAATAAAAAAAACACTACTGTTCAAATATTTGACACAGAATAAGTGGAATCTATTTCACTAACTTACAAGGAACAAATGGTCTATTGAGTATTGACGGTCAATGAGTGTCGTGTCATAATTTTTTTGTCGTGTAGTTAAAAACTAACACTTGTGTAAAGTTTGGTCCCATGTTGGAATTTTTGTAACTTGTCGTTTAGGCTTCTTCGAATTAACGCCAATTTTCTATTTATTTGCTAGCTCCTAGTGGTGAATTTTTTTAAAAAATAATAACAAAAACCAAAATGAAAGCTCATAAAATAAGCCGACAGTAAAAAGAAAACTTATGATAAAAGATTACTAAAAAAAGAAAGAAAGAAAGAAGGAAAAAAAAGAAAAAAAAAATTCGTTCCTTTTTTAAAGTGAAATTATTGAAATTCTTTGATTCAAGGGATCTTTTCTCTTTCTTCCCACGGTAATGGAGCAGCCTATGCAGTGGGTCCAACCATCATTGATCGTTGATCTTATAAGCTGGTCCCACCGGCACATCACTTCATCACCGTCCAATTCAATCAATTCTCCACCATAATGTCTTCTCATTGGTGTTTACACTATGATGTTACTTTTGCAATCAATGACACAGCTTGCGAAGCTTAATTTATTGTTAAAAATTATTTGTTATGAGCGAGATTTATTCATTTAAAAAGAACTTTTGGTACTAAGACACCAATCCTTGAATTTAAAATGTATTCACAACCGATCAACTTATGAATTACATTACAAACAGTGTCATATTAGTAACATTAAAAAGTGAACATTTTGTCAATAAAAATTATTTATCATAACCCACAAGACGTATTTAAAAATATTTTTAATACATCACTAAATTCAATATCAAAGGGTTAAGAGGGTTTATACATAATTGATTATTTAATGCGGATAGTTATATACATAATTATCCTTTGCAATTGCATTTGAATTATAGTAATATAGCTTTGAATTTAGGGTTATAAAACATGGGATAGGTTTTTGAAAAATACCTAATAAAAAGCCTTTTATTTTTTAAATATAAATTTACTTAGTTTTAAATAAATACATGATAAATATTTATTTAAAAACTACCCTATAAAAAGTATTTCATTTTTCAATTTTATATATACTCTTAAAATCAAAAGTAACCAATCAATACGTACGGTACAAATAATACAGTACGTATACACCACAATTTCACCAGCCAAAATTTTACTGCTAATCCCAGTTATTGTTGTTACCATTATTTGCTTTTCATTTTCTTACTAACTTTTGCCTCGCGTTCTGTTCTCTTCTCTTTCCCTTTTCGTTTTTCATTCTTAGGGTTCTTTAAAATCTTTTAAGATCCAACTAACATTGCCCAAATTTCATCTAACCCCTTTCTCTCTGTCAATTAAATTTAGGGTTTTTACTTTCTTTTTCTTTTTTGTCAAATTAGGGCACAAATTTTCACCCCTTGTTGTTTGTCAACCCCGAATTTAGTTGAATTTTAGGTATTCAATATTCGATTCAGTTGAGAAGTGGTGTAAATATCTCTTTCTGGGACAGATCAGAGCACGAATTGTGTGTGTGATTTACGAGTTGTAAGGATTCTATTTGGGGGTTTTGGCGGGCAGTCTGATTTGTTTGACTATTGGGTTGAGTTGTTGATTGGTTTGGCTGAGATTGAGTGTTAGTGGATTTATTTGATATTGCATGTGGTGAATTCTGCAATTTTGGGATCAAAGCTGAGTGCTTTGCTGCTCAATTTAAGCTTGTCATAAGAGATTTATTTATTTTTTTCCCTTGGTTCTTGATAATTTTGGATTTTTTTGATTAGGTGACTCTGCATGTGTAAACGTTGAGGGGTCCTCTGCTCACCTGTAGAGGATCCCTGCTTGCATAGTTTTTTATCCCAAAATAAAAAAAGGCACAAAAGCAGCCAAATTTTATTTTGTTTGGAGGATGAGCTGAAGGAGTACTATAATTGGTTAGTATTTATGCAGAAGAAACTCAAGTAGGGTGGCTTTGAAATTTTCATTTGGTGATTAGGTACTAGAATTTGTGTGCATAAGTATTTATATAACTTTGGAAGGAAATGTATAATTCTGGTCTGAATACTGGTCACGAAAACAGTGGGGTAGTGGGTTCAATCTTGGTTCCGGTCCGGTTTATTTGGCCTAATGGGGGGAGGAGAGTTTCACTCAGTGGCTCGTTCACCAGGTACGTGAATGAAGGCCCAAATATGAATCCTTGATCTTTTTGAATTTGTCATTAGCTGTTTAGTTATTGGGAAGTTCAAATTTAGTGTTTTTCTTTAGTTTGTGGGATTTGAATCATACAAATGGGTATGTGGTATGGGTTCTGATTAAAATGTTAATGCATGCACAGGTGGTCAGAGCCTATGCCTATGTCCCCATCTGAAGGATGTCCTGCTGTTTTTCAAATCATTTGCAGGTTGCCACCTGGGCATCACCAGGTTAATTGACTCTTATGGTTGTATGCTGAACTATAGTATTATTCACCTTTATTTTTGGTTTCCATTTCTTTTTCTTTGTTTTGTGATTATAGCATGTCAATATGCATTCCATAAATGTTCATTGGGTAGTTTTAGATTGTTCTCTATAACCTATCATATTAAGGTTCATGGTAAAAGTCTGTTTGGACTTTGTTACTGATGTTTAGATGCTTACGTCCCTTTCCATGTAGTACAAGTTCTATGTTGATGGAGAATGGCGGCATGATGAGAACCAGCCCCATGTGAGCGGGAATTATGGTGTAGTGAATTGTGTATATATAGCTGTGCCACAACCAGATATGGTTCCTAACACCATCAGCCCTGAGACTTCTGGTAACATGGAGGTAGATGATGTTGTTATGCATCCGGTAAGGGTCTCTCTCACCTAATGAATAACTTAATTGCTGGCTTGTCATCAAACCCATAGTTCTTGACATCTTATCCTCACTAACTCGTGGTACCATGTGTTTCTTTTTTAAGCATGGGGTCTTCTATCTTCAGTAAGTTAGCTGATTGAGTTTCCCTTTCTGTAGGATTTTTGGATAAATATGATAGGCTTTGCTGAAGGGATATGACCCAGACATTTTAAAATATCTAAATGTAGGATAGATGTGCATATATGAAGACAGAGGGAACACTTTTCGTATTTAATATTGAACTTTGTGAGTTGCCAATTCTAGGTGCTCATGTTTGTCTTAAGAGAGACTGCTTGGTGCCGTATGATAAATGTTAAGACCACATTCAGAGAAGACTACCTGGATCGAACTTTTGTAAGATACTTGAAGAATTGAGAGCCCTGGAGATGATATTTAGCTGCTAAGTTTTTAAATGTTAAGCTCATATTTAAGCTTTTGGAAGTGGCCTTTTTTTTCTGTATTAATTTGCACTAATTGGAAAGGCTTACAACACTAGGGAATATAGAGTTTTGTAGAAGTTTTATTATCATCGTGCCCGTCCATTATCCTGCTGGATACAAATAGGTCACGTTGTCAAGTGGTACTTGCAGGAAGGTTTTGCACAATACTCAGAGGCTGATTTACAGCTTTCTCGTGATCGTATATCTTCATTCTTGTCTACACATACAGTATACGAGCTCCTTCCCGACTCAGGCAAGGTTTGAATGCTTTCCCTTCTATATGAGCTGCCAATACAATACATTTTTGGATTTGAACATTTATGTTCTTTTAGAATTTTGGTGAGGATCACTCATGTAATGTTGCAGGTCACTGCCTTGGATGTCAATTTAGCTGTGAAGCAAGCATTTCATGTTCTCTATGAGCAGGTGAATCTCTTTTATTGCCACATGCTTGTTCACACCCAGCTGTTCCACACTTATGAGGAGAGAATTTATAAGTTTGTATACAAGTGCCTCATTTCCTTTTTCTAACTGGAACTTTTTTTTGGGTAATAATCTGTTCGGTTTTCTAAGAAGACAGGGTTCGTGTTAATTCTTATCGTCAGCTTGTGATTTATGTGTTGCAGGGACTTCCGACAGTCCCTCTTTGGGATGACTTCAAAGGCCGTTTTGTTGGGGTTCTTAGTGCATTGGACTTCATCCTGATTCTGAGAGAGGTGTGTCTGGAATAAACTTTTCGACTTTCTTCCAAATTATATGGTTGCTGAATTACAAGGATAGCTTTAATTTATGATTCAAAAGGAAAAATGATTCAGAATCGAAACATTGTGAGGATTTTATTATAACCAAATTTTCAGATAACCAGGGACAACAATTTTGCATCTGTTGAAAGGTGTCAGGATATGCTATGTAGACAGAATTTCATTAGCCATAAGCAACCTAGCCAGCAATGAAGTTTCTTAGTAGAAAAATGCTTTTCTCTGCCTCTTTCCAACTTGTTGGTGCAGGCAGTGGGGAGTCTGCCTCAAGTTCAAAAATGAGAAAGTGGTCATAAAACCATTTTAAGAATGACACATGCTTGAAAAAACCTTAAAACCTTCTAAGTTTCACTTGGTTGTGCTCTTCCCCAACCACTGGTTGTCATTTTGGCATTATGAGTTTTGACAGGGTTCTGTGTGTAAGATAGTATATCCAACTATCCATGGTCCATGGGTTCCATTGGCACCACAGTTTTCAGTTGGGTTTTTGTGGCCAATCAGCCTTGCCAAATTTCTTTTAGAGAAAAATATGCATTCGCCTTTTATGTTCTTTTTTGTTCATGGTCTCCAGAACGTTTGCTTCTCCATGTTTTTGTTTTCTAATTTTTCACACGCGCTGATACATGTACAGACACCTCCATGCACAATCTAGAAATTCACACAAATCACAAATTGAACATGCATTGTGCTTGTCTTCATAAATCATATTGGAGATGTTTTTCTTTTTGCGCATGTTACCCTCATTGAGTTTGCATAACAAGTATAGCCTGTTAATATTCAGTTGGGGACTAATGGATCAAATTTAACGGAGGAAGAATTAGAGACGCATACCATATCCGCTTGGAAAGTTGGGAAATTACAGCTTAATCTCAAACGACAAATGGATGGCAATGGGAGACCATATCCTAGACCTCTAGTGCAAGTGAGTGCTTCCTCTGTTTCTTTTTAAGTTGTTTGGCATGTAGAATTGCAAATGAATTTGCAAGTCTTGTCTTTTTGCTTATTCTTTCAGTTTCAATCGTTTGGTTAATTTGGTATACTACTTTCTCTCAACTTGACAGTCTGCTGGTATGTGCAGTTGACACTGCTCCTTTGAATATTTTATATGCAAAGGTTTCAGTACATGTTAATTAAAAGCACTATCGTTCTGCTTGTCTTAATGGAAATGTTAGTGCTCTTATTCGAAGTCTAAATATCGAAGCAAGAACCTAAGTTAAGTCAATTCTAAAATAATAAAAGCATGAACCTATGTTAAGTCAATTATGAAACAATGTTATTCTGTGAAATGTGAATGTCAGAGCCGTGATAGCTGATGCTACGAAAATCAATTATTTATGCTTTTCCAATACCTCTCTCTACAGTCATCATTTTCCCAATAACTTCATACTTTGTTGATTGGTTCCTACTTGTTTATTGGTGGTAATCTTAACTAACCATGAAGTTGATGATGAATTATTTTGCTATTGTTAATGATGCAACTTCAGTACTGTCAAAGTGAAAAGTTTTTGATGTTTTGATGTTTTGATGTTTGGAATCTGTTAGCAGTGGTTATGGTGTAATATTTATGACTCTATCATGCAGGCTGGCCCATATGATTCTCTCAAAGAAGTTGCTTTGAAAATTTTGCAAAATAAGGTGGCTACTGTTCCCATTATCCATTCAACGGGACCGGCTGGTTCATGTCAAGAGATACTATATCTCGCTTCTCTGTCAGACATATTGAAGTGTAAGCACTTTCTTCATTCATTGGGTAAGGAACTATGATTCATTGCTAATTTAAATCTATTTTCAGGTATATGCCGGCATTTCAAACATTCTTCTAGCTCATTACCCATTCTACAACAGCCAGTGTCTTCAATTCAGTTGGGTACATGGGTTCCAAGAATTGGGGAGGCAAATGGTCGGCCATTTGCAATGTTGAGACCAACTGCTTCACTCGGTTCTGCCTTAGCTCTGTTAGTTCAAGGTGATTTAACCCTGTTCCAGCAACTGGCCATAATGGTGGACTGCTAGGACACATTTTGTTTCTAACCTACAAGTGCCCTTATACTACTGTTATCGTAAAGGGCATTATTCCTCTTGCCTGCTGATGTCATTTAACCGATTCAGTGGGATGGAAGAATAGTTGTGGGCAAAAGATGTATATTAGGTGTATTTTTAACAGTATCTGGGAATTTCCCTAGTGTGGACTGTAATTTCTTTCTCGCACTGTCTGATCATGAAAATTGAGTTCATGGTATATAAGTAGCTGGTCTAACCTTGTTTTATGATATCTTTCTTATTTTGGGCAATTGCATCTTATGCAGCTGACGTTAGTTCAATACCAATAGTGGATGATAATGACTCATTGCTGGATATATATTCACGAAGGTAATCCTTCCACTCTCCCCTCCTCCTCTCTCCTTTTTAGTGTCCCATCATTTTAACGTTAAAAGGGTGACAAAAATTTGTGCCAACTGAAATTTTAATCTTCCCTGATAGTGATATCACTGCTTTGGCTAAAGATAAAGCGTATGCTCAGATCCATCTAGATGAAATGAATATTCATCAGGTAATTGCTAGATTTCTTCAAAATATGCTTTATGCCTGACCTTGTGCTTCTTGGAGACTTAGATTGCTTTTTTGCCGCCTTGTACTCTTGCAGGCATTGCAACTGGGACAAGATGCAAATCCTTCACTCGGCTTCAATGGACAGAGATGTCAGATGTGCTTGCGGTCTGATCCTTTACATAAAGTCATGGAGCGGTTGGCAAATCCAGGTACTTTGTGCCCTTCTATTTTTTGTTGTATGACAAAATATACCTCTTAAAGATGATTTTGCAGAATTTTTCTATATCACTTCATTTTCTACATTGTAATCACAATTTTATGGTTTCTTTGTTTCATTGCAGGGGTTAGGAGGCTTGTTATTGTGGAGGCTGGCAGCAAGCGTGTAGAAGGAATCATTTCATTAAGTGATGTGTTTAGATTCTTGCTTGGTGTTTAGCTGGAATGCTGCCCACCATTTTCCATGAAGGCTTGCCATGATGGCTCTGGCGGTCCATTTTTGCATGAAGGGCATGCCATGATGGAGCCAGAGAAAGTCCATTTGTTTTCAATAATCTTTATCTCCTTGACCTGCCCTTCCTTCACCTTCACGTCAATGGTGAATGATCTGCGATGTTGTCCTTAAGCTTTGAGTGGATGGGCTGCTGCTGCTGTATGTGTCCAAGCCCTGCCTTATTTTTAGGATAGAAATTTCAAAGAGCAAAAAGAGAATTTGTAAATTGTGAGACTTCAATTTCTTTTCACTTTTCATTCTTACAACCCAAATTATCATCTTTTCATCCAGATGCTGTTGGAGCAGCCGACATGTGCTTTGTCTTGTGCTAACACAAAATGAGGCAAAAGCCAAGGGTAAACTGTATTTAACTCTCTATGCCGCTTTGGCTGTATGTGTAGGAAATGACAAGTAGTAATCCAATTTTCAGTTTTTATGACCTAAACGGAAATTGAAAGTGTTTTATGTGTCATTCTGTTCTTGCTAGGTAACAGTATTTTGTATAGTGTTTAATTCAATGAAAAGGGCTTTTATTTGTACTTGGCTTGGTGGCATAAATAAAACATTTCTTCAAGTAGCTTTCAAAGGGATATGACTAATCGGCAATCACTATCAACGCTTATACCGAAAAAAGGTATTATGCTCCAATTTTCTCAGGTCAACGGTTAAGTTAAATGGGCCAGTGGGTTGAAATTAGGGACTCACCGTGGCGCCAATGTACCCCCAATAGACTTTGAAGGGCTGAGCCAGTGGGCTCCTCTGGTCATTGTCCCAAGTACTGGATCATTTTTCTTCTTTCATGGCGTTTAGCGTGGTAAACATGAAGATTAAACCGACATGTGCTATATTACATGTCATAAAATTTTCTAAACCGACATGTGCTATATTACATGTCATAAAATTTTCTAAAATTGTTACGTGAACTTTTACATTAGTGGAAAACTTAAGCCTTGGTGTCAAGATGCAAAAACTCTTTAACCTGAAATTTTCGTAAAACATTATAGAAAACAAATCACAATTCAACCTTGTTACCATTGCATATTTGATATACTCCCTTTCCTCTTAACATAATGTGAAAGAAAGACGCAGAGCTGGATTAAAACAGCATTCTCTCAGTTACAAAAGGAATTAAGGGAAAAGAGAGGGGTATAAAAGAGCAAAAGGGAAACCATGTTAATATTTTGAGGAGCATTACTCATCATATATCTATTAAATGGCTAGTCTCTTAATGAGTTTCGTTGAAACAAGAAAAATAATAGCGAAACAAAAAGAAAGAAGGGGGGTGTCAACAAAGCTGATAGCTACACCTGAAACCAAGATTTCGGCAGCATATTTACATGGTACGTGCACGCCTGACAGCGGAGGGTGAAGGGAAACATCAGATAGATGTCGGTATAAGAGCTAATATTTGGGTCTTAATCCTTCCCATGCACATTTCTATCTCCCGGTAGATGGGCAGATTCTGAGGACAGCATGGATGCAAACTTGAAACCGCAGAATCAATTATCTGAGCCACATCGGCTGGCGTGTGCCGCTCAGTACATGTCTGCATATTACAAGAAAAATTCTATTATTTCTTTTCATTCAATTGAAACAAAATATTTCCACTTCCAATTATTTTCAAGGAGCATGACAGGACTATTGTTTTTGAGAGAGAGAGAGAGAGACTTCAGTTACCTGTATCATGAGCAAAGTAGCCACACATGAAGTGATAAGCTCAGAGGGAATTTGTGCCTCGTTTTTGTCAGACACATCCTGCAATTTGGTACCAGAAGCATTATTTGTAGGCTGGGGATCACATGTGCCAGAGACAAAATGATTGTGGTGACCCAAACTGCCATTGACCTGCTCTGGAGATCTGATCACTGATACCCTAGGATCAGATGTTAATTGCCGTTTATCTATATGATCCAAGGCTTCTCCAATCTTAGTATATGCATCTTCCCCTTCCTTCACAGATGACATTGCCTGAAAAACAAATTGCATCAGTCTACATACTAATAGATCCAGCTGATCCAGGCAATTAAATGAGAAGACAGCAATTTTGTTCGGTATTCAGGTAGCGCATTTATAGCTAAGGTACAGCACTAAAGTGTTTGGTATACAAACACTGTCTGCTTTGGTATGGAGGCTAAGTTGATTTGATCCATCACTAGTATGATGAAAAAAATTAATATTTTTACTATTTTGGTCAAAATTATTATTTAAAAGTCATAGTTATTATACACTATTAACTTTTATTTTATAGTTACAGCTTTTTTATTCCAAAACAAGTGTTTAAAAGTTATAGCATCTCAAAACAAACAGGGTCCTAGATTACTAATTCCATAACTCACAGGTTAATCTTATGAATAGGCCCCGCAAGAAGAATGAGTCACAGTTGCACAATTAAACATAAATAACTACAATTATTATCTTTCTTTTTTTTGGTTGTGTGTGTGTTTTGGGGGGGGGGGAGCAATGGTTAGTTTAGTTACATTAATATCCAAAGATTATGGCAAACAGGGAAGAGAAAGCAAGTTTTCAAAATTAATGGATAAAAAACCATTTCTATCATTATTAGCTAAACGAGCGGCCAAATCTGAGGCAGACAAATAAATAGCTCATTCAGGAAAGAGCGTCTCAGTACCTTGACAGCAGCATCTACCATTGTATGTGCTTTTAATCTTGAGCCGTTGACTATTTCAGCTACAGCAGATCCTGATTCTTGTGAGACATGAGAATTATCAAGCATTTTAACATTGGCTGGGTGCTTTGGCCAAGATGGCCGAGAGCTTTCTGGGTGAGTATTACATTGCCTCACTTGGAGTAAAGCAGAAGAAGCCTGCATATCAAAACAATCAATCAAAGATCGCCGCCATGTCAAAGTATGGAATTGTAAACTGAGATAGCATGAAATGCCAAAACATAATTCACGGAAGCCACATGCCTGGTCATTGGCTTCCTTTAGCTGTACAAGTACCGTAGCGATATGCTTCTTGAGAGGTTCGGAATCTTTTAAAGAGCTTTCTCCACCATTTTGGCTTTCCAATATATCATTGTTAGTGTTCTTAAGCTCCATTAACAGCGCTTCCTACGGCATTGGAGAATAACAAAAGTTCTATGAAGTTAATGCAATTCCAAGAATGATCTTATATTAGTAAATTATGGAAGACAACCAAAAATGAGCAGAAACGCAAAAATAATGCCAGATGACTTGGCAAAAACCTGGATAACCAGAAAGATGGACAAAAGATTGATCATATTATCATATAGTCAGACTTATATGGACTCGGCAAAATCTATGCTTAACAATGATAGCATGAAAATGTATGAAAATAACCTTCTTGGAAAGAGCGCGGTTCACCTCAGAAAGAGCCCGTACTGTAGCTTCCCTTGCTTGGATCTGTGGCACTGTACAAAGTTGACCATAGGCTGCCTGCTGTGCACTAACGATGTCAGTGGCCAATGATTTTGTTTGTGGAAGAGCGTGGTTCATATCCCCCTGGGCAAAGTGCCAGAAAATCATAGTTAAATCTATTAGTAAGAATTGTGCCAGAGTCTAAATATTCAAATTAGGCTGAGCAGATACAGGCCACATGGTGAATAGGCAGGCTTTGAATTTATGATTCAACTACTAGTAGACTGCGTATCATGACACTGTTTCCATACATCTCCATCAATATCCAACACCAGGCAGCCCAATGTTTTATTTTTATTTCCTTGTTTGTTTTAATCAGCAAAAACAGCTCCCATATTTTGTTAAAGTGCTGACACTAGAACTTAAGTTAAAAATAGAACATGCTAAAAAATATTTATTTCCAACTGAAATACAAATTGTAAAGAAAAGAACAAAATAAGGATTTCGGTGAACTGAATAGACTTCAGAGGTTCACTAAAATATATTGATACGAGTTAAATGAGGATTCATACCTTTGCCTGCTTTTGAAAGGTATTTGGGAGAATTGGTGCTTTCTCCAGATGCCCATCAGAAGCAAATAACATGGGGGAACCGAAATTAGGATGACCATTCACTTGCAATTCTTTAGATATTGCTGAGAACTTATCAGCACTAATCTGCCTCCTAAGAGCTTCTGGCATGTTATCCAGTGGATTTGAAGGCATGCTATCAATATCCTGTCAAATGTATTTCCTAATTACCCTCATGTAAAAGAAAACTACAATGATGTAATATATAATTCATTTACCGGGACAGCAAGTTTACAATCTAGGAACATGAGAACAATGGAGAAATCATAAGAAATAAAAACACCAGAAGATATAAATACACACACAAAATCATTGTCTAAAGAGCACATAAAACTCAACAAACAAAATAACTGTATTCACTATCTTCTGAATACAAACTGTTTTCACGACCAGCTAATTCACCATTATACTCATTTCGGGCTAATTTACAGTGTCATAACAAGATGATCAACTCATTTCATAGCACCGAGACCCAGCCACAGGACCCAACCATTGTAGTTTGTTCAAACAATATGATCAGCTAGATTAGTATTTAAACAAAAACAGGGAGCCTCATCTTCAAATTATACAGCCAGCAATACTGAAATCCACTTAAAAGAAGCTAACACCCAAACCATCCCTCGTGCTTTGATCCTCTAAACCAACGAATCATAAACAGATGCATATAGTGCAACGAAGACAAGATGAAAATGAAATAGCAATGTCAAGAAAACATAATTACCATGACAAATTCAACTCCTAACTCAGGACGGTCGAACTGAACCCTACACTTATCATGATCAATTGTGAGTACACTCCCATCATGCAATTCCCTTGTTTTGGGATGAATAGCAATCACTCTCTGTCCAACAGATAAAGGCCGTGGTAAATCTCTTGGAAGTCCTTCCCTTACACCATTGCGGAGTTCAGCATAATGTTTCCTCACAGATTCTCGATATTGTTTAAGTTTCTCTCTTTCATCGTGCAGAAAGCGTTTAGAAAGCCTTCGAGGTTTGCCAAGGGAACTGTATCAAGCAACAGTTGCAATGTAAATCATCCATGTCATTGTTATTCCCTATAAAATTATTTCATAAATGTTTAAAAGTAGATACATAGCAGTTTGAGGGAGAGAGGGAGAGGAGAGAACAAACAATCACCTTCTTATGACACCCCATTCAACACGAGTAAGCCTTGGGATGTGCCCAAGTCCAACATGATTTAAGTACTCTACAAACTCCCGGTTAGAAAACCAGGGGTAATCAATTGCACTGTAGAACCACTCAAAAGTGCACCATCTACGCACCATATTAGATGACAGACAACCAGATAGCTTCTCCTGCAAATTCAACAAAAGTAAAAGAAAATTTAGCAAAATGGAAAACCGAGTCTACTCAAGATGTAAAGAATTACCTTCACGGAGAGCAGTCTGTCATCCTGTGAGAGAGAGTTTTTGTTAGGTTGGGTTTTTAAACTGTTCTCAGAAAACTTCATCTCTTTTGAGCTCAATTTTCTCTTTAAATCCATCTTACGTCTACTTTGATGTTTGGTAGGTAAGCTAGCTGGGCTAGCAACAGGAGCTTGAGCAGTTGGTGCCACCAAATCGATACTTGCTCTGTTCTGGTCATTAACAGAAGAACCTTCCAACACTCGCCCTGGCTTCCATTGTTTGGATTGAGCAGAATTTTGACTGGTACGTTTACCTTTACTGGCAAATTTATTATGTTCTTCAGCTAAGGCCTACAGCAGATGAGCATAAGAAATGAAAAAAAAAAAAAATTTATTAGTTTGATTGACCAGAGATCATTTGCATCCAGTACTGATTGACAAATTCCCAATAAATATAACCAAAGAACCACTCCAAGTGTGAGAAAACTTTGTCATGCTTGCATTTTAGTGAATTGACATATTTGGCATCCCCATGTCTCAAATGTAGAGGAAAATAAATCATAGGGGAACACATACATAATTATAAGCCCAGGAGATGACATTATTGTGAACCAAAACGATATACGCATAACTGATAGAAGAAAGAATCTTGCACGACTAGTAAGCATATTTTGTTGTGTAAAATTAACCTAGGAAACAACAGCATTATCAAATCAACCATAATATATATTGCTCACAGAGAAACATTAATAGATACGATGTGCCAAAAACGTTAAATGATCGACTACCTCACTCTCCAAAGTTCTTGTCATATGGGTATCCGTCAGAGCTTCAGAATTTGATATCTGCAACATACAAGAATTAGCTCTGTCATGCCACAAACCCTGAACAGACAATCACAGCAAAGAGAACTTGTCCTAATATTACCTTCTTTGAGAGAACAGATTTCCGTTTCCTTTTTAACATACTATTTGGAGGCTCAGGCTGTTCTTTCACTTCTGCAACAGTTTCAACATCATTGCCCGAGTATCTCCCAAGTTTAGACTTCCTAGGGATAATATCCTCAGCTTCAGTTAGTGTATTCAGTGCCTTCTCTTTTGGCCCTAAATGTTTAATTTTCTCTTTGGGATGACTTGTAGATGTTTCCTCAGGTGCACTAGACTTGTCATCTATATCAAATGCAGTTCGTTCTTCCTTCAACTGCACAGATGATTCTATACAAAGCAGAGAAACAACAAAGACAAGGGGGAATATTCAGCATTTCAAAATGGGAGGGGAAGAAAAGCATTCTATTATCAAAATATACGACAGTAGATTATAAAAATTTGAATTTGACCACACAGGCAGATAATTGAGAGAAATGATGAAAGGGGGAAATCCATGAACTAAACGCATTAAACATTTACCAGATTCCATGGTAGAGTCTGGAAGCATCAAAGACAAATCAGCCAATGTTTGTAAAGCATTTAAGGCAGTGCTCTCATCTGCATTAATAGTTACAAGAATCAGATATTGAAAGCAACATTGACACATAGTAGCAAGACAATCCTTTAAGTATTCTGATAGCTCAACACAGTTCAGGAAGACCAATAACAGTGAAAAGAATAAGCAACAACATGGTTCAACAATATATTGACACATAGTGCAATAAGCACAATGCATACAACATCTAGGTCTGTATTATCTTTTTGTCTTTTTTTTTTTAATATTCTTAATTTCCTCTTTTATGCAAAACTAGATGTTTGATTATGTTGACTCATCGAACCATAAAAATTGTCAATTTCTAAGCTCTGTGGTTTATACCTCCAAAGAAAAGCTTCTTGCTTCTCTTCCTCTGCATCTGCAGAGGGAGATGATCATTTTTTGCATTTGAAATCTCACTGCCAACTTTCCCTTTACGGGAACTCAGACCTTCTTCAGTTCCACTACACGCTTCTCCCTCATCATCAGACGGACTGTTTCTGACCTCTTCAACTTTCATTTTCTTCCTGTAAAACTTTTTCCCTTTTCGGTGAACCTCAACAGTACCTACACCTTCCATATCCATCAAGGATTTTCTAGCTCTAGTATAAGCTCCATTTTCAGGTCTCCTGTTTAGGATTCTTGCTTCAGGGCAGCCTTCTTCATTTAGAGCTTCACGGGCATCCAGATGAGCTGTCTCTGCTGGTGGGAACTATTCACATGTACAGGAAACGCAAACATTTATCTTATTATAGAATGACACAATAAGCATGAAAAAGAAAACCACCAAAATAAATAAACAGTCAAATACCATTTTATCCCAGGTCTGGACTGGTGAGGATTTTCCATGCTCAGTTTTTTTATGCGGGCTCTGAGAAACTTGGGGAGATCCTCCCCTTTGTGATGCCTCAGTTAACGCCAATGCTGCAACATGCGCGACCTCATCGTCATTAGCATCAACAGCTGACCTCCGATCTTTTTTGTTCAGGGGAATATAATCATCTCTATCATCTTTCTTTTGTGAATATGAAACAGGGAAGCGAGGTGTCCTTTTCTTAACCGCACGAGGCTGATTACCTAAGATATATGAACCATCAATAGAGAAACTCAAAGTGAAATGGTGATAACTGTTGTTGTAAATATTGGATTAGACAAGTATGTTTCCACCATACATGAGATTAAAAAAATCTGAACACTGCTTCCTACACTTGATTTAGATGATAAGCAAATGGATAATATGCAGATAGAGAATCACACAGAAATAATCAACTTGCAACATCACCATTTTCTAGAAAATTTTAGGTTAGTGGAATTCTCATTGTCACTGAAGACCCCATCAATTAGAAAAAAAGCATAAGCTTGCTTGAGCATTCTGGATCTCACTGCAGGATATGGCTGAAAGGGGAAGCCAGTTTCCTCCTAACTGTCCTACAAGACAGACATTTTACCCAAGAACTTGTCTGACTTTCTCATATAAACCCATTCAAGCTCCAGTTACACCTAGTGAAAAAGTCTACAGAGATGAGAAAGAAGTTCATAATAAACAATCTGTGACACAAAAAAACATCCCCCAAAAAGAACATCCAACTAATCAATACTTATATGGATCAGAGCATTTAGTTGATACAACTAATTTATCCTATCCACTGAAATAATTACTTCTTCTCTTCAGTTACTTTTGTTAAAATTACTGCTTGACCAGCAACCAGAATTTAGGTAAGGGCCAATCAATAGTATTTGGATCTAACAACATTAAACTAAATGGACAATTAGCACTGCTCAAAACCTCTCAGCAAAGTTTTACCTTCCATTATTTAACATTTTCTCATTAGTCAGCAATGATAATATAGTTCGCCGCCACTTCCAACTAATTACATAAGCATAAAAAAAGAGTTCAAGAAAACCAGAATGATGATTCTCAGGAGCTAAACTAAATATCGTCATGCATTACCATCAATACGTGATCTCTTCAACAATGATAGACATCCACCGGTTGCAGCCATTGACCAGGACTGAGATATATCTTCCTTTGAGGCACTAAGCTGAACTTTTGCCCGCTTGCGTTTCTGGGATTTTCGTGGCATTTCAGAAGCATCATTGCTCTCTCTTTCACTATCACTTCCTTCCTGCCCATACAACACCAAAGAACTTATATAAATCGGTCGATAAATGGCACACGAACTAAAGCCAAACTAGCCCTAGTTAAGGGGAAGAAAATTCTACATGTGTTATATGCAGTAATATCACATGTAACTTACAGACACAAACAGAATACTAAGAAATAAGAATCCCCATACATCTTTCAATCTGTCTAATGGGTGAATGAAATTTCAAATTGAGTATAAATTTATCTATTTTCAAATGGTAAGGTAGCAATTAAACAACCCAACATTATACTTCTCTACCAACAAATTAAAGGTACAATTTCAACTACAATACACACATGCAGACGTACACACATACATAATAGAAATGAAAAAGAGATATCAATAATAGAATAAATAAGTTGCTAATTTTTCTTTCTAACATCTTCCACAACTTTTGCATATTTACATCCAGAAAAGCAATTTTCTTTGACACTTAAAAGTTTTCTAGCCCTCCAAAGTTAACAATAGACTTCCACAGTGCATCAAACCATATTGACACACAGAGAAAAAATGATAAACGTATCCAATCTGTTTACACCATTAGTACCAAATGTCACAAATACACAACTTTAATAATACACAGGTACCCACAGAAGCAAATTTTGATTTACTCCATGCAAAATAGAGCTCCAACATCATAACAAAAAATAAAGTTGATATTTCAAAAACTTATGTATCCAATCTCACCATGACATTATAGTGATCAGTCATCATGGCAATAAGGCCAACCACGGATGCAGTTCCCTCCGGCAGGGATAAGTATGCCTGAATATCAAAATAAGATAAACGTAAGCAAGGACACTCATATATAATGAACTTAACCTCAAGCAATTCAAGGGGGAAAAAAATCAATGATCTATGTCATGCTTGTTTCAACATCATCTCAAACATCAGAAATGTAAATTAAACCACATCATCTATGCATAAATACAAAAGAGAAGTCCAATTCAAATCCTGGACCTTGCTCTTTCTAACCCACAATTCTTCCCAAGAAGGAACAGTATGAAGTCAAATTTTCAGATTCCCTAATACATATCAGCTATGCAACTTGCAGTTATTTTCTCATTGAAAACTTAATAAGGAAGTGGTAAGCATTCACTAATACTCCAAAGGAAGAAGATGAAGAAAGATCGCAATTTTCATGCAACAAGACCACTTCCATCAACAGCCAAGCAAAATCCTGATGACAGATATTGTATGCAAATACTGTCATTGCAGATTGAAAAAAATAAAAGAATGAGTACTCGCATTCACTTATTAACCAGTCCAAATCATGTTAAATACAGAAGACTCATGAATAAAACCAAAAGCATAGAAGATTACAAAACCCATGATTACAACTACTTATTTGAGAAGCAACTAAGCAAGCAATGCAGGAATATATTTACCCGGTTCATATTGTAGAGGGCCTCTACCATTTCCGCAGATCTATTACGAACTTGAGCAGCCACCTGAACATAAATCAAAATAAATGATTTATACCACCAAAAGGAAAATGAAACATACCACACAAATATGTAGAGAGATTTTACAGGTTAAACATTACTGTCGGAATATAACAAAAAGAAGTACAGAATTAACAATGCAACAGAAACACTGATGTTATCCCAGGATTTGGATAATTCCTTACCTTCTTCCAATCTTTCCCATAGTTTCGGTAGGCTTCATAAAAACGCTGAAGCTCCCCCTTGCTCCATTGAGGTCCTAACTTATCCGACAATTTCTTCTTCAAAGCACAAAAGTCAATAGTCAACAACATATTGAAGGAGAATTAAAGTGAAAATTTTAAAAGGCAGAACTCCAGGCAACAAAAAAAAAAATCCTTCAAAAAAAGTTTTAAAAAATTCTTCACTGAAATAGCAGACTCGAGTCTGAATTCTGCCATTCCAAAAGTTCCTGCACCTAAGATCAGTGGTCAGCAAGTGAAAACAACTCTCAACTAACATTTTTCCACTCTATTAGATAATCACAGTAACCAGTTAGCAAGAGCATCAAAGAATCAATCAACACACTGAGAGATTTGTACATGCACAGAAGTAAATAAACAAAATTGCAAGATACATGCAGTTCAGTTCAGTTTAGTTTGCAGTCACACAGTCTGAACACATGGCTCCAGGGGATAAATCAAAGACTCACTTTTTGCTTGCTTTTGCTTGGACTGATGACATCCTTAGCGGGAGAGACCTCATTTGCGTATCGCTTATTCACACTTCTAGATTTTCTCGTAGGAGCCATCAATAGTTTCGCTATCTGAAAGAAATCAATAATAGATTATCAACAAAATGATCTAAAATATCCACACTTCAAAAGCTTCACTCTTTTACCAAGTCGTTGATTACAAACTGATTATATTATTTATATATAATAACAATTTGAAAAAAATAAAGAAATTTCTTTTTTTTAAAAGGCATAAAAATTTCGATCAAAATCAGAGATACTAAGAGAAACCGACAATTCAAAATTTACTCCAAAACACCACCAGTACATTTAAAAAAAAAAAAGAACCTGCATTTTTTTAATGAGAAAATAAAAATTTCAAAACCACTTTCAAAAAGACCAGGAAAGACCAAAAAATTGAACCGAATTGGAACTCGAAACTCAGTAAAACACAAAGCGAATCGGTTTCAGAACACAAAACCGGTTCAAAATCTACTAACAAATCAACAAAGCCACTCTTAAGAAAGACCAAAATTCAAATTTCACGCGTATTCGTAAAACCCCTAGATTCAAATTCACCAGCAAAACCCAAATGTAAATCCCTTAAACAGTTCACAAAATCAGTCTTTTAATAAAAAAACAATTTTGACACAGAAAAACCTCATATTTTCAAAATTTAGACCCAAAAAATAAAACAAAATAATCAAATTTAAATTCAGTGACAGTTTAAACCCTAATTTTACAGATCGGAGACTCAAAACCCACCGCTTTTGTAATTCACGCGATCTGAAACAGAAAGAATCACTCATAGAAAGAGATGGAGAGAGATAGAGAGGGAGGAGGACAGAGGTAGAGGGTCTTCATAGAGAGCACAAAAAAAAAAATCAAAATTAAAACTTTATAAAAGAGAAAGAGGAAAAATTATTTTAAGAGTGAGGGGTTGCCGCGAAACTTGAATATAAAGAGGGTTAAGCCAATGAGATTGTGCATTTGTTTTTCATGATTTTGTTTTCTGGTTTGTTTGATTGTTTTGTGATGAATGTTGAGGAGTCGGTGACCGTACACGTAGTAAGTTGGAGAGTGATGGAGGGTTGGATTTGGGTTTGGTTGGGCTGAGGTTTGGGGGGATAATTGTAGGAGATCAAATTTGAAATGTGGTGCGATATTACGCCATCGACGTCGTTTTATTCTCAAAGTGTCCCTCTTGTTTTTTATTAGCTCTTGACCGTCAAGGCGTGAACGTAACACGTGGGAGACGAATGCATGTGATTTGGGTTTTGTCTTAAGGTTTGGTGGGGTTAATTGTAGGTGATTGAGTTTGAATTGTGGCACAAAATCCAAACGTCGACGTCGTTTTACTATTTTATATCTCGCTTTATTCTCACAACCTTTTGTCCCGATATTTTTTTTTGCAAAACTTATGCATTGAGTAAATAAAATTTCATGTCTATCAGTCGAGCACTGATGTTAAAACCTAAAAAAAAAAAAAAATTAAACAACCGTGCGTCATATGATTTTAATGAAAAAAAATAAAACGATGAATTAACATTATAACACCACATAATGTTATATTTCACGAATTTATTATTTCTTTCTTCAATTTCTTTCGCATTTTTCCTATGAATAATATAATATACATAAAAATATTATCTGTAAATTCTAATTTGTTTTGATATGTCAAAATGATTGTTAATGGAAAAAATTTAATGTTTAAGAATAATTATAGAGTCACAAGCTTTATGTATAATTTCGATTTTTTTTTTAACTTGTCGCAAAATAGTTGATAACTGAAAAGAAATTAGTTATTTTCTCAGCAAAAGATTTTTTTAAAAAAATATAATAATAATAATAATAATCAAGGAATTCATTTAGATTAAATTTAAATGATTTTATGCACTAGTTAGTGTTTGAATCGAATAAACAATAAGCATTTTATTTATAAACTTTGCGTACTTTCTTTTTCAAGTCTAGAAAAGACAGAATGATTCCAGGAAACGACTTGTGTTTCATATGAAACTGACGTTAATACATTTACCATCATAAACCGAGAGCTACGCTTCAACTGCTACTGCTATTAGCCTCGTCGACGCCATCTTCAGCCTGCAGCTTTACCTGTGCAGGCAACAGAAAATGCAAAGCTTGCAGTCAGCCGACAATAATAAGAAACTAAAAAACACGTCCACATGTTCAAATAATTTTTATTTTCATTTTTCTGCTTTGCCTTCTCGATCAGTAAACTCAAGTTTCCTTCTTCACCTCCTTCAGCCAGGTACCCACTCCAGCAATCTATTTCAACACCACAGTCGACTCCCATTCCCTCGACAACATCTAACCAGCCACGAACTTGCAATTTGAAGGGGCTATTTGATGCCGATGTGCTCTTTAGAGTAGCACTAGTACCAAAAATCGTGAGTATAAACAGCAACCACCAATCCCTCGTGTATTTTGTTTCGTAAGGACTGAGGTAGTTTCCCAACTTGAGTTTCCAACCAGAATTAGACCTTGCCTGCATTCATTTTTTGACACTTTTTTTATGAAAAAGTATTTCAACTCCACAGCTGACGGACTGTAAAGAATTTGCGCTGGTTTCGGGTCCTTCATTTTGTTCTGTCCTCTTTTCCGAATGTCGTAACTGAAAAAATTCACACGGCCCAAATCTGCAAAAGTTACATGCAAAAGATATACTCAACTATGCAGTTCACAGCAAATTGCATGGTCATGTACGAAAGCATGATTCAATTTTAGTCTCACTAAAAACAATTAATTACGCACAGTTATTCGCTCAGCTGAAAAGATGATGTGATTTTATTTTCAACAAATTAAGCTTAATGAAACAATCTTCAAATATATCATATGTTTGATTTGAATAAAGAAATTTGTTCAAAAGCAGCAATACATAACCCTTATAAATGGACTGACTACAAAAACTTTGTGCAGCTCCTACAAAGAAGAAAAAATTTCAGTAGAACGAACAGCATTTTGACTACATTTTATCAAAGGAGAAACTTTAAACTTCTAAAGAGATGGCTGGTAAGAACTTGTTTGTGGCAGACGATAGCAGTGGCAGCAGTCATGCAACAAGAAAAAACCTCCACTGGTTCATTTGATTCAGGGTCACCTCTGGAGGCAGGCTTCAAAAGCATAAATTCTACTGACCACTGATTTTGGGAACAGATTGCAAACGTAAACCAGCAGAACCTGATCAAGCTTAGTCATTACAGCTTAGATCTATCTTTCAATAACACGCCTGCTATTTCTAAATTCCCCAGCATCAACATTTGCATCCATATTATTCTTGTAAGACCTTCCACGTTGTGCTTTTCCATATCCTCCTCGCTTCTGTCCCCTGGAATTCCGCGGATCACCCCTTCTGTCATTCTTTCCCCATCCATCATCTTCATTACTTTGAAATCCTCTATGATCACCATGAGACCCTCGAGATGATCTATTAAGATGGTCATTTGGAGAGTCCCTTCTACCAGCCATCTTACCTCTGGATCTAAACTGGTTATCATTAACAAAGCGAAAATCTCCACGGCCTTTATAATTGTTTCCTTGTCCATGAGGTTCTATCTTTTTCCCTCTAGATCTGTTTCTATGCAATTGTAAGTCATCGGCGTCAGATTCTGAATCAGAAAAGGATCCATCTTCCATGTCAGAACTGGCCCTGCCCTTAAATTTCCCACGAGAAACCTGTTTGTTTCCTTTAGTTCGCTTAGATCTGAAATCCTCTTCAAAATCATCTTCCAGATCTGAATGGAGACCATATTCATCATCTGAGCCAAAGCTCAATCCTCTAGATGGACCTGTTGAACCTCTATCTCTACCTCTATGTTTGGAATGAGCAACATGACTGGATTTCCAGTTGGGATGCACTGCGAGATCTTCATCGGTATCAAAACCCACTTCATCATCATCAGAGTCAAAGAAAGCTGCTTTTTTACGTGTGGGTTTAGATGGCTTACGGGGAGATGGAGGAGTTGCCTCGTGAGTGTAATTTTTGCTCGAGCCCGTGCCTTCTTCATCGGAAAACCCGTCAGAAAAATCATTTGAAGAAACCTTCCTTAGTGGATGATTATTCTGAGTGTCTATCTCATAACTGTCAACATCATCTTCATCATCAAAATCATCAAAACCCATTCGAGGTCTGCCGGTACCAGGATCAGAATATTCTTTCTCAGGGGTCCTTGCAAGTCCTCTGGCTCTATTGAAATCATCATTATACCCTCTAAAATTTTCTTCCTGAGCTAAAGGCAGGTCTTCACTTCTAGCTTGGGAATCTGCATACTCAAAAGCAGCAACATCTGCTCCATCTGATTCATCATCATCAAAGTTAAAATTCCAGGCATTTGAAACTTCTTGCCGGCCGGCAGTCCTCTCCAGATTCATTTCTGAACCACGTTGCCTCTCTGGCATTTTATTCTCAATAAAATCATCAGGTGGACGTTTACAGTCACAATGAAAACATGCCATATTTCTCCTATAATTTAAGAAGTTGCACCTGCCATAGCATAGAACCAACAATAAGCAATGCAAGAAACTCTAAAACTTGTTGCATGTACCCTATTTACCCTCTACTTTATAGCATCTCCATTCATATACTGCAACAATACTTCAAAACCATTAAATTTGCCAAAGTAGGATCAACAAGGACAATAAAGTTTAAAGGTGCATTGGAACTTACTGAGGACATTCCCATTCTCCTGGAAGCAACTGCCTCTTTGGCCGCTTGGCATCACATTGTAGGCACACAGTATTCTTTGCAAAATTCATGAAATCACACCTGAGATCAATATGCAGCACTTCAGTATGTTACAACATATTTTCAGTCCCAAACAATTTAGCAGCTGGAAACATTTTTAGGCGTAAAAGATTTTCAGTGCTTCTAGAAAATGGTGGATGACAACCTATTATATCACTATAAATTTATACATGGACAGCCGCTCAATGCACCTTAAAGAATGCTACAGAAAGTAAATTATGTCTCAAGAAAAAATTCTATTTGAATATTGTATGTATTCTCTGACGAATTGGAATCCTCATTTAGATTTAAAAAGAAAATGAAAAGACACTGAAAAGAGGTTACATACTTCGGACAGAGCCAATCTCCTTTTTTCATCTCAATGTCATCCCGTCCAACTCGTTTCTTTGGTGGTGGAGGAGGTTGCTTAACTTTTGGAGGAGGCTTCTTTATAATTGGAGGAGGAAGGTTTGGATCTATTGGAACAGCACTGAACTTGACAATCTCGTGAAGCAACTTACGAACCGCATTCTTTACAGACTTTCGTTTCAACAGGTCCTTATTGGCCACTGATCCATTCACAGGGTCAAAACCATAAGTCAATAGAACACGCACAACATCAACAGTCCGTGCTTCATCCTCTTTATTTGTCAACAGATATGCTCTTTCACAGGAGCTTCTCAAGCTGCAGGAACTACAGACCTGATATGATCAAATGGCAATCATTGAAAGAACAATTCATAATTAATTTGACAATTACAGACGAGTATGACCATATGAGCAAGGAAAAGAAAATAACAGAAGAAAAGACGTAAATTGCAAAACATTCAAAAGGCTAAAACCAAAACTGAATCACACAAACAAACATAATCTAAACAATAAACTGATACTTATAACATGTATGTATCTTCTAGACGCTGATGGTTTTCAGTTCAGAAGTCAAATATCCAAAATCTTGAAATATACTCGTCCCACAAGCAACAATCGAATTTATACACATGATTGAATGGAAAAAGTCCATTAACTTTAATGATTGTCCCTAATCCTGAGCAAGAAAAACTATTGACATGCTAGGAAATTATAAACAATAGAACGGATAAAAGGCATTTTATAAGTGATTAGACATAGGTTCAGTACTTCCTTACGAAGCTAGCAAACAAAACACCAATTTAAGGACAAGAAGTAACACTTACATCTCCTTCATCAAGATGGACATGCTTCCTCAACAGCTTGGCAGAGAAAACAACCTTCTTGTCAGCACTCGGGCATCCATAGCCAACCAAATTTTGAATGTCCTGTCTCGATAAGGACCTGAAACCAACATTCTGTCTAAGCTCATAAAGTAAACATCCACCACCACCAAGTATGCTAATGCAAACATAATTTCATTCATTCCACAAAGCAAGCAAGGAAGTTTCAATCCACAAACCTCAAGATATCAAACCGGTCCTTCCCAAAATTCAAGCATGCAGTCTGAACAGTCTTGAAATCATTAAAATCAATTCCAACATCATCAACAACATCCTCAACAACATCACTAAACCCTAAATCTTTCACCATTTTAACCTCATCTTTTCTCCTATGATCAAAGTAATTCTGTTTCACCAATCTCTCCATAAACTCTATCCACTCCGGCCACGGATGCACTAACTCCACTTCCTTTCTCACCGATTCCTTCTTTTCAACGCTAACATTTTCTGGGTTTTGTTGTGAACCGGAAACAACTTCTGGGTTTTCACTTACTTCAGAAACAATTTCCGGGTCCCCTTGCTTCTGCGCACCGACAGTTTCTAGGGTTTCATGTGTTAGCTGCTGCTGCTGTTGTTTTGATTGGCGCCAAGCTCTAATTCTCTGGAGGGTTTGATCGCTTTCTTGTTTTTGTTTCTCAATTTCGTAGATTTGGTCTAAAACGAAGCTCATGCGAGAGGAGAGTGAACCGGGTTTCGCTTGTGGGTCCAACGACGAGGACGGGTTTGGCGTTGGGTTGTTGGAAGTGGAGAAGGGTTTTGTAATGGTGACATGGAGACCATTAAAATGGGGTTTAGGGTCTTTGAAGGTTTTCGAAGAGAGTGAAAGGCGTCGTAGGAGGAGGAGAGAGAATGGAGTTTGTTGCGACATTTTCACAATTCAATGAGGTAAACCCTCCATTGAAATGAGAACACTGAGAACGACTCAGAGACAACCAAAAGCTTAAACCTCAACGCAGGAGGAGGAAACTTCAACAAGGAAATAATTGGGCCCAAAAGAAAGTATATTGATTAAGCCCAACACAAATAAGTTCTTACACCCAAATTTGTTGCTCCAATAACACCCACCTATTGTCTTCTTTAAACCCCACCCCTGTGTGTGTGTTTTCGTGTGCATGTACAAAATCTAGAAGTATAATTTTAACGTTACATCAGTAACCTCACCGTAGCTCTTGGCTAACAAAATTAAATCTAGAAATATCATATAATCGGATATATCTGATAAACAAAATGCTAAATAGAGAATTTGTTGTTAGTACTGATATAATGTTAAATTTAAATTTAATACAAATAGGCTCTCTCATTTGCTCTTAGTACTGATATAAGTTAAATTTAATTTTTTTCATGTGTTACACATATTGCATTAAAATCATTAATCTTGCACTGTTGTGGTTGCTTTATTTTGTTTACGTTTCATTATAATCTATCCGCGTCCATCACCAAAGTAGCAGACCCAGTGGATTTCGTCAATTCACATAATGAAAAATAACTGTACTTTTACATATATGTAACAGATGATCATAAATTTGCTTTCATATACGTAACAACAATGGATTTAAAAAAAAAAAAGATGGACAGTTTTCAAACTCGAAGAATGTATGCTGATATTCCATTACTCTCACTTTCATCAGATTCATTTTTTTTTTCCCTTCCTTTGTGCGAAGTCTTCACATGCAAATGCAATGCTGCTAGAACAGAAGTAGAATTTGATCCTATTAACTAAAATGTTTGATGGAGTTGCAGTAGGTAAGCATGTGCTGGGGAAGAGTATGATACATGAGCAGTATATGATTAATGATTGTTTCTATAAATATGGCATGTTAAGTTTCCCTCACTAATGAAAATGCATGATATAAGTGTTTGAAATTGGAAAACTGATGTCCTGGGGATTCTTGATTTCACTAACAAATAGATGGATTATTTTGCTAGTAACAAATTAGACAGGGTGGAAAGCCTAAGCTTGGTGTTCTGTTTCTAAGATGAACAAAGTACCTAATAATAAACTATTGGAGAGATTATTGAGTTACAGGATGAGGCGATGAGCCACTTCTTTTTTATTTCAATCAGACTTAACTGCTTCACTTGCGCTGAGGGAAAACATGGATAGTTGTCGTATGCAACATAAAATCGCTGGAAATGCCTGCTGTTGCAATGGTCGTAGATTGTGAGTTTGAAGAATCCATGAAGAATTAGGCTGAAAGTTCGAAGACAAATAAATCATTTCTCTAATCAAGACGATATTGCCTCCCGATACCTAACCCTCCATGTGCTGTTTACCTTGTATGATAATATATTTATGTGCCAACTTATTAGGTTTTTTGCTTAGTGTTAAGAAGGTAGTCTTTTATGTTTGAGAGTGTTTTGAAAAGTATTTTGTCTTTAGATTTTAAGAGCATCTATTATTTAATGATGGTGGTCTGAATTTGTAGCTGATGATTGGGATGATGAGATTATGGTGAATGGATAGCTGTATCCATTCTTAACCCTGACTACATTGGTCCATGAAAGCCAAAGGTTTAGTGAAAGGGTAGGGTTATTGTCACCGTAAATTATACTTTAAGCACTTTCTTATTACGTGTACACCCATCTTAAAAAATTTTAAAAACAAATTTATACTTTGCATATGGTTGTAAGTTCCAAAAAAAATCCTCATTATTAACCTCTATAACATCAATCTTAAAATAACACTATTTTTTCTCCATTATAATTTTCTTGGTGCACCTTTCTAACTTCTGTAATAGTTTTCAAGTATTTTTTATGATTTGCTCAATTACATTCTCCCTCTCTTTTGTTTTGTTTTTGAAAAGCAGAACCCAAGGAAATCATTTTAATATAATTTTGATGAAGATTGCACATAAATAGTTCTGCATATCCAATCAAAATATTCTTTTTATATGATGAGTACTTGTTCGATTATGAGAGAATAAATATCTTTAATGGGCGTGTTGGATGTGGTGTAATTATGGATTGCATAGTTGTATATTTACAATTGAAACTATATATGGGTGCATGATAGTTCTTGCAACTTGCTACCTTAGGATTTGATTTTATTGTCATTTATTTATGAAGGGTCCTCAGCATGCCAAGAATATAGAGGAGGCACTTCCTTTCTGTCTTGGAGGCTTCTATCGCATGCATTATCATATTGCACTTTTTAATATGACATTGGTTTATATGGGCTCTTCCTTAATTGCTTCTGCAGGCTGCCAAGACAGCATTTGACAAATTACAAGAGAACAAATACAGGTAATGATTCACAAATATAGTAACGTGATTCAAATATAGAGACATTACTTAATAATGACTGAATTCTTACAGAAAACATTTCATTTATTTATAATAATAGTAACACAACGTTAATGGAGTACATCATTTTCCTTATTCCTACTTTTGCAATCCTAAATTTTAACTATAAAACCATCAAAATGGTTACCCAGATTCAAAAAACAGAAAATACAACAGACATTTCTGTGCACACATGCTTTTAGGATTAACATATAAGGGTATACAGTGGCACGACCACAGGGGCTTCATTCTCTTTCCACGTTCTTCATTTATTTATTTATTCCTTTTCATTTTTAATGTTGAGAGTTTGGCTCTCTTAGGATGAGCATATACAAGGGCCTGTTCAAAACCACTCGACTATACACTTTGGATAATAACCTTTATCTGCAGCAACAGCAGAAAGACCCTGTAGCTCTTTCTGAACTTTTCGCCTCTCATAAAAAACTGAGCATGCAAGTGAGGTACACTTCACTCCACTTTCCACAATCCAGTCTCCACCTCCACAATGCCGGCATATCTGCAAGACACTCAACAGCTTTCATCAAGCAGTTTCATTGACCTCTAGATCGGTACTAAATTATTGGTTTAGACAATATGAGTGCTAGCACAAGAAAAGACATACTACAACGAAGGCCAGACATAATTCATGGCAATGGTAGCAAAACTTACAGCAGCAAGGTGTTGCATCTCTTTTTCTAATTTTGATGTCCTTCCAATTACAGCAGCTGCAGCAGTAGCTTCGTTTTGAGAACATTTGTTGCATATACAGGTTGATGCCTGGACCAACTCACCACACAGTACACAATGCTTCGAGAGATAGTAAAAATCAATTCTACTTCGGCGTGGATTTGAGGAATAAAAGGGGTGTTTAGCAAAAGATTCCCTGCTAGGACGGGGCATTTCTAGGAACCACTGGTTTAAGTCCACACCAACTAGTCCAAATACCCGCTGCAAAGCTGGGATTATCTGTTTGTTGATGTAATATAAATCATTTAATCTGTAAGGGGAATCAATAGCCAATAGATCCAATGGATCCACAACCAAATCAACAAGGCGGGCCCCAGGGTCTCCATGAACTACAACATAAGGTACTCTTTCTGCATAGCGTGGTTCTGCTCTGGGATCTGCTCTCATCGCTTTTGTAGCCACAATTGCTGCTGGTGGGAGCGATGAAGAAGACCTTGTGCTGTATGTACCAAGGCGAACTTCCTTGGCAAAAACGAAATCCTGCAGAGACACCCTGCCTGATAGAATGCGAGTCCATTGACGCTGTAAATATGCTTTAACCTGGGTGCAACAGAAAGGAAGGGAAAAACAGAAGACTCAATTGGAAAAGTGACAGAGAAAGTGGTTCTTTTCTGTAAGCTCAAGAGAAATAGCCTCTGGTCTCATTCAAAATACACTAAAACAGTAACAAATGAACATGTATTAATACCTACCTGATAGCTAAATGAATATAGTAATAATGAATAAGAATATGCAATTAGCAAAACCTTGGATAAACCTTTTCCAGAATGAAATGCTGTAGCCTCTATAATCTACCACTTCAGGTTTCATATTCCAGGAAAATCTAGTAAGAGAGCTTAAGTACTAGATTCCTGAACATAATTCATTCTTAAGCAGTGTGCCTTATCTAGCTATATATTTAAATTCAATAGTTTCCAAAAGAATCGAGCTTCAAAAACCAAAGCTTAGAGAAAAATATTTTAAGAGTTTACAGCATTTTTACCTCCGAAATGTCTTGATGTTCAAAAAAAAGTCTCAAAGACTGCTCCATCACTTTTGCAACAGCTGCACAAGTATCTCTGCGGACTGTCTCAATACCTTTAGCATCAAATATGGGTTCAGTTTGTTCAGAATTCTCATAGCTGTAACCAACATAGCGCTTCTTAGTAAGGAGGAAGCATGGGTGGTAGACTTTCTCCATTTTTAAAGTGACTGGATTTGGATTCATTGCTGTTATTGCAGACGCAATTTCATGCCCAATTTGAAATGATTCTTTCACCGTCCGCCCCTTGAGGAGGACAAACATACTGCATGGGACAAAACCATTCAACTTTACATAGCCTCACACACACAAGAGAATCAATGCTTTAGATTAAAAACCATAGACAGTCTTTCATTCTTCTTAAGAAAAGTTAGCTCACTTATCTATGAACTCCATTCAGAGAAAATGGACCTAGAAGAGACTCAACCATCAAATACAAGTTTATAATTAATTCGGTTCATTGAAATTCAAGCAACAAAACAAACTTTCAAATGAGTCGGTATGACTAAACTTCTTCATAATCTTTCAATTTCCATGAAAGATTACGTAATTTAAACATGATTTGTAAAACAGAAGGTAGTTATAATTTGTACTAGTTACTAAATACAAACAGTATACCTGTCAGTATCACCATATATAACTTTAGCCTTCCATTTCTCATTTTCATTTACAAATGAAATAGCCTTCTCCAGTGTGCTACGGCCACACTGAACAATACTGTCCGCAAGCTCTGCACAAGGCATGCGACCGCTAAATCCAGCAGCAGTATAACCATATGTCACATTTGCTATCAGCTTCAAAGCAAGTTGTCTTGCATTGAATATCTGAAATATTATAAGAAGTGAGAGAATTCTAAGACTAAAAGTATGCATAAAGAACATCACAATACAGTTCCCTTGATGTCAATTTAATGAAACAGTAATGACATTTGATGAAAAGCACTGAATCATACAACCTATAATACTCATATATGCAGATGCATGGAAAGAAAGGATTTAATCTTTGTTATAAATAATATACGTATTTCAATTAACATATAAAGTAAGGCAGGGAAATTTCTGCGAGATTAACTAATATAAATCTGTGCAAAGTTGGTGCTCAAGGAGCCATGGCTTCAAATACCACGCCTCTCTCGCTTTCCATCTAAATAAATCCTCAAGCTTAAACTTCCAGGAAAACATTAAGAAATTTTTGGAAAAAAAAATATTGCGAAACATCAAGTACAAGAACTCTATGTCCAATGAATAGCAGGGAGAAATCTCAGAATACACATTAAAGATTAGCTTATATTAGCTTGTAACCCAGACTAGAGAATACTATACCCTGTGAAGTATTTGCTGAGAAGGAGCCAACTTCTTTATTGCTTGTTTTACCATTATCCTGGTAGATAATATTTCCTCCAATAAGCGAGGTAGTACACCTTTACGGACCTGTATGAAAAAAATCAAAGAAAGACTGTCAGTCATAAATTACAAGTGCAAAGAAATTTTGCAACAAAAAATAAAAAATAAAACAGAAGCATTTCAAGGGGTTACCTTTGGAGGCACATACATGACTCCATTTGGAGGAATTAGTATTTCATCTTTTAAATCCCGCAGAACATGCAAATCTGGTCGAAAGGAACTAACCCCAAGAGTATTTTCCTTTGAAGGCAAAATTTTCCCAAGGCATGTACAAAAGCAAAGGTTATATGCAATCATCATTGATGGATAAAGAGACTGGAAATCCAAAACAACCACTGGATCTGCATAAAAACCAGATTCTGGTTCCATTACAAGAGGTAAACACTCCATTGCAGGTTGAGAAGCAACCTAGATAACCAAAAAGAATCAGAGCCAATCAGAAAGTCACAACTTCTGACCATCCATGGCAGAAGTAAGGTAAGCTACTGAATAAAAAAAAAAGATTTGAGTCATCAGAAACCAAATAACCTGATGATTCCCTGGAGATATAGCAAGGTAGTTTTGAGTGTGTGCCAATCTCAGAAGCATGGATTCAACACGGTACTGTGAACCTCGAGAGAGAACAGAAAAAAATTCAATGCCGAAGACACGAGCAAGTTCCGATGTTCGATTTATCTGCAAATGCACAGACAGAAGAGTGTTCACAAAAGAGCAGGGTAAATAAAATCAAATAAAATAAAACTAAGACATTAGCAGCAAGATACATTTCTTTTTATGACAAAAATTCAAAATACATATTTCTCTATCAAATAAGGTATCATCAATTTGTGTTCACTCTAAGAGAACAGAAGGAAGAGAAAATTCGACACCATTAAGGCAGTAGATAACAGCATATGTCCATGACAAGATTTTAAAGCTTGTTAGCGTACCATATCCAGTTGATTCATAATCTCCAGGTTCAATTTAGCTCTTCCCACCACATATTCAACACATCGATATCTTGCACGTCCAGGACCACTAGCAAACCATTTTGTTAGTACTCTAAAAGGAATTGATGGAATCTTCCTCCTTAAAACAGTTTCTGCTACTGCTTCAACTGTGTACATATTAAGCTTAACTTCACCACGCATTAATCGCCATACATTGAGGACAATTCTGCCACCAACATGAAGACCACTGGCATGCGTTCGGCCCCATTCATCCTCAATTATAGCATCTTTGGCCAGAAGAGATTCAGCAACTACTGGTTCAGCAAGCATATTATCTGTTATTCCTCTCTCAGAAATTTCAGAATCACCTGCAGCCATCTTACTCTCCAACGGTGTCCGAGAAATGTCATTTAGTAAACCTATACCAAGATGAGCAGCCCTTTCAGCCAAAAAACCAAGAGAACCACCTTGTATATCCCACCCCATTAAAATATCTGGGTCGAATGAACATAAAATCTTGATGAAGTGGCTAAATAAATGTATCTCCTTAGAGCAAACAAACACTTTGCAGTCAGGAATTCCAACAAGACTCCTGCAAATTGATTATGTGAGAATGAAAAGCTACAAGGATTGAAATTTTCTCTCCAAAAGATACAAATGAAAAGTATTCAATAATGTTTCCGGAATGAACCACAGAAGAACAGATCTGCTTCATATAGATCAATGACTATCTTTCAGACAAGGCAATGGTGGATTTTAATTCTCCCCTTTGTCTATAGATGAGGGGAGAAAATTTTATGAAATGCATTACAACAAAGGAAACAATCAGCAGAAAACAACCCAGCAACTAAGAATTAACCTTAACATTTTATGCTCAGCATTAAGCTTTCAAATCTCTACAATTCCATAAAATAGTGTTATCATTAAAGCTCCACTTTTCACCATTTTTCACCACATATTGTGGAGCACATCAAGTATTAGATAAAGTCAAAGTCATCATACGAAACCAATCAGATGAAAAGAAAGTCCATCAACTATAAATATAATTCTTGACAAAGTGATCTATTTATTTATCTATCTATATCAAAGTCATCATACCTTTGATGGGATTCACTTTTACAATACAAAAGCACATAAATTTCAACAGCATGATCACTATCATTCTCAAAAGCAAGAGCTACCACATTGATAGAATCATATCGAGGATCAGGTCGGAGATCTCCTCTGGATTCTGGCTGAACCTGTCAGCAAGTGTACCATCCGGTTGAGAAATTAATAAAGAGAATCAAGCCAGAATACAAAATAGTACTAGCAGTTTCCATTTTATAACACAAAAACCATGTAGAATGGAAACATCTCAATGCAAGTATAGAAAGAAAAATTATGCATGTCGAATTGTTTGCAGAAACTAAGAAGCCAAAGTGAAAAACCAACATAAGGAACTAGAAAAATGTCCCAAGAGAAATCATACTGTTTTTTTCCCCCCCAGACCTATAGGATACCTATTTTTATTTTAGAAGATAATTAGGGTACAAAGCAAGCTTAAAGATGATCAAGTAATAGTCAACTGTATAACACATCACTAGGATAAATTCTTGAGCAATCATAAAAAGTTTAAAAAACAAAAAGATAAATTCCATCAGTATCAATTTAAATTTAACAGAAATTTTTGACATTTCTTTCAAGATAAACTGTATTCAATGTTTTGTCAATAAATGAGACCATGGTGAATATGTGCATCTGCTAATTTGAAAAAAATACCTCTATGCTTAACAATGTTAGTTGTTCTCCAGCACCGGCACTGGCTGGATCCCGAAAGCCAATTTGACTAAGAGGAGTGGGCTTTGATCTCCCATCTGGGCCCGATATCTGAGAAATATCTTGCAAGCAATCAGCACATGCATTTGGTTCTGCAATGTGGCCTTCATTGTGCATTATTGCTGTCACCCCATTCAAGTCTGGAGTTGGTTCTGTACTAATCATTTCATCAGCTTCTTGATGCATTTCTTCCAGTACAGGCCTAACGTCAGAACCTGATTCAGTCAACTCATTAGAATTATCAAGCAAAAGTCTAGGTGAACAAATCAGAGAAGGCATGCAAAAAGATTTTGAGCACTAGAAACAGTTTTTCTTAAACAATATTAGCTCACTGAAGAGCATGAGAGTTTACCTTTCACAGAAGAATGCTCAACTGATGCTTTATCCATGTCTCCAGAAGCACCTAAAACATCACAACCAGAAAATTAGAGATGCAAATTCAAAGAAGTTGGAAAAACATACGCAGTTCCATCCCCATAAAATCCAGCAGGTACCTTTGTCATCATGCAACAGCCATTTATGTACAGAATCCACAGAAGGAGGTGAAAATGGAGGTCTCAGCATGTACAAGCAAGAGCCATCATTAAGATACAGAGTAGGAACACCTGTGAGAGTTCCTTGATTCAAATTAGAGTCATTATTGTTAGGGTGATCACTCTGATGTTCTCTTGGTTCAACAGAAGTTGCATCAAATTTGGACTCTTTACAATTATCAGCTTTCCAATCGCCTACAGAAACTGAAGCATCTTCTTTCTTGGTGTCAAAAGGAGATGGTGATTCGATGTTCTCTTTACACACTGTGAAGATACCCGTACCTCCCTTTAATGGGCATTTTTCACACTCATCATTTTGCAATGTGTCAAACTCCAATTGTTTCTCGCACATGGAGAGAGCATTTTTCTGTTCCCCTGTCACATTGACTCTTTTCACCCTAGGAGGCTCACATTCGGATGACTCTCGGTAGGACCGCTTTCTCCTCATCAAGTCTCGCACAGAGCCTCCAGTCACTGCAGTTGCTTCTTTTATATCATGAGCATCTGCATCTTCACGTTCCAATGCATCGAAAGATTTGCCCAACTCATTCCCAACCAAGGAACCTGTAGCTCCATGGTCTTTAACTTCAGTGACACACAAATTACTTATATTACAACTGACAGTTTCTATGTCCTTATTGAACTGTTCAGAAACAGAAAAAGGTAAAGAACCCCATAATTTGTTTTTCACGTTGCACTTACTAGCAGCATTTGTCCCAGTATCTTGTGGCACCTGGTGTTGAAAAGACCTTATTGATTCACTTTTAATTTCCTTTTTAGAAGAATTTCCAGATGATCCAGAACAAGGAAGCAAGTACAAATCATCACTAGAACCGTCTATTTGAGGTATCTTTTTGTGTGATGAAGTTTCAGGATGATTGCTGGGATCTACAGTAGAAGAAGCTCTTTCTTCCAATCCATCAACATTGACTTCATCCTCAATTGAATCAAGAATGTCCTGACACTCTTTTTGGGACTCCCTCTCATAATCCGTATTAGCTTTCTCCAGCACCTTATCAATGGTTGTTTCAGGCAACAGAGGACTCAAAATGGTCTCGTGTAGGAGCTCATCATCGGAATTTAAATCTTCAGCAGCTTGGGAAGTAGCAAGCCACTTCAAAAGCCCTAGTGCTTCTGTATCTGTAGCCTGAGGAATATCAATTCCGAAAATAAGAGGTTCCTGTGAGTTCATATTGCAAATACAGAATACCTAAACCTCTCAGCAACTACAATAAGCCCTAACAAAGATCATAACCATATTCATATACACGTCATCTAGAATGAGTTACGCAACTAGGAAGCAAATATTTCAACTAAATTCAGTATTCCTAAACTAAATAAAAATGCTAGGCATGTGTCTTATATGCCTTATACAGGCAAGAGATGCAAATTGCTTCTTGTAGAAAAATCACTAACGTCTAGAAAGAATAAAATTACAAAAGCATGAAAACTACCTTCTGACCTGGTGCTCCTACCATTTCAGATGAATGTATCTCACCACCGAAGGGTAATTCAGGATGCGTGTCCGTCCCTTTGGAGGGCGTTAAACTTATTTTCTCTTGATGTACTAAACCTTGCGGGGCCAGAGCTGACAAAATCTTTCCTTCTTTCAAACAAGTCAAATATTCAGGATCTTTGTAATCATAATTTGCAGGTCCAAGTTTAATCAAATTTTCCTCATCAGTTGCACATGCCACTGACTTCAGAACTTCAACATCATTTCCAAATGAAGAAACAGTTTCCTGTCCTTCACCACACATTTCCATAAGTACATTCTCAAATTCAAGACCAAGTGAAAGAGTTCTCAAAACATCTTGTGGAAGTGGTTTTCCAGGATCAGGAGCCATAACTGCTTCATTGATCCCAGTCCTTTCATACTCTTCCTGAAATGTAGTAAAGTTCACCAGAGGATATATGTACTGTATGTTAAAAAGCTTATAGATGGGATGAGAGCAAACCTCCCAAATTGGTACAAGCGATTGAACCATTTTCACATCAGAACGAGTTTGAGAGAGGGACGTATACATCATTAACCGCTGATTGACAATGTCTGCGGAACCAAAAGCAGAAAAACAATTTTACCACCAACACAGTCATCATAAAGGAAAATGGAAGACGCAAATATATCAGTAGCTGAACAGTGAATCAAACAAACCATCCACTGTAGCATCTCCTTCAAGCTCAGAAAGACTTTGATGTTTAATCCAGAGAGTGTTTTGATCTGATGGCCCATCAAATGCATTGGATAACTGCCACATCCAATCACCTGGAATTGTAGAAGAAATCCAGATCGGGGAGCCTAATAATATAGTTCCACGTGAATCTGCCTAATGAAAATTTTACCAACATCAACAGAATTATATAACAATGTAAGCATTAGAGATTATGTTTATAACAATCCAAAAAGCTTCTGCAGCATAGAACAGAAAAAGGACACCTGAAAATCAGCAGATGCCTGTTTACTACTGTAATTAAATTTCCTTGGGAAGAAAGCATCAGGCACTGGATGCCGGAACTTCAGCTTCGATAGGTGCAGATGACCCATTCCATACAAGTTATAGTCAACCTGCAAAGAAGAAGCTCAGAATAGGGCATGTTAAAAAAACGAAGAAACAAGATTCGAATACGCAGTGAAGTAAGACCAAGTTATATTTTGTGAAGCACATATGCATTATCTTGATTCAGAAACTTATTATATCAACAAGATGCTATTATCATAAATCAAAATTCATGATTAACTTGGAAATCATGAATCCAGATTAACTTTGAAATAGAAAGAAAAAGCATATTCGATACATAAAATGAAAAGGTATTTACCAGAAACTGAAGAAGAAAGGGAATATGTGATTCATGGGGCTGCAAACTCTTGTCAAAGACTGCGCCTCCCTGAAAAACAAGAGACCTGCTGTGATAAAAGGCAGAAATTTTCACAGTCTCTGGAGATTAAAATAGATGTGTATCAAAATAAAAGATAGCCAATAATCCAAGAACTTCACTTTAACCTTTAAGGGAATGAGAACAACTATGCTAGAAAAGGAGTTCAAATTAGGTTTTCAACCCAACAACAAAAACTTAAAAAGGAAATGCAGAAAGCAGCTAAATGTTTGTAAATGGTTGAAGAATTGTACCAATAGAAGATCAGTCGCACGAGAGACATCATGCGGATAATAGCTTGGATTTTATCAAGGCAACCACTAACATAGCCCAGGAATGTTTTCAAAGACAAAAGAACTATGGCACAACAAAATATTAGGATACAGGTATATTTTGATAAATAGCTCCTCAGATGAATGGTAACCATAAAATTTTTTCGCTCGAACAAGGCTACACTCATGCACATGCTGTCGTTTTGAGCCAGCACTACCCTTAACCTGTGAATTCAAACCAAATACGTTAACAAACCATATCTACTTCATAAACCTAGAAACACAATACAAGGCAAGAAATACAGCATACCTTCAGGGCTTTCTCCAAGGCCAGGGATATAGCATGCATGTATCCATCATCTGGAAAAAATCAACAAGGAAAACATAGAAATTCAAGCACTGCATTGTCAATATGACTTGAAAAATGAACTTCAAAGCAGAATACAAGCGTAACCTCTAACCCCAAGCATTAAAATATACCTTCTTGGCGAAGCTGAACCGGTATATCAGCACAAGGGACATATAAATATGGTAAAGCCTACAAAAGACAACAATGAGTAACTCATCCAAAAAGCCAATATAAAAGGAAATGGTATCACTTACAAATTATTCATCATATCTACAAAATCTAGCAATGATTGTATAATTAACTAGCTAACAACTTGCATACAATCACCATTTGTGAAATGCAGTAACAATCAACATTAACTAACTTTAAAAGAAACAATGATCTTACTCGATGAATATGCAAACAAGTCTTCTGGCCAGCAGGGGTTGAGCCATAAACCCTTATAACCGGCACCTCATTCACCTTCCCACCTTCATAATTCAAAAAAAAATTATTAAATTTATAATCCATTCACATGTTGAACATGTAAATAAACAAACTCTGAAGAACAACCGACCAAAAAAAAAAAAAAATTGTAACCAAATGATGTAAACAATTCTTGGTATAAGTAGAGTTGAATGCTGGATTTTAACTTAGTTTAAATTTATCTCCCAAAAGGATTAGAAACCAACTTCTGTTACAGAATCTAATAATACGATATCGTTTAAACAACATTACTCATGAATTTTATCTTTTTAAAAGGACTTTTGAATTCATTACTTCAACAGAACATTGTGAAAATTTATGAAGAGGAGAGTGAGTGAGGGATATTCAAATGAACTGAAACGAAGTCGTTCTGAAATCGTACCCTGGAAGCTACTGTAGCAAATATCGTAGCCGGGGATAGGAGGCGCCATGTAGTGATCGATGGACACGATTCGAACACTGAAAATGTTTGAGTCCGGCTGCGAATCTGCCATCGCTTTCCGATTTATTCACGAAAATACAAACATTAATTTGCGAACGAAGAAGAAGAAGAAGAAAAGGAAGAAGAAAGAAAGAAGTTGCTTTTACGAAATGGAATGGCGAAGACTTAAGAGAAGAGAGGAATCGTGGAATTGTTTTGGCGCCATAAGTTAGGGATTTTATATCTAGAACCGACAAAAATGCATCAGTAGCTTCTCGTGTACGAGGGATTTGTTTTACATTTGTGACCTTGAGTTTCGCTTAATTTACCAATACACCCCTGCAAAAAGGCTCTCCACCGTTTAAAAGTTCGTTTACGAAAACAGAAAATCACTTCCAAAATGTGGTCAGAAAAGTTAAAATTAACTCGCCTGTAGGTTGCCCATTAACAGAACTGATGAGTTGCAGAGAGACTCTTTTGCCATGCAACTCATGGAAACGATCAAGAACTGATGCATGGAAGTCATTGAAGTCCAAAATATTCTTCTTCATCTAAACAAACTTGCCCTTGATCTTCTTACACTCACCCATCTCACATTTTAACTTCTCTTTTGTCTTTTTCTCCTGTGATTGCACTAACCATATCTCTAGACTGTTGCCTTAAGTTGATGTTCAGAAAATAGTCAGTGATGTGTAAAGAGAACTAATGTGGCGCATGCATTTCTATTGGGCCAAAAAGAGAGATTAAATTGACTAATGAGAAGGCGCACTTGTTCATTGATGAGTGAATTGTGTTCCCGAATCCTCTCATTGCCATTATTTTTTTTACTGCAACTCACAAGGATTGTAAGACTCATTACATTTGTTGAATCTCTCTTAAGAGTCTTCTGCTCCAGAGTTTACTGACTCCTCCCTTATATTGCACTGATAAGTACACATGGCAAACTCTGATATAATGTCAAAATTAATATTCTTTAAAAAAAAGCTTATAAATTTTTATTTGTTATTTTTGTTAACCTAATTTGATTAGATATAAATATTACAATTGGCCAAAGTCTTATTCTCCTATCTACGACTAAAGTTGATGAAATGAACATAGACTAAATTTAAATTATTTTGCAATGCCACATTGATACAAAACTTACATCTACTACAACAATCCAAGTACAGAAGCTCTATATTGAAACACTGTTGGGGATTCCTTTTCCTGTAAGCCCACCTTCACTAGTAGGAACGAGCAAAGTATATGGCATTTTCACCGGGCCAACCCGATTCTTTAAATTCTTATTATGGTTTCTGCTGATAATTTTTTCCTCAACTTCTGCCAGTTTCTTTCCAAATTCATCAAATGCTTGCAATGGTGCTTCATCTGATGTCCATTCTGGGGTGTCTCTTTGTCCGAGATAAACTTCATCAGTTGAATGCCTTGACAAGATTTCTATAAGGGAAATGCCTAGAATGGTTTGCAGCTGAGCAGTGATTGTTTTTAAGAAAACTTTGTCAGGATTGGACTCAAGCTCATCATATTCTGGAGTTCCTTCTTCAGGCATGAATCTACGACTAATGGTAGGGCGGTTGGGAAGGTAACCAGCATAAGGGTACTGTCCAAAGTTGATTGCTGCATGGAGAGCTGAAGCCACCCAAATGATGATGGTGCAAGAATCTATTAGCTCTTCACGGTTCTGCATTTTAGGCCACCAGGGCTCGTCTTTCTTGTCACCATGTCCTTCCTCACGGAGCTCTTTCCACCAGGACTGGAGTTCGGAGTCCTCTTTAACCATGTCATCATTCTTGTAATAAAAGTAACAATAGTCTTGAACCCATTTTTTGATTGATGCCCAAATCTCAAGCCCATCAACAGCATATGGATAGTCTTCTATCAGTAAACGAAGGCCATGCGGAGAGTTGGGGTCTTCAACTGCCACTCCTCTGAATAGAACAAAAAGCAGTTTCTTTTAAATATTAAGTAAAACTTTAAGCCCTAAATTTTGCTCAATATTCATACTAATTTTTATGCAACTGTATAGTATAGACTAGACAACAGGATTTACCTCTTCTTGAGATCTTCAGGGAGTGCTTGCTCTGGAAAGCTCCAGCTTTTATAAAGTGCAGATGACAATTCCATGGCATACTTTCCAGGGAAAACTGTGATTTCCAGCACTCCACCAGCATTAATAAGGATCTGTCGAGCAAATGCATTTATGTTCATTGTATCACGGAAGTGAGGATGTAGAAGCTTATAAATTGGGTGAAGCACGCTTAATTGCCTATTTGTTGCAATCACAAATGGCTCAATTGCTGCATGAGTGTTCAACCTGTTACCAACATAAAAGATATTTAAGACATACTCAAATTTAATACAAAGTTTAAATACTAAAATTTGATATGCTTCCTTTTGTCATATATTCATACCAATGGCTGATGAGCTGATGATGACCAGAGTCATTTACAGCCACATAAGCCTTAGCTAGCTGCCAAATTGAACCTTTAACACCATGTTCCGATGGTGTATATACTTTGCTAACAGCACCATATTGATCTCCATCAGGATGCGGCAAGCTCAGTTCTATTGCAACAGGTTTCAAAGTCCCATCAGCTTTCAAGAAAAGGATTGTTCTAGATGCATAAGTCTTCGTAGAAGTAGTGTTTATCCTCCTCAGGTACGTCATCAAAGAATCATGGTGATCTAATATGAACAACTTGTTCTTCTCAATTGCCTATGTCATCATACACATTATATTTTTTTGATGATGGTTATTAATTCTGAAACATCCGAGGAAAATCAACTAAAAATTTATGGTTCAAAATAGGTCTAGGAACATTACCTCATCTACAGTCAGTCCATCTAAGTTATTCTCAATGTCATTTTGGGTTATTGTACTGCGCTGATTACCATATAGTTCAGGGTTTAGCTTGCTTGTTGGTGGGAACTCCTGCAAATAGTAATAATTATTAGTGATGATAACATTTATTGAGAATCAAGAGAGAGAGAAATGAATTAGGAAAATTTGATATTCGAACATAAGACTCCAAATTTCTTTAGCATCTATCCAGTTTCTCGGCAAACAGTAGTAGAAGCAAGATTAGAATTATGACAATAGTCAATAAGAGCCTTACTTTAAGACAACAAATTATGACAGGGTTCAATCCAGCCAACATTTCTCTTGTGAACTCTTCATCAGTCCTCCAGGCAGACTCATCCTCTACTCGAAATTATTGAAACATCAAAACATGAATAGAAAAGAAGGCAGAAAGTCTCCAATATGGTAAGTTCTCATAAATGTAATTGACGTGAACAATACCTTTGATTACTTGTGGCATTGGAAATTTCAAGAGATCACCATCAGTTCGAAAAATTTCTTTGAGCATTTCAAAGGGGATGTCTTTTCTAATATCATCAAGTAAGTTGTTTGGCAGATCAATCCCTCCTTCATAGAGTTTTAAAATATCGTCAAAAGAGTCAAATTCATTTGGACTGCTGTCTAGAGATTCCAATGCTGGTTTTATGACTTGGGCTATGGATTTGAGAGCAAAAGCAAGGAAATCTGACATCTTCAAGTGACCAAATCGCTCATCTCTTGGAACATATATGTTTAAGCTATAGACAATTGACAGCCTGCTCTCGCTTTTAGAATCTATTATGATAACAACAAAATACCATTAATGAATGCATCAATGCTACCGAGAAAACTTCAATTACTTGAAAACTAGCAATTCATAAAGTATAGTTGTCGTCCAATCTATATAAGATTCAAGTTAACTTTAAAATGATTAGGCTTTTGTTACTAGTAACTCAACCTCCCTAACCACAAATAAGCTCTTGATAAGTGGAATTAAGTACTAATTGAAATATCTAACCTTCTGCTAGTTTTCGACCCGTTCTTCCCCTACGAGGATAAGGGTAATCAGCCGACCCTCCAAGAACCGGGCGCTCAAACTTTTTGCCCTTTTTAGGATCACCCAAGTCATTGTAATAAGCATAGTCATAGACTCTGTCATGTTCCTGGAGCTCTGTGGTGCCATCCCCTCTCAAGTTCACTAGTTCTTGTTCCCTATAATATCGCAAAGGCCCCGGTGTTTGTGTTGGAAGATAAGTCTGTACAAATACCACATAAACAAAAATAAGACATCTGACTAAAGTGAATTTTGAAGTCAACTTCACAATTTTCTTAAACATATGATTACTTGCCTTGTTAGTGAAGAAAATGCGATCTGTATTGTAGTCTTTCGCGGGGTAAACCCACGAGTTGCAAACAAAATGGACACGACCTTCGCCAGGAACATCTTCAAGGGTGAGTGTCTTAAGATAAAATTCACTATGATGATTGTTCCTTATTAAGAATGCCCCCGGAACTCCAATGTCCTCATCCCATTCAAATGTAACATCGAATGCAGACTCCCCTGCTGCTAATGGCGTGCATTTAGGAATCCAACCTTCTATATGCGCTGGCTTCCCAAGCTTTCCAGCTTGCAAACCATTTTCTACAAACACACATCAATTTCACTTACCAGCAATCATCAAAATCATCAATTAACATATGATCAATTGTATTACTTCAAAATTAAAACTGCTTTTCAACAATCATGGTCTGTTCCTTCATAATATTATTAAACTCGGACAAGAGCCAGAGGCACACGTGTATTAAGCTGTTTATGGGATTAGGTGGGGAATTAGTTCTTTAAAGGTCACTTTAGCCCCTGTCTGTCAAAATCACCTTTTATGACATGTGAATTGCCGCAAGATGTAAACTAATCAAATAGAAAATAACTTTTTTCTTTTTTCTCTTAAAAGAAAAATCATAGCTACAAAAGCTTAAATCATCCCGTTCCACCTACTAAACAAATCAAACCATCAACACGAGAAAAAGACAAAAAGAGACTCCAAATTATAGAACCAAGTTGGCAGTTGCCATATTTTTATTTAAGATGAAGGGTGAATAAAGCTTTTGAGTATATCACTTACCCTGGGTGATGACAATTTCCCACCAAATCAACTTAATAGTTGCCATCAAAAGCACTTATGACGTGACCCCCCTACCAAGTATTATTTGCTTGGCATACATGTTAAGCCGAGTAGTGCCATATGTTAAACTTTGGGTCTGATCGCTATACTATTGTTACAGGTGCCGAATTTTAGCAACTCCAAAAGTTACAAATTTTATGTTCTAAGTTATAAAAATCCCGTACCCATTAAGAAGATTCATCTACTATAGCTGTCTAAGACCATAATATTTATTTTCAGGCCGATTTGACCCCACATACGCCATAAACAAAGATCAGTTTAAAAATAAAATAATAGAACACCTGTGAAGACATAAACGTACTTAAAAAGTCAAAAGAAAAACAAGATTAAAAAAAGAGCATCTTGATAAAGAGACATTGACTTGTTGAGGATCCGAGACTTAAGTCTTTCTTAGTAAGGCAGGGACCAGTATGGAATATAAGCCCCTTGTTTGGAAAATAAAATAAAATAAAAATAAATTCAACCCACTCCATAATTAATTACAAGAAAAGCCGTATTAATTGTTCGGAAGGAGCTGTGGCCACATTGGGACATGCTGACATGCATGTCCCAAGAAATTTCTGCCAGCCATGAATGAAAAACCAGAACGGTGAATAATTCTCTTGGCCGTACTTGATGGCCTCTGTAATCATCAATGATTTTTTTTTTTTGGGGGGGGGGGTTAAATGACCCCTTCTTTCATGTATTTAGAATTTAGAATTCAAAAAAAAAAAAAAAGAAAGAAGAAAAGAAAATGATTTTGAAACAATGGTATGAGTCGTGACACGAGTAAAAAGAGTACTGACTTCTCACATCTACTTATTTTTATTTTTTTCTTGTGGCCACCATAGGAGCATCAATACCAAGGTGGGAGACATGGAAAGCAGAAAAATTACTAAAATAACAAAAAAATAAATGAAACATGGAAGCCAATCAAGCTACTAAACTGAGGGTGCGTTTAAACTATTTTTTCAGATGATTTATTATTTCTCTGTAAAAAGCACTTTCAAAATTCTACAAGCAGCAAGGAATTGCTTCTCCATGGAATAATAATACTCAAACAAACGGTACCTTTATCTGCAATAAATTAATTAATATCTATTTAAAATAATTTGCACCAACCTCTACAAAACTAAACACGGCAAACTTCTGCCAAAGCAAAGCCAAGGATCACTTATTCCAAAACAAACCCAGAAGGAGGCTAAAAAACAGGGGGCAAGAATAAAAATCACTCACCGGCAGGCTCGCCATGAACAGCACTGATGAGTTGCAGAGTGACTTTTCGGCCAAGCAACTCATGAAACCGATCAAGAAAGGATGCATGGAAGTCGTTGAAGTCCAAAACGTTTTTCTTCATCAAAACAACAGTGCCCTTTATCTTCTTGCACTTGCCCTTCTCACATTTCATCTTCTTGTTGCCATTATTATCATCACGATCATCACCACAGCATGTGATGGCATCAATGATATGCCCCAGCATCTTTCTAAAGAATATTATTAATATTAGCTTAACTAGATTTGTTATGAAGAAAGAAACAAGTTGAAAAGAAAAGGAGGGGCTTGATGCATGTACTTATAGGCACACAAAATAAATAAGGGCGAGAAAGAGTTTGAAAAAATTCACAAAGAAGCTTCACTTATCCTTACATGAAAATGAAATATTTTATTTTGTTATTGCTTTATTTATTATAAATCTTTTTTTTACCCCTTAAAAAGACTTCATTCGAGTCTTCTGCCTTATATCTCCTGGTGGTTGACGACGACCGACTTAGAAGGTCTACTCGTTTTGGAGGGCGTGTGATGCCCGCTCGATAGCTTATTGGGTAATGCAAATGTAAAGTGATTGATTAATCTGACTCTACATTTTTTCTCTTTGAGGAAAATGACTTTGTGACGCAACTAACGTTTCAGACAAAGTTCATAGAATTGATGTTCGACTCAGTTTTTTTTTTTTTTTAATACACTAATATGAATCAATCTTATCATGAAATATTATTATCTAATCAAAAATTTATAAATATTTGCAATATATAATTTAATGGACTAACGTGAATCAATTCTATTCCGTTATGTCTAGCACATTTTTATTAAAACTCATCTTAAATACTAATTAGATCACATAAGAAACTCATTAATATTTGTTTTTAATATATTGAGCCTTTTATTTATTAATTTAAAATTTTAAACAGAACAAAATCATGAATAGTATTATAATTATTAGTTAGAGGTGAGCATGGGTTAGTTCAATTTCAAATCGAACTAAACTAATTAATTTTTTTCTCAATATTTACAAAAGTTCCTTTTTATTTTAAAACTTAAATTTCTTTATAATTTGTGGTTTTTCAGTGTTATATAAAATACCAATGTTTATTAATTTTTTAAACCAAATCACCGGTTCATTCAACTTTTTTGTGAGCATCGATTCTTGTAGCCACCCCTATTGATAATTTGTTATTACAGCAATAATTACTTATTTTATTGTCCATGTTGGTGAAAGGAAATTAGTTTAAAAGGCGAAATGAAATTTGGGGGAAAAAAAGTGATTCATCTGCCACAACAGGGATCTAAGGCAGCGCGTGGGCATGGCATATATTCTACTAATTAGAAGGATTCAAAATCTAACCAATTTACGGTACCTTGTCTTTGCTTTACTGGAAACTAACTATTAATCACCAAAATTCCTTTATTTGCTCTTTAATTCTTTCTTTGTACAACTAATGTAATGTTGTCATAGAATAATACAATTTCGCCTACTTCTCGTTATTGATTTCATTTTTTCATTATACATGTTAATATTTAGCAATTTCGATCATGACTATTGTAATCTACCGTCTAGGCAGTGTCTTAAAATCAAATTTTATTGATTTTTATTAATTTTTTTAAACTATTTGATTGATGGTACCCAAATTATGAAATTAAATTTTTATTTATCTTCAATTGAGTCAAGTATTTTTTTTTTAAACATGTTATCAAAACTAAAGTATCACGGTTCAATTGCAAAGTCTATTAGACTTTTAGATCAAACAGTTCATACATTACATTAATTTTTTTTTAAAAAAAAAAAAGGAGTGAGAGAATTTGTGCGTTTACCAAAAACACTTTTTTATCCTCTTATTTTACTCTAATTTGTATGGGAAGCCTCTTCTCACATGGTTTCCTTACTTTTTTTCGCATCTTTTTTAATTCCCAAGTGCGATTTACCTTTGTTTGATTCTTTTTAAATTTTAAGCAGGCCCTTTAGAATTGATTCAGTCTCTTACCATTTTCGGGTAACTGGGTGTTGCAAACTTATGAGTTTGTGTCTCAATGTTTGGCCAAAAAAATTTGAAAAAAAAAAGAAGAAAAAAAAGAGGCATTTGATTTTGTCAAGAATCAACAACAGGCATGAAAAAGCATGCATGGTCATTGCTTTTTTTTGCATATAGGATAAGAATCGAATTAGTTACACGATGTTGTTCACTTTATAGCAGTGCATGCGATGCTCAATCAGCTGTAAATCAAAATTAATCTACTTTCTTGTTTAAATAATTTTGTATGGTTTTGACCAAATTGTCTCCCAAATTAATTAGTTCTTATCCAATGTTCTGGCCGTACGTTGTATGTAAATTAAAAACCCTACTTTATTGATTTGAAAAATTATAAACTTTGGCAATTGGCACAGGTCTATTATCATCATCTTCAATGTAGATCCAAAATTAGGCAACCTGTAAACTGTACACATACAGTTACGTATATGATTAATTAGGCCGCCTCGCATGATTCAAAATGGACTAATCATTGCTTCGTCACTACATGCAAGTTACATTCAACTCTCACTTATCCTATATATAGACCATTTCCCACAATTATTTCCAACTCAATAAATTAGAAATTAAGAGTATGAATTCAATTTGAAGATGATTTCAAAGTTAGCTTCATAGTTGGTTGAACGACAAGAAGAAATAACTACACCACAAAAAATTGCATAGTTGTTGAAGCATATTATTGTAACAATGGTTGTACTTGTTTTCGGATTTAATGCAGGCTATAGTAAATGAGAAGAGACGACTAGACGTGGCTGCCTATAATCCATGGATTATGGATAGGACAGAGCATCGGAATTGAGATGGGTTCGTTTGACAATATTTAGCTAAAAATAACAGAGGCACGGGATCTGGCTTGTGATTTCGATCCATTTTTAATAAAAGAAAGGAAAGAAAATAAATACATAAATAAGATGTGAATGAAACATGCGATATATAATTTATGAAATAATGCTTTAAGCTGAAATTTTAATTGTACATTTGACATTAATTAACATCAGTTTTGTTAAAGTAATTTGTAATATTATTTATTTTTATCTGCCAATAATTAATTGTTCTATAAGAGATCTTATGCGTATGAATTATAAACATAGGAATATAAAATTATCAAGACTTATAATAATATATTTATTTTATGATAATATTTCTGTTAACCTACATTTATACCTTGTACCGTACGTTCCTAACTAGATAAAATAATCGTGCCGACTCCATTGGAAAAGAAACTATAGATTAGTTATCATTTTTTTTAAAAAAATTATGTCCATAAAAATATAATTTATTAGTTTTTTAAACTACCTCGAAACTCTCTGACTAAAGTTGGAGTTCTTGCCAAGAAATCTTCCGGTCAGCAAGATGAAAAAGAATGGTGGATAAGATTGTGATCACAGACCAATGTGAACATTAAATAGATTCTTTAGACAAAGAGCGTTAAATAAATTAATGCAAGTGAATTGCTGCCTTATTTCTTAGGAAGTTTCCTAATCACAGTGTAAGACATGGTTTTCTATGCACTTGTTATTTTTCGATTAATTTTTCTGTGACAAATTATGATGTGAACACATCCACACCAACCAAGAATGCAAAAAATGAATCTGCTGGGCGAAGATATTTCTTGGTTGTGGAATTTGATGAAATTAAATGAATTCTAATGCTAAGTTATTAATGTTAATGAACCTAATTTGCAGACATTTTTAAAAATAATTCAATGACTTTTGCCATTAATGTTCCTAAAACTTGTTACTTGGACCCTATCTTCCATAAGTCAACATCCCAAGGATATTATTGTAAAATTAAAGATAAAATATCAGTCTATAACATATTAAAAATAAAAATATTTTAAAATATTTTTTAAAAGGGTAAAAACTCATTTAGTCCATGTATTTTAAAATTAGTGTCCATTTAGTCTATGTATTTTAAAAAATGCCTCGAAACATTCCTGCCGTCAAAATATTGATACCTCTACCGTTACTTTTTATTTATTTTGGCTTACTTTTATAATATTACATTTTTATAATAATTTTTTTTGGACATTAATTAAAAGAAAATAATTAAATTACTAATTTAACCTTAGAAAAAAATTATATTAATTTTTAATTGTCAAAAATTGTATGCAAACTATCAAGTGTGCAAATGGTGCTTGCAAAAAAATTAATATAATTTTTTTTATTTTCTAGGGTTAAATTGGTAATTTAATTATTTTCTTTTTATTAATGTCCAAACAAAAAAATATTATAAAAGGATAATATTATAAAAGTAAGTCAAAATAAATAAAAAGTAACGGTAAGGGTATCAATATTTTAATAGCATGAATGTTTCGAGGCATTTTTTAAAATACATGGACTAAATGGGCACTAATCTTAAAATACATGGATTAAATGAGATTTTACCCTATTTAAAATTCAGAGACAGAGCAAGTATTAAATTTAAGATATAAAAGCTAAACGAACATTTACCCCTTTTTTTAAGCCATGTCATATGTTTGTGTAAAGAATTTTTTATGAGGAAAAGAATGGATTTATCATGTGGTTTAATTAGATATATCGTGCACATCAATGTAATTATATAAATTGTTAAATTTGTAAATTTGTTAGAGGGGTTTTAGAGAATTTAGTAGGGTTGCTAAAGTGCAACGCATTCTGTTTTGTGAGAAAAGGGTCTAGGTGTATTTAGAACTTTTGTCCCAACTAAAGCCTAAATTTTTTCAGCCCGGGAAAACTGAGCCTATATTTTAGAGCCCAGAAAAGGTTGGACCGGGGTTTCCAGGCTTCAACTACCTCTCAAAAATTATAAGAAGAATTGGATTTTAGCACCCCTCTAATCTCCCCATAAAGCCCCTTTTATAGTTATTTTTAAGAAAATTATCACTGTACCACCTCTTTTTTACTTTATATTTATCTTACCACCAAAAAAATCTAATATATTCTCTGCACTACTTTTTTTTTTTAAATTTGTATCAACTAGCCATTTTTTAACTAAGACCGTTAAATAATTAAAATGAAATAATAATTTACCCTTAAGTAAGTTAAAAAACCATTTTATTTTACAAAAATTTTAAAAAATAAGAAATTATAATTATAAAAATACCCCTAAATTTAATAAAAAATAAATCCCAAGCAAAGGTGCTCAGCTAATTTTTATTTAATTTATATTTTGTAAAATTTTAATAATTATTTTTATTAAAAAATTATGATTTTGCAAAATTTTAATAAAAATGTCTGAATTTATTTATTAAAAATTATAATTTTACAAAATTTTATTAAAATAACTGAATTTATTTATTAAAAAATAAATCCGAAAATTTTAATAATTTAGGGGATTTTTATTAAATCCCAAAATTTTGTAATTATAATTTTCTTATTTTTCAAAATTTGTGTAAAATAAAATGGTCTTTTAATTTATTTAGGGATGAAATTATCATTTTATTTAAATTATTTAACGGTGTTAGTTAAAAAGTAGCTAGTTGATACAAATTAAAAAAAAAAGTGGTGCAAAGAATATGTTAGAATTTTTTTGTGGTTGGATGAATATAAGGCAAAAAAGAGGCGGTGCAGTGATAATTTCCCTTATTTTTATTTTAATTCTAAAAATGTCTTTTTCTTTAATAAACTCTTCTAATTTTTTAATTTAATTTTTTATTGCTAAAACTTAAAGTAGTATTATGTTATTTTTCTTTTCTTTTGTAATCTTTCTATTACCTTATGCATAAGCAAAAATTTTTTTTATGGGTGAATGATTTTTCAATATTAATTATTAAGTCAAATTATATATATTTAAAAATATAATTTAAAAGCAATCTTAGGTATACTAATAAGTAAGAAAAGAATAATAGATTACTCTAAATTTTTATAATTAATTTTGGCTAGATGAAAGCAATGGGTAAAAAAAACATTGATTATGAATAACAATAATTTATTAAAATTTTTCTTAAGTGTATTTAATTATTATTTATTCTTAATGTAATTTTATAAGAACAAAGGGGTGCCAATAGCTTTTCTCTTAAAAGAACAATTGTTTTCAATCATGCATGCGTGAATTTAGAATCTTTGGTGTATTCAAAACCCATAATCCCCCAAAAGGCTGAATCCATATTTTGGATCCAATAAAAGCCCAAACCATAATTTTCCGACTTCAAATTAGTTTTAATTTTTGTTTACTTTTGGGATTGAAGGATCAGAATTCAAAATCAAAATGATTGATGTTGTTTACCTACTAAAATAGAAAGAGAATGAGAATAAAACATATAAATTTCAGGATTAACAAATAGGAATTTGGCTCTCATGGAGGGTGGGAATCAAGTTTTTATTCTTGTAACTGACCATTTTACCTCATTCAATTTTCAAAATTTCCAAATTGCCCTATTAAGTTTATATTTTAATTCATGTTATCAATACTTTACATAATGTATACAAATATTCAAAAAAATTGTAATATTTGTAAATAAGTCTTTTTTTCATCATCATCATCAATTTTGTGGTTATTTTAGTTATTATTGTTATTAGAATTATTATTATTCTTATTTTAGCATTCTTATCGTTAAAATTATAACAGATGATAATGATGATGATGATGATAAGAACAATAATTAATTCAAGACATCTTGGTAACTTGTAATAGTCCATTCCGATTCCATGAAAACTATACGCATTAATAGAAATACAATCTATTTTAATTTTAATTCTTACAACTCAAGTAAATAGTTTATCTTAATTTCCATTCCTCATTATGATTGCGGCCCATTTCGATTACCAATTGGTAAACATACTATTAACGCTCTCCTTTTATTGTGTATTAAACAAAATACTCAAATATTGAGCTAACAAACTAGACTGATCTAAAACTAATGGGATTTTTTAAATCTTGAATGGTTTCTTGGTTGATTGTTGATGATTAGCGAAGTTGGTACGGTTGTTTTGGATAAGAAAAGGACATGATGTTTTACATAAAATGATAACAAACACAAATGGTACATTAAGTGCTAGGTGAAATTACCTTTATTTTTAGTTGATTAAGTGTTAAAAATAATTTTTTTGGTGTTTGCTGCGTTGGTTTGAGGCAATGGACCAAGATTTTTGTTTATTTGTTTGTGTTTTGTTGTTATGGTTCTTCAATTTGCTATAGTTGCACCTATCACATATAATATGGCAATACACAATGTGGGGTTTTATTAATTTGTTTTGTGTTATGGGCATTGTGGATTTTGGTTGACAATTGAAATCTTAGATAAAAACACTATGTATAGATGGTATGAACTACTTAAACAAGAATTCTTAAATAGCAAACCACCAAAGTTATTACTACCTACATCAAAAAATTTCCATTAATAAAAGATAAAGATGTAAATCTTTTGGAAAATCAAAAATAGCATGCCAAATGAAATGGTTGTTGCCATATGTTTCAATAGCGAATCATTGGTTTAAGTGAATAACTAAATAAAATAAATAGATGCTTCTCTTCGTCTCAGGTCAATGGCTGTCTTTGTGTGCTAGGTAACTTCGGTGTCCCTATTGCACCAAAGTAATTAATAGTGCCTTGGCGTACCTGTGATGCCAAAACACAGTTTCATAAAGAAAAATAACAAAATCAACACTCTTAAAATAAACATTATGTGTTTTATTGATCATTTTAAGAGTTTGATATTTGTCATATTTCACTTGCAATGGCTTATTGAACCAAAGCATAGCTTCTGCATTTTGATTCGATAAGTCCCAGTCACATCAATGTTTGGTGTGATAGGCACATGCTGGACCAAAATATAATTTTGCAAAAAAAAAAAAAAGAATGCAATAAACTGCACTTGTGTTTTTTAATCATTTTAATAATTTAATGTTTTCCATATCTTGCTTGAGATGACACGGTCACACCTGTATTTAACGCGATAGCCTATTGTACCAAAACACAGTTTCATAGAGAAAAAGAATATAATCAACTACTCTTATAACAAACATTCTGTGTTTTATTAATTATCTTAACAATTTAATGTCTATCACACCTTGCTTATAAGAGTTTGGAAGAAATGTACATGAATCTTAAGCTTGTATTAGTATATTTTTACAATCTTCACATATATTACTCAAATTTTAGTTCTAATTGTATTTGAATTTTCTAATATTAGTGCCTTTGGTTACTAATATTTTTTAATTTTTTTTACTTATTTTTGTCTTTATTTTTGCAGCTTCTTCTATCTTGGTCATCCACCACATCAATGTTTTGAGAAATGCATCATGTTGAATTTGTGAACTTCGTGAGAAATTTCTTATGTTATATTTGTCTTATCTCACTTTCTTTGAATTTTTGAAATGACTTTTTCCAAATTCTCATTAACATTTTATTCTTATTACCGTTTACATTCAATAACATTCAAACTCATTCAAATTAATATGTTCTTTCCCAAAAAAATGAAATGCACAATGAATGATTGTTTTTTAATTTCTATTTTTCACAAACAATTGATATGTGACTAGGTGATTTAAAGTTGATAAATAGTTTTTTCCCTGTTTTTTGTTTTGAAGATTTGGCAAAAGAATTAATTGATAAAGATTTGAAATAAGTACTCTCAAAACAATTAAGAGTCTCTTGAACATCTATAGAATTATTTTAATATTTCATCCTGACGAAAAGTACCTTGGTGTGGGATTGGTCAATCTCAAATTAAGACCTTCTGCATTTTTAGTGTTGGAGTTATTATTTTTCTTTTTTCTAATTAGTAAACATTAACATAATTTTTTACAAATAGTATTATGACACTCACTAATCTATGCATAAAGTTATAAAGGACTTACACTATTATTAAATATACATATTTAGTGGATGTATACCTATAATTTTAAAAATTTTCTTGGAACTCTAATAAAATATATATGTGTAAGTGTGTGTTTTAATTTTTTTCAATTTCTCGTTTTGATCATTAGAGTAATATGACTAATAAATTTATCAAAATATTTGAGGGTACAAGTCTGGAACAAATACCATTTGTCATTTAAAATGAGAATTCAACATCGAAACAAGCTGAGGAAATGATGAAGGGTTTAAAACACCCCATGTCGAGTCAGCTCTTGATAGTTATGCTGCTTTGAATATAGGAATGGCTGCACTAGATGAGAATTATATATTTGGTCCAGAGTTTCATAATTATGGGAGAAATTGTTATCCCATAATATGTTGCAAGAATAAACTCCTTTGAGTGCTTTGTTGTGCGTAACATTCTTCAAAAGTTATATATTGTATCATCTTTACATTAGTAAAATATAATAAATTTTTAAATATTTAAAAATATGTTCATTGAATTGTACGTAAATTAATAGATTTCATACAATCTCAGTATACAAGTATACTACATATATGCTGGAACACATTAGATATTGATGATAAAAATATCATGAATTAAATATATAATAGTAATCTTGGTTTAATACTATAATAATTTTCTTACAAAGGATGCCTCGTTTTAATTAAGTAAAGATAGTCAAAAGAATAAAAATATAGACTCAATGTTGCACTTTTTACTTAATGTAATTTTTTTTTATATATTTGTAATATAACATAAAATATGGTATGATTCAACTCAACAACATTCAAACTCATTCAAATCAATATGAATTGTTGTTGACAATATACAATATGGATTGTTGTTGATTTGTTTGGTGTTACAATCAGTAGAAATTTAGGCCAACAAAATTGTGTCAATCTCCATTCTTGATCTGACAAACAAATAAAAGTGCTATACAAAACAATAAAGATTTGAAAATTGTAATAATAGCCATTAATGATCTGACAAAACAAGCCTAAAAGTATCATCACAATCAAGAAAAATTTTCACATCGTAACTGAAGGAAGTCATTGAAGGATCTTAAAAGCAATTTTCATAAACTCAAATAATTAAAGCAAGATCTACAGCTGCCATCTACATGATCATCTTCAAGATCTCACATAACCAAAACAATAACGTCAATTTACCATGGGTACAAAACAATAGTGTCCGGTAAGCTTCAGTAATTCTCTCATTCAATATCTAAAAACAACTCTACGAACTATGACTTGAGTGGGAGTTCCAGACAACTATTACAAATAACACTAAAACCCCTCATACCTAAATTTTTGGGATTTGCATGTTTTCACAATTTCAACTGCCACAAAAAAGGATATTTTCTACAAGTTTTTTATTGCTTTTTTTGTTCCATAAGCAACAAGAAATTTGTATGAAGTGTCCTGAACTACCTGAATTAGTATACGATTGACTTGATCAATTATTTCTGGATGAAGTCTCCTTAAATTTTCCTCTCTAAAAACCTCCACAAAAGAAATCAAAGAGTCGTTAAAAGAAGAAACAATAAATTGTCAATGATTATAAAATAAAAACCTACCTGAAAAATAAAACCATCAAGCCAAAATTTAAGTGCCATCTTCACACCCGAAGGAAATCGATGCCAATCACTTTTAACTTGTTGGGCCAGATCCTACATGAAGGTTTTGAAGATTTTTATTCCAAAAAAACAAAACACATGATAACAATAATAAAAAAAATAGCAAAAGTTAATTCTGCATACTTTTAAGAATATAGTTTGCATTTCGGGGTTTGTAGAGGTCAAAATGTTTTGAAAAGTCAGCCAACTAGGCAAATGTGTAGCCCCTTTGTCTTTCAAAAAAGTTCTCAACTCAAACAAGTGCATTTTAGCAAGGAAGGAAGTACGCTACAAAACAGTACAATTCAAGACGCAATCACCACATAAAAAAATTGATATAAATTTTAGAGAAACAAGGAAATGAAAAGAAAAGTAAAGGAAAAAAAATTGACGTCATGGATAAAAGGTCGTATAGCTAAATTCTCGACCAGTCGTACGTCAATTCCAGGGAAGACACTATCTTCATTTTCTTTGGATGTAGCGAGACTATATTTTCTCTGGATGGAGTGCGATTATCTTCATTTTTTTTATTTAGCTAAATTCTCAACCAGCAGCGTAGCTAAACGCTTGAAATTCTCAACTGCTTCTTTCACTTCTTTTAAAAACCTAATTTCGGATTTTGCAACATCTAAGGAAGGGACTATCTTTATTTTCTTTGGATGTAATATTCACACCACCTAGCAAAGAAGACGTAAGGAAGTAGTTTTCCTCTTCTATTGCACCAATAAAAAAAAGACGATAAGATATATGAAATGGGGCATATTATTGCCATTTTCTTGTTGATTGTTGAGCTTAGGACGGGTTTGACAAATCAACAATAGACATACCATCAGTTGTAATAAGGTAACAAGATTTAATTAAGCATTATCTGCCAAGAAAATACCATATAACTTTGATGGGGATACATAAACTCCATTAAGCAGAGTCAAGATTAGTGAAAATATCTGAACGGAAGTGATGACAGTAGCGGTGGAGTGGGCGTATCACTTTTGATGGCTTGGGCAGGCTTAGAGCCTCGCGATGAAGAAAAGAAGGTGCAAATTGTTTTCAATTTGGTTCGAGGTTAATTCGAAACGGCTCATAGAGGGTAAGAGAAAAAGTCATCAGAGGAGTTTGAGATATTGGGCCAAGTTCACTTAAGGGCCCATTAAAGAGCTAGGGAAACAAAACCAGAATGCAAATGAAAGAGAACAGGGAGCCCCATTTTCATTGGTTCACAAGATAAGCAAATCTAGCCACTTTCTTATGCAAAACTTAAGCTTTTGTTGGAGGAAAAAACAGGGAGATTGAAGTCTGATCAGGAGATGATTAAAGAGAATGTAGCGGCGGAGGTAAAAAAACTAGGCTTAGCGACACCATAAAAATCATAAGCTGGAACATTCGTGGCTTGGAAAATTCCCGAATGCGCCTAACATTGAAGAAAATTCTTCACCTGCACAAACCTCAATTGGTGTTTTTGTGTGAAACCAAATTGACGACTAAACAGGTTAAGGATGAGTGTATACAACTAAAGTTAGATAATTAATTCGCAGTTTATAGAATTAGGAAAATGGTGGTTTAACTCTACTGTGGGGCCCAACTATTGCTATTCAGATTAGACGCCACGTAGATATGCAAGTTCGTAATGCAAATGAGAAGCTTTAGAGTTTAGAGGTGTACATAAGTATGTGGGCTGTTAGATTAATTCTTTAATTAATCTAATATTTGGGGCCACAAATGAAACAAATAAAATGTGTGAGCTATTATTTAATTGGCCAACAATTAAATGATCTATGTGATGTTAATTAAATGACTAAGGGTATAATCGTTGTAGGTTAAATACATATAAGGTTTCATCTTAACCTATCTAAAAGAATTTTCCATCTCCCATCTAACCAATGAAGTAGATGTTTTAATAGTAGATCCGACATCTTTTATTAATGTTACGAAGCTATCTACAAAGAATATTATAATACTTACTAATCTGTGCATGAAGTTATAAATAACGTACACCTTTATTAGATGTACACATTTAGTGGACGTAAAATTTTCTTGAAACTCTAATACTTCATGCTCACTTGGCAATATATATAAAAAATGTTTTAACATAACTTTTAGTGGTGATATTAAGGTGGAAATTATTTTTTTATCTGAAATGATTTTTATTATTTTATTTATTATTCACTAAATTACCGTGCTTATTATCTCATCTAGCCGAAGTCGACAAAAAATGTTCTATCTACAGAGGACTGAAAAGGAACATTATGTTATTGAAGTATTTTTGTAACTGTTATTGAACACTTGTCAGTGTTAACTTGCAATGAGTTATAGACAATTTTATTTTTATTGAAAGGCATACTGAAAAAATCTAATTTTAAAGCTATGATCAATCCTTTAACCGAGGAGACTAAGAAACATTGTGAAAAATATTTAGAAAAGGAAAATGTAACTATTAAGGAGATTGATGATGTTGTTGTGGTTGAAGATTTAAGGTATCTAATTGTAATAAAATGTTTTGTGGAAATTTTTTTAAAGAAGAGCCATATTAAAGGACGACTTTTTGAGGAGGTTGTTGTCCTTAAAAGTGAAATAACAGGTTGAAACTTGCTACAATGAGGAGGTTGTTGTCCTTAGGAATAATTTTTTGTCGAAACGTGATTTTTAGTAAGTTGTAGGCAACGTTACATGATTGTCCATGACTTAAAATAATCATTTGACATTTGACAAATGGAGTTATTTGTTCATGTTTTGGATTAAAAAAAATAATTTAATTTCTATCTTTAAGTAGTTTAAACGCTATTGTATATTTGCTCTTGCAACAATAGAGAAGTTTCAACTAACTCAACCTTTAAAATTTGAGAACAATTAACAAATTTCTGCATTAACATTTCACGCACATATAATTAATGTTGTCTAAGTACACCATCATCTGAACATATAGTTTTTTTCTTGAAATGTTCAAGTGACTATCATTATATATTCTTGGTATTACCTGTTGTGATTTTACAGAGCACTTGCCTTTCATTTTAGAATTTCATTAGTTTTACCTAGATAAGGTATTTGTTCAACTAAGATCCCATATTATTTTGAGCTCCATAAATTTTGTTATTGATACACCCTTACTCAAATGTAGCATATTATGTACTTTCCAAAATAATGTGTTTTTATAATATAAGTGTTGTGGAAATTTTATTGAACTCGCAAATCCATGAATCTATTGTAGAATAGATCAATGGAGACGAGTGTCAATCCCACGATGATGTGGATTTTAATTGTGTGTAAAATTATTTTTTCTAAATCGGTGGTTAGATTTGTGATGAAAATAATTTGGAATATTCTAAAATTCAATTTGGATTGACGAAATTAAATTAAAGTGGAAAATATAATAATTGAAGCACTTAAGTATCTGGATCCGCATCAACAAGCACCATTGGTTAAATATTCTTTATTAATTTCAATTAAATCATGAGGGGGGAATCCACACCTCATGAACTACACTCTAATCAATAAGGTAATAATAATAACCTTGTAAACTAGAGTGTTATCTAGACAAGATTATTATTATTTGTCGACGAAAAGTCAAAACATCCACAAAAATTAGAGGGGAAGAGAAAATAAATTTATCAAATAAAGCCTATGACACATGTTGAGACTTCACCTTCAACCCAAGTTTAAAAGAAAATTAGCCACTCATAATTGAACTAGGGGTAAAATAGAAATTTATTAAAATATGTAGAAAACACAAGATGGAGAAGGAATTGTAGAAAATGGAGCTAAAAAATGAATTCAGAAATGCCAAATTAGGGGGGAGAGCCCTCATTTTATAAATACATTGAGTAAATCATGACTATTGAATAAAAAACATTTTGGACACTCAGGATTACGCCACGTCATCGTTCCATATATGTGAACATTGTCGTGAACAGTAACATGGACAATACCGTACATGTGAATAGTACCATACATATAAACAATGACATTTTTCCTTTTATGCTCCTTCTAAGGTTTTCGACTGTCCTAAGTTCAAAAGTGATGTCTGTTTTATTGTCTGCTCTCTCGTTCATTGTGAAATGACCATGATACCCCTAAAATATATAAAATACTTAATTAAAATAAAACACATATAATTAATTACAAGAGACTAAAATCCATAAAAGTAGAAGTGTTAGTAAAACTTAAAATGTAAAATGATGATTTTCTCCTTTATAAATATACACTTTCTAACACTCAACAATAAGCACTTAGAAGCCCCCCAAAAAAGTCAGCCTGAAACATTGTGATGTAAAGAATTAGAAGATTGAATCATGCGTGATTTGAGTTTATAAATTCAATGGGACACAATATTAGATATTGCTAACTCGTTTAATAGACTTCGACTTCGTTGATGCTGAAAATTGACAATTGAATTTGTTTTGGTAGGTAAAATAACATGAACTAAACTTGGACACCGAGCTGATCATGAATTTTTCAACTGTCAATCACAGAAACGATCAGGAAACGCATGTGGGAGTTCTAGCTTGAAGCCTCTGATGCTTAAGTCAAATATTTAATATAAATGGATATTTAATTGATAGAAAAATCGCACAAAATAATATCATGCATAGAGCTCTTACATTATCGTAGAAAAAGTTAAGAAGTTGACTTGATTCATCTCTTTTTTATTCTATGTTGCCCCTTTGCCTGATGGCATTGTTTTTTTTAATACCCCTTAAGAGGCAAACAATTTTATTCCTCTTAAAAGTCACCCATCTTCCTAACGTGGGTTGTTGGTTCATACAAAATAACTGAACCTAACATAAGCCTCCTAGTTTTCAAGATCGAAATCGCATGATCGGTCTTGGAAACTTGAGGATAATAAAAAGAGAAAATGTATATCCAATTGATGTAGGGTAAGAAATTGAAGAATAGTTTGAAATTTATAATATTTAGTAATATTTTAATTAATTTGCATTCTAGTTTAATTTAGTTTCCTATTTAGAGTTTTATTGTTTATTTGAATTGTATTCTTAATTTAGGTATAAGTCTTATTAAAATAGGTTCGTTGATGATGAAATCTAGTAGAGCTATAAAACGACCAGGCGATCGTGTCAACACTTTAGTTTGTAACTGCTAACTAAAATGATGAATTCAAAACCTGGGTTAGTTAAATGGAAACGTTTAACAATGGATATTTAGTTCAGGGAGTTACGAGCCAAACATATGGCCCACTTAAAGTTCAAAACGACAAAGGAAAAAGGCGTTATGTCTGAAGCTTAAGTGGTGCATATGATCAGACACGTGAGAAGAGCATCAAGTTAGTTGTAAAGCTATTATCCACGTGGCGGCAAGATGTGAAATCTGGAATTTGTGTTAGCTTATATGTAAGTTGATCAATAGAGTAGGTTGTGCGTGAATTTTAGGAGAGCTTTCTGGATAGATTGATAGAGGATAAATGTCATCTTGCTCATTGTAATTCAGTCTATTGTTGCTCTGTAATCTTTAGAAGAATCATCAATAAATCTCATTCTAGTGGCTTCTCCCGTGGATGTAGATTGTGCATTCTTACACGATTGAACTACATAAATCTTTCTTTGTTGCGTGTGATTGCTTTTCATATTTCAGATTAGTTTTGCGTTTTGATCGTAGTTGGTTATCATATTAAAGTGTCTAACTTTCAAGGCTACTTAGTTGGGTTTAAAGCATCTTGTTCTTGTCTTGATTGTGATCTTGGGCAGTGGTTGAATTGCTAAGCAATCTCTAAACATTCTAATCACTACATTAATGCTTGGTGAATAATTCAACTCTGCAACTGTTTCCGCTCGAATAGGTTATCTCAACCAAGTCCAGGCTAGACCCGTTCACTTACACCCACAACACCCTATTAAAGGGTGTAAGATGTTTTTCGGGTGAGAACCCTCCGACGCTCAATCCTGTAATCAGGCTTCTTTAGGAAAAACGTGGACCACAGACTCATGGCTTAGCATTATATTGTTTTTTAAACTAGAAGATTTAATTCTTAAAAAGATAAGAGAAAAATATAAAGAATCGAGACAGAGAAAATAATCGAAAAGAGATATTATATGGAATCTAAGAATATTTGTCTAACCTCTTTACCTTCATTCCATGAAGCTTTTATACCCAAACTGGAATATTCGACTTCTCTTTTCCACTATTAGTACTGCGCACTATCATGGGTGAACGAAGGCATAATCACTGTTGAGTTGGTTTCGTGCTCGAACTTTCTAAAAGTAGCCCACGTCCTGACAATTACCGTTGACCAAGAATTTGAACCAACATGTTCAGCATCTCTTGTCGTATACCCTTTGGCCCAGCGAAGCACTAGAGCAACTAGATGATTGCTTCCCATAAAATGAATTCCCACAAGGGGTCGTTTTGGTCGAGGAGAGCACATATCTGCTCAGGAAAGAACATATTTGCGCATGTGTGCCTGGTCGTAACACTTTTCACTCCAATCATGTTTTCTAGTCATATTCGAATACACAATAGTTATTATAAATCAATGTATTTTGTGAGCTTACAAGCAGGTCTTAAATTTTATGTTATTGATTATTTCTTAGAATAAACTCTAGATTTGAATTGTATTCAGTTGTCAAAACTTTCAGCAAGTTTTCGAGTTTAGTTAATTCTTCATATTCTGTAGAATCAATGAGTCCTAACCCCCTAGTTTTGTAGGTATTCTTAAAATCAACATGGATTTAGCTTATTTCTTTATTATGGTATTCTCATTCATCAACGTAGTATTAAAAATACTTCTACCTATCAATCACCTTACATCTTTTATCCTTCCGCTACATCAATTTCATTATGGAGTATTCTTTTGTAAAACGATGCTGCATCACTGACATAACACGAGTCCCTTCATTTTCAATTCAAGAAAAATACAACTTGCAAAGGGTGGAAAAATTCACGTTCGGATAAACTTGATCGAGTTTTCGGTTAGTTGGGTTGGAAAAAAATGTAATCTGAATTGAGTTTAGATCGCATAAAAAATTCACATTGAATTCAAATCAATAGCCAAAATACAAATTAATTGTAGGCAATCAATATTTAACATTTGGAAGGGTTTATTTCAATCTACACCAAATATTTTGTGAAATATCAATAGGCACCACTCTTTTTTTTTTTATGTAAAACCACAGGCCCAACCCATTAACTTTTCAACTAGAGTTAAAAAGCCATCATGCCCTTCAATGGAATAAAATTGACGTGGTTAAATACCTCTTAAAACTTGTCAATTTTTACAATAAAATATATGAATATTTTAGAATCAAAATTATTTTTTATTTAGTAATAAAAAAGTTTCTAAAATCAAATTCAACTTGTTTACTATTTAAAAAGAGTTAAGTTGTTTAGTAACCAACTAGAGTTAATTTATAGTCAATCCTTTTTTTTTGGTTAAAATGTTGGGTATTCTTCGATAAAATTATTTATAGAGACATGTCAATACCAAAATTACTTCATATTTCAACATCTATCTATGTCAATATCAAAATTACTTTATATTTCAATTGTGAACTTTTTTAGTTTGATATTTAAATTATGATAGTTGATGAGAGAAATCTAATTCACAATTACAGATAAAATAGTTTCTTGAATTTGTATGCATGGTACACACACACACACACACACACACACACACATATATATATTAAAATCCACAAAGATGGTGGGGGGGTTAGGTCGGACCCCTACCTGTAAATAAATCAATCAATGAAAGACCATAAGGAGGGGGACATAAACCAAAACCTCTCAATAGAAGCAAATGATTTAATAATCAATATAAAACCAATCCAATCAAGGTGACTAATGCAGAATATATGGAATTTGGAGAGTATCCAAATGAAGAATGCCCGATAAACCAACTGGAAGGTCATTAGGATTGAAAAATCGCTGACTAGTCTGATGAGTACACGCCCAGTTGGCCATAATAATCAGCAGCAGATGTAACTTCTTGAAAAACATGCCTGATAATAATAGATGGGCTAGAACACAACCAAGGAGGTAAGCAAAACCCCACCGCACGGATCCACTTAAAATAGCCCAAAAAACCACAATGGCTGAGTCGGATTCCACCTCAAAATCAGAAAAACCAAGCTGCGCAGCAAGATCCAAACCCTCTAACAAAGGCATCAATTCAGCAAAAGAATAGACCGGTGCCCCAAAAAGGAACTAAAGCCAGCTAATACCATGCCTTGATGATCTCGCAAAACACCACCAGTATTAGCCATACCTGGGTTTCCCCTTGAATAACCATTCATGCTCAACTTCACCACCCTCGGCGACGGTTTCATCCAAGAAATCAATCTAGGTGGTCTACAGAGAGGCATGATAATCCGCAATCCCTCCCCAATATGAGTATCCAAAATACCCCTCAACTGAGATGACTTGAAACCAAACGCGTCACTAACTAGCTTAATATTCAAGAGCACCTTGTAAATAACAACATCCACATTAAAGGCAACAAAATCATACTTGAGAGTGTTTCGAGCATTTCAAAATGCCATAGAATGAAGCATGAGAAAATGATTCCAATATGTTTTAAAGAACGGCAATATCCCCACCAGTGACTAAGCCAAGCATGGGGAGACAAAAAAGATAGATATGAACGACCAATCATCGAGTAAAACTGCCGCCAAATCTATTGAACCACTAGACAATAAAAAAATAAGTGTCTAATAGTCTCAACATCCCGATTAAAAAGACACTGAGAAACCATGTGAAAACCCTTCAAGCACAAAGTATCATCCGTGGCCAAGAAACCATGCAATAAGCGCCACAAGAAAAAAGAGACTAGTGAAGGAATATGTCATTGCCAAATTAAAGAAAAAACCTCATTCTAGTTACGGGACCTACGTAAAAATTCTCAGCTACTCCTTAGTGAAATATTCTCATCCCTAGATAAGGCCCAACAAAGTATATCTGGTCCAGCATCAGAATAGATACTAACAAAATATGTTTAACAACTGAAGATGGCAGTACTGATAAAAGCTTTCCCCTGTCCCATTCCACACCACACCAAAAAGAAAATATTGGGGCCATAAAAGCTGTTGAAGGATTAAAATGGAAAAGAGGTATAGAATCAAGCCAGCAATCATACCAGCAACTTCTATCACCATATTAATCAGCCAAGGAATATGAGGCTCAATAATACAACGAATATAGTATAATCTTCTCCACAGAGGAGAGGTAGGATAACGAAATTGAACCATACTTGGATGCTCAGCTATAGAATATTTAGATTTCATGAAAGTAGCCCAAAACTGAAGAATATCTCCGAACGACATGCAATACAATATCCAAGGAAACTCAATCAAGTGAAGCTAAATCAAAGAATAATAGCCTTGACTTGACTAGCTGTTAGAAATCCATTTTTCCTTTTTTTGTTCTAGTTTTTATTTTTTTCATGGTATCAGAGCTTTCGTGAGAATAATAAACATGGCCAACAAAGAACCATCACTCTCTATCTCATCATTTCACCAATGTACTAGCCTCATATCTATAAAGCTCAGCCCCCTCAAACTTCTTGCTTTGGAAATTTCAAGTATTTCCGTTAGTGCGTAGTCTTGGATTGATGCACCACTTAACAAGAGTTGGGAAACCAGAGGTTGAGATGGAAGACGATGATGGCAAAAGCGTTCCCATTCTAAAATATGAAACTTGGGTTAACAATAATGGCATTATAACCTCTTGGTTATTGGGAATCATGTCTGAAGAAGTGCTAGGAATGATTGTCAGAGTAGAATCAGCCCACCAAGTGTGGAAGTCTCTTGAAGAGCAGCTACTGCCCATGACAAAAGAAAAGATTGTTTACCTCACAGATCGTCTAATTAATCTTAAGAAAAGGATCGCTGACTATAAATGAATACATTCAAAAATTCAAAACTATTTGTGATAGTTTGACTACCGTGAAGAAAATAGTGGACGATGTCGATAAAGTATTTCAATTGGCACGTGGACTTGGACCAGAATATCAAGACTTTAAGGGAGCAATGTTGGCAAAACCTCCATACCCTACATATAATCAGTTTGTTTTAGCCTTGCAAGGACATGAACAGATGTTATGCAATGAGCAAGAAGATAAGAAGCAATTCGTCAACCATGAACAAGCCTTTTTCAGCCAAAGAGGAAGAGGTAGAAATCAGGGGGTCGCTTCAACTCAAGGGGAAGGGGTTTTACGCCAGTAGGAAGGAATGGAAATCAAAATTTTGTGAACCAAAGTCAACGGAACAATAACAATTTTTAGAAATTTCATGCTGGTAACAACGTAACAGTAGGAATGACCCTAGACAGAGGCTATTTGTTACCTCACTTCATCACCAATCACAAGACAAAGGAATGTGGATATATGAATTAATTACTTGATATTTATGAGCAATTCATTGTTCTGTTATGGATATTAATAATGAAGTAATTGGTGTTGCGTAGTTCTTACCTTGAAGATATACTTTGTTGGATCCGCCCTGGTATTAATCAACCAGTGGTTTTATTTTTACTAGATTTTAAAAAAGCCAAGGATTCTGATCTATGAGAAAAAGGTTTTGAACTATGATATCATGTTTGACCTATTGAGACATTTTGCGCCGCAAAGAGGATATAAAGGCAGAGACGTTCTGATTGTTGCTGAAGACATCGAATATGATCGCTTAGCAACTCTTGTCTTACATGCGATGTCTTCTGGAACCAAGGTAAACTTATACTTGTCTACCCTAAAGCCAAAAAGAATTCTTGACAGTATTTTTCTGTCAAGAGAGGCATACTTGAAGCATCCTCTCTAGCATTCAATAATTTGGTTAATGTTACAAAGTGCTATTTCCTATCACTCTTAATTTTTTGTGGGTTTTTGAATTGCTTGAAGGTTTGTGTCATCAAACCTGGATTTGGAGAAAGTAGGAAGGCTATTCTTCTGGAGCTTACCGAACTCACCGGTGGAAAGGTAGGTTTATTCAACAAATTTCCCACCTCAATTCTCATTATAATATGATGCACAAATCAGCATGTTCCTTTCTTTCCCTTCTAGGTCATACCAGAAGAGTTTGATCCAAATTCTTTCTCTTGGAATTTTCTTAGCCGTGCTGAGGAGGTGAGAGATATCAATGACTGGTATAAGTATTTTATTTGGTGTAATAAAGGATTTATTTACCTAAATAGAGCACGTCATGAGAAGGTTCTTCTCGTCCTTGTTTTTGGTGGATTTTAATTCCCCTTCTGGTACATTTTTATCATATACATATGCACACATATGCAGATTAAGGTATCAAAGGATCAGGCGGTTATCCTTCGTTGTCCTTTTTCCAACGAAAATGGACAGGTCTGTGTTGTGGCTGTTTCACATGATTTTCCAACAAATTATCCGATTTTCAATTGTGATTATCAGTTATTTGAAGCGCCTGTCTGTGGATCTATTTGTGCTTCTGTTCCTACTTTTTGTAGACAACTTGCTTACCCTTTTGTTAATTTCTTTTCATTAATATGACTGTTACCGTTGTTACGGTGGAGATTCACAATGGAAATTTTACAAGATTTCCCAGCAAAGCGCTCTCATTAGAATCCTACTAAAATTTTAATTAAATAACAATCTTATATTCAATTGAAATTATTCAAAAAGGTTTGTCCTCAACCCTCTTGTTAATCTATAGACTTGAAGTTCTATGAAAATCAAAGATTCATTTAACGGCAAGCTAATTGAAGTTACAAAGGAAAGGATTACTGACTTTGGCTTAATGGATGTGCCTATTCTCAGTCTTTTGTATTGAGAAAATTTTCCCGTGCCATTTCTGCAAGCTTTTTCTAATTATTCTCTCAAGCTTGTTAGTTCTCATTTTTTTTTTTTTTTAAATATAAGGTACTTCTGTGGCCTTTCCTTTGAAGACAGTGTTTATCATCTCAGTTTGCAAAATCAACTTCTTGACTTGATAGAAAATAAGTTAATTTGGGTACTCAGCTTCATCCCAGGACTTGCTGCAACCTTGCCAAACCTCATGAGTAAACTTCATAATTGCGGGGAAAAATGTATATCAGCCTCCCCTGTAGTCGTCCCAGATGCCAAGGTATTACATGCGTATGCTATAATTTGAACATAAAAACTGCCATGCTTGCATGCTTGTATTTTTCTAAAAGTGATCCATTTCCTTTGTTCTTCCTGAAGGTGAAGAGGTGGGACTTGTCAATTGCTTCAATTTGGAGCACCGTCGTTTGGCTCTGCACTTGGAACTTCTTCAACAAGATTGCGACTGCAACTGCTACCTTAAGGGACAGCACGAAAAGGAACTACAAGGATTGGCAAATAATATTTCATCGTCAACTTCAATGTCCAACTCTATCGAAGCCATCTCAAAGGTATACATAAAAATTTAATGCTCTCAGATGTGATCAAATTTAGTGTCAGAACATTTTTGTCCGCTGTCACAACTAAATTTTCCCCATCACAAATCTGAAGTTTATTTTGTACCAAAAGCCACTTGTGCCCTTTTCAAGTTACTACTAGATTTTACTCTTTGACATGTAAGCTTAATTTTTCACATTTGGGTAACTAAACATGAATGATTTGCATTATCATCTGTGAGGTTCTTGTGAAAGTCATGTAGTTCTCTTCAGGTGCATTCCAGTATAAATTCCTGTAAACATCTCGTAGCCGCTTTCTTAATTGAATTAACAGCCGAAATGAAGGCTAATCTTGAATATTGTCGGATCAATGAAACACATAATCCCAGTAGCCAAATTGTATGAAATTAACCTCAAGAATAATTACACTTCATCGTAAGACAACAACAAAAATACAGAAGGAAGATGATACAGTGAGCAGTTGACCACAACGTTGAACTTACATAGATTACAGACATGTACACGTACTATACTGAGAATCAACAAAGTGCCACATGAACTGTATATCCCCAATTTTGTAAGCATATTTTTACTTTATAAAATTAGACAGAAGTGCGATACATTTGCCTGAGTTTTTTGGCCACATCAATCATTGTTGGCCTATATTCAGTTGAATGAGAGAGACATTTAAAGGTAAGCTCTACATAAGCTTGCAATTTCTCTTCTTTCCGAAAACAAGATCCATCCCCAACGATTACAGGATCAATATTCATGTATCCATTACTTCTGATAAATTTCTCCACACGGTCCGTTATGAAAAAATTACCACCACCAGTTTCAAGACGAGAAAGGTCACCTATGGTTCTTCCGGTTAAAAGCACGAGCAGTAACTTACCAAAGCTATAAACATCGGTCTTTTCATTGTAATAACCTGTAGTAAGGTACTCTGGAGCACCAAATTCTAGTGATCCAATTGCAGTACTAGCTTTTATGTGGGTTTTACCTTCTGGAATTGACTTGGATAGTGAAAAATCAAACAATTTGGCTGCATATTCTTCCTGGAATAATACATTCCAAGGCTCGATGTTTCGAAACACTATAGGCTGAGGAAATCCAAAGTGTAGATATGCAACAGCATTAGCTATCTCCATTGCTACCTTTAGCCTATGTGTCAGTAGTAGAGGCTCCAAATGGGTCTGCAGTGGACCGTAAAGATGATCGGCAAGAGTACAATAATCCGCAGGTTCATAAACAAGGGCAGGCATTTCTGTCTCGAGACAACATCCAATCAACTTCAAGATGCTTTTGTGATTCATTTGTGATGCAAATACTATGTTATTGAAGCAGCGTTCGGATGCATAACGGACGGATTTGCGGTACTTCATAACCAAGATTGGGCCCCGGTCCCGGAGAAAACCCATGTACAATACATAGCCTTCAATTTCATCAATTGTAATATTCCTCATGCTATAATTGTTTGTTGCTGTCTTCAGATCTTCACTGGAGAAGCAACGGATTGGGTTGCGTTTGCCATCAAAAGAGGCAATCAACTTCTCTAGAAAAATTTGGCCGTTTGGCCGTTCCTCAGTGTTGTAGTACACACTGTCTCTTCTTCCTTTCGATCTGATGATGATTTCTTGAATTTTCTCAACCAACAACTCATCTAACCTACGAAATGCTTAATTTTTCACTTTGTTTCAACGTACAAATATGTCATGCACGAAACATAATAATTATAAAGAACTTGAGAGGGAAATAAAATAACGAAAAAGAGGCTGACATGCACCTGTAACAACTATGTGGATGATTGATCTTGGAGTGACGTTGGAGAAAACGAGGGCCGGAGTTTGAGAGATGGATTAGCACCTATGCTCCAACTTTGAAGCGCAATGAAGATAACTTGTTTGTTGGAGAAGTTATGATGAGGAAGTCTTACCCGTTAGCTATTGACTAATGGAGAAGTTATAAGGAAGTCTTCCCCAATCCCCGTCAACAATTGACTATTATTAAAGTAGGAAATGATATGTCCACTAACCAAGTTTTTCTCTCTATAGGGAGGATACACCTCTCTTTTTCAAAGTGGTGCGCTTCACCAATCAGAATTTGTCATTTCATGGATTCGGTGAGCTTTTGCGGTGGGTTTTGTAAATTTTCGTATTCTTTATTCAATAGATCTTCCACGATTGTCGAGCTCACCGTTTTAGTATGCCGAGATGGTACCCAGATCCACATAAATTTTTCTTCTTTCTTTACTCTTGAAGGTTTTTTGTACGACGAAATAGAATTATGGCACAAAGAAAAAGAAAATAAAATTATCAAAAAGAGGTACTGATAAGCAAATAGAATTATCGGTAAACTTCTCAATTACATGGACAATAATATCGCCTTCTCTGCCAATCACCCCAGATTCTAAGGTAATACATGTATGTATATGCTATAATTTCAAAATTCATGCTGCTGTGCTTGTATGCTTATGTTTTGCTGAAAATTGATCTCCTTCCTTTGCTTTTTCCCATAGATGAAGAGGTAGGACACATAATTTCTTCAATTTGGAACACCGCCGTGTGGCTCATGCTCTTTAACTTCTTCAGTAGGATTATGCCTGCAACTGCGCAGAGCCATCTCAAAGAACAGTAGGAGAGAAAGATAAAAGCATTGTCAAAAGATGCTTCATCATCAGACCCTTCAACGTACGTCCAACACCATGTAAGCCATCACAAAGAGGCGGAGAGTAAATTTGGTTGTCGTAAAGTTTTCTCTGGCACAACTAAATATTCCACGTCACAAATTAGAAGTCTAATTTGTCCGTAAAGCACATGACAGAAGCTACTGCCCTTTTTGAGTCACTGCAAGTTTGCAACTTAAATTATTTGATTCCTTATCTATGTTATTCATGTGAAATGCTTGCCTGGATTATTAATTTCATTAGCAGCTAAGGTAAGTGTAAAAGTCAATTGTGAATATTGTGAAATTTGTGATCATAAGACACAAAAACCAGGGAGCCAAAGTGTTTCACATTAACCTAGAAAATAATTACAATTTATCTTAAGACAACGATAAAAATACAGAGAAGGAAACTGAGAGTGAACAATTGACCACAATATTGAACCAACATCGGTTGTAGACACGGTCTAGCTTATAATTGAATTCAAATATGAGCTCCATTGGGAAGACAATAAATTAAGGAATTGAATTCCAAGCAGTACTTTTGTCAATTTCCTTCAAGCCAAAGCACCCTGCCTTTCCCATTCAAGGTCAGCGGAGAATTCAGAGAGAGCAGCCCGCAGGTTACCATTGGAAATAGACAAGTAATATTGAGCAGTTTCATCATCAACTTGCATGCTTCTCCTCAAGGAGTTGATTATCCTTCTCCTGCCATGAACAGAGGTCACCCTGTTCAGCAAACAACTAGGCTTTTGTTCAGGTGCACCTTCCAGATACAGCACTGCTACTTCCCTTTTCGCATAGGTGTCAAACTCTATGTAGCATATTCCATCTATAAGAAGTTCTGGACTGCTTATAGGGATCAATAACCTCTCCCTCGAATATATGCCATGATCACTCATCATATTATTTAACCGTTTAATGTCCATAACCTGCAGACAGAAGAAGTAATGTAGATGACATGTTAATGCCCTTGCTTTTGAGTCCATCACAGAAAAAAATAAAAAGCCACTTCACTAGTACTATAACAATGAAACAAAAGATATCTTTGTATAAAGTTTGAATTCAAGCAGTCAGAAAGACGGAATGAAATTTCGGTAAGAATCTAAACGAGACACAGACCATTTCTACGCAGTACAATATTCTAACTTTTGCACACTAATGTAATGGAGTAAAATCTGTCAAGAAGAATTCAGCTTCTATAGCTAAATCATTAAAAGATGAATGTCTCTACCTTTTGTTTTCATTTATATTTCCCCTTTCACGTTGAAAAGGGACAAACTCTACCTTTTACTAAGAAAGCACTTGCTCATGAAACCAATATAGCTAATGAACCAACCTGAACAACCTTCCACAGCACTTCTTTTGAGCTTGCTTTTCAGTTTCAATCACACTTCATAATTGAATCATCAAATTCTATTATAATCTTCAGTCATTGTAGCAAACATATTTGCATCATCAATCATACAAGCAGTAACAAAAGGTGAAACATTTTATCAAACAACTCTTCGATACCAGAAATTCAGTCAAGCCCGAAGACAATTTTCCAACAAATTTCACAATTCGACCCGCATTTCCAATAAATTTTCAATCTTTTTTTTAATTATTAACCTCCCACCGTATTTCAATCGGCAAAATTTACCTTAAAAATTTTAAAAAAAGTAAATAAAAGAACAAAAAAACAATTCAGCTACCTGAACGGAGTACTTAACGGCGAGGCTAGCGACCGTATCTCCACGCGCTAAACGATGCGAAATGGCGAACTTTCCAATCCCATTATCTCTCCAGAAAGATCCATTCAAGGGCATTCCCACAACTTCTTTAAGCTTCCATGGAGCCATGAATGCGAGGACGATCATGTTGTTATCCAACGCGACAGAGCTCCACGCTCTGCAGACGCAGCTGGCGCGTGCGAGGTCCGTGACGCTGAGTTTTGACAGGATTAAACGCAGCGTATCGGGGCAAGCGAGGGCGCTGAAGTGGGAGTTCATTGGAGAGATTACGGTTGATGGGTCGGTGAAGCTTGAGGCTGAGGATGAGGAGGACGACAGGAGATGGTTTTGGAGCTCTTCTTCGGCGTCGTTTTGGTCGCCACAGCAGCCCATTTTTAGTTGGACTGTGTCTGGTGCTTGTGGTGCTTTTATTCTTTGGTGGGCCGTTGACTATCACTTATTTTATATATAAATTTTTTAATGTTGAACCACATTGACATAATGCTTCCAGATTTTTTTGTCACGCATAAAAAGATCATTTAAATGTTACTTTTGATTAATTTAGATAAGAAAGAATTCTAATTCGGTAGGAGAAAAATAAATTAAAGATGAAGATTCATTATGCTATAAATTGTATGTTACAAATGTGAAATTAATATTTAATTATACCTAAAAAAGAATTTCTGTATAAATGCAGCCTTCAAATTCTGATGTATGCAATCACCCACTCGACTATTGGAGCAATTTCCTTTTCCTCACTCAAGCTTAGAAATAATCATATATTGATTCACACAGACAAGAGGGTTGTTCAGTTTCAATGTAATAACAAACAAAAACCTATCCAGGAGGAATAAAAATTACAAAAGAATAAGATTAAAAACTTGTTCAAGGAACAGAAAAAGCTTTTCCTATTGTAGGTAGTGTAATGCCTGAGCTCCATTTGACAGTTAACTAGTATAGAAGAGATGAAAACAGATCATTGACCCCATGTATGGCCAAGCCCGTAAGCATCCATATAGCCTGCCGCATGATCATGACCTTCATGGTTGTCATGGCCACTGTGACTATGATGATGGTCGTGATTATGGCCACTGCTTCTAGCTTCATCAAACATCTTCTGTATATGCTCAGGTATGGGCTCTTCCTCGACTTGTCTAACCGTTTTTGGTAAAGAAGAAACAAAATCAGCAATGTGCTTAGCTAGTTCATCAGCAGAGTCTACCTGAAATCAGCGGTAATAGGAGCTTAGTTAATTTTCTAAACTCAAAAGATGCATGAAATATTGAAGTGACAATAAAAGAGAGCAAGTCTTCGGAGTGATTTGATAATAATCTGCCAAATTATTGGAAAAGAATGTGGAATATTTCAAGTGATGTTCAAACATTTTTTACCATCATATGAAGCAACGTATGCCTTTGACAGCATACTGCTGAGTACTTGCTTCTCTATTTCATTCATAAGTGACAAAATAATTTAAGCAACTAATCTAAGCAGTAGAATCTAAGAATGATTGACTTGAGTGGACTTCAATGATAACATTTTCAAGGAAAACCTAAAGACTATGAGTACCCCTTTTGAAAATAGACAAGACATGCATCAATTGGTAGATTTTCTGATCTAGTTTTCAGTAAAGATAGCATTCTTTGGATGAGAACTCAGGTTATTTATGAATCAGCTCACTCATGCAGGGATATGAGTGAAAAGTGCAAATAAAATCTGGCAAGCAAGGCACGAAACAAAAGATCATATGAGAAAATATAATCATATTCATCTAAATTTAAATGCTTTTCTTTTCTCTAATCCTTCAGAATTTATCTGACTCAAGTTGTTTTTACTTGTTAGTCAACTCCAAGCATACTGATCACCTCACTACTTCTACAGGCACCAAAGTTGGTTCAAATGATCTCCCATAATCCATTTACCACCCAAGAGTGCAACAGAAATTTGTTGCATTTACTAGTAATACATTCTCTAACTAGTACACATATGCAAAAGAACATTTGTTCAGAAGGCAGTTCAGTCAAGCCGTTTTAAGACCTAACATCAATCCTCATTCATAAAAATAAATTAAATGTACCATGTTCAGAATCCGTTTATCAATGATCACAGTATAAAATCAAATCCATCCAAAAGAATCCATATTTAGAAATTTCTACACATAAATAATTATACAAAGTAAATGAGCAAAAAATCTGGGACAAAATAAACCCTCACCTGAGGCCACCGTCCTCCTGAATGTCCCACAAATTTCGCCTGTGGAAGTGCACCCACAACTCGACTTCCTTCCTCACTCCATTCCTTAGACCAAACACTAGACCAAAGTACTTGCATCGGCATTCCTTTTATCCCCTCCGAACTAACCCATTCTGCCATATCAAAGCTATTATTCAGCTTCCTCCCCATCTCTGAAACAGCTCTACACCGATCTCTTCCCTTCAAAAGCACTCTATTACCCTCAACATCAAAACTGCCAACCTTCTTCATACAACAAAACCTAATCAACCACTGATATCCAAACGAAGATCCTAAAACAAAATCCCTAATCAACGGCAAATTCAATGCAAAAAGAGGCAAAGCAGGCTTAATTCCAGTATCTAGAAGTGTTAGACTTTTTACTAAACCAGGATTTTCAGCAACCCAATTAGCACTCATTGACAAAGCTGAATCATGTAAAACTAAATGCACAGGAGCTAAATTAAAAGTATCTATAACTTGCCCTAAAACCCTACCAACCTCATCACTTCCCAATTCAATAACTTTAACACTCTTCCTCTCCAAAACCCTAGCTTTCAGTATCTCCTCGTAAGGAATTTGCCCAGTCTCAACAATCTGATCAAACGCCCAAAAAAAACCCTTTTCTTGAATCAACCCATAAACATCCTTAAACCTCTGAAAGGCCCCATCTGATCTCTCTTCAAACTCCATCGTTGATCTATCAGAAAACCCATTTCCGGGTAAATCAACGGCTATAACATTAAACTTTTTAGACCTCAGAGAATTGATCATTTCACGAAATGCAAACGAACTTAAACCCAAACCATGAATGATAAGCACATTCTCAGTCGAATCGACACCGTTTTGGAAAGTGAAAAGCTCGATGGGGGATCGATTAGGGCTCGTTTGGACTTTGATAATGCGGCCGTTAGAGTAGTGATGGCGAAGAGAGCTGTCTAAGCTGAGAAACCAAGACCTGGGATTGTTGTCTTGAGGAGTGAACGAAATGAAGAGAGGAGTTATAAGTGAAACAAAAAGAACTAAATAGCACCAAAATAAAAATGGGTTTGTGTGTTGTTGGGGTTCTTTTGTTTGAGAAATTTGTTTTTGCTTTGGTTGCTCCTCTTGATGCCGCTGATTTTGTAGTTGTGGTTCTTGCTCTGGCTCTTCAGTTATGATCGCCATGTTCCGTTCTTGATGATTTTTCAATTTTTCCTTATTGGATGGAAGCTGAAGTGAAAAGATCTAATGGAGATTGGAAATTGCTCAGGAGAAAGTGGAAAGTGACCGTTGCTTTATACTTTTGAAGAAACAAAACGGTTTCGTTTTAAATATAAAACTTTATTAAATAGGTCTTAAACTTTTCCTAATTTATATTTAATCTTTTTTTCCAAAAATTTATTTTTAAAAAGTTTAAAAATGAACTTTACATTTGTAAAGTGAGGTAGATTATTTTACATATAATATAAATTATGAGTGACGTTGTTTCACTAACTCAATAATAAAGTACCATATTCTCATTATCATATATCCTTTTATCGGGTCATCCTGTGGTGCCACAGTGGCACCGTGCCACTGTGGTTTGTCTTTATTCTGTTAAGCCATTGGATATAAGTATGCTCAATCCAACGGTTTAAATAAAAGTTTGGAGAGCGGACGCAGGTAGTAACAACAACCGTTTAAACCGGTTGTCTAATGAAGGTCTTGAAGTCCATGGAAAAAAAAAATACGAGAATAGGATGTGAAACAAATTTGAATCTCAAATCTGACATTTGCAAGAGAGGGGAATAACCGGAAATTTCGTTAGGCAAGGAAGGATAAAGATTCTTTCCTTAAATCGTAAATGAATGTGTGTTTTTTGGTGGTCGTGATTTTGATTTTGCCGTAAAAAAAATGTTGCTGCCGATTTCTGAAATTATATTCTATTGATGTCTGTATTATTGAAGATGGCCTTGTTGGTATTATGAATCTGGCATTTTTGCAGGCACTGGAAGAGTCGTTTCGCATGCATAGGTAGGCTTCATGTTTGTGAATGCGTTTTTGTAGTTGATTTCGAAGATGTGGTGTTCGAAATGCCTAGGTTGCGAAGAGGTGAATGGCTGGGTTTGCTCAGGTTGAAATAAATATAGTATAGGGGTTTGAAATAAATACAGTAAAGGGGTTTGAGCAGTGGGGTAATCATTGACATGTTAAACCTTATTTATGGGTTAATTGTTAAGGAAAGAAACATAGTTTCAATGGATGCTTTTGATTTTCGGTGGCTCATACTTTGTGTAGATGTAATTTATTTATTGTATATTAGTAAATATCGACAGTGGGTGCATAAAAATAATGGTTAATTACATACATACAGATTCACCGAAGAACAAATGGAAAAAATGGCATAATATTGGTGGTTCGATCTGTAGCCACTTTGTTAGTGAGGCGTGTGCTTTGGTTGGTCATTCACTTTAAGTATATGTATAATATAATTGTCTTTGTTTGCCACGCATAATACATTTATCGGCTTTAAGATGAAAAGACTTGCATAAATTTAAAGTTATGGTTAGATAGAGGATTGGTTTGAAAGAGATTGAATGGAAAAGTTAGAAAAGTGAATTGTTCGAATTTTCTGTAGGATGCCTTTATAATCGATGAAGAAACGGAAATTGATGGTGGACATTCATTTGTTTATAAGTATATACACGCGGACTATTGCATTGGAGCTTTGGTTAGTAAAAGATAGTAAAGTGAGTTATGGTTTATGTATTTATTAGTGGAGGTGTTATTGATACCAACATTATTTAAATTCATTAAGTCCAATAAGTAGTGTATTCATCAAGGCATGTTGAGGCTATGATGTGTAGTGAAAGTTGAATAATGGATGTGTGCTCGTTGTGGAGGTATATGGTTTACACTGTAATATAAAAATCTTCATTTGTTAAACGCAAGTACTACTGACTTAATTGTGGTCTTATTAGTATTTATTTAATACCTGTGGCATCTACCTGTACAGCAGAAGTGAAGATTGTGGACAAGGAATCATAGATTGAAACAGATGTGGAGGCTGTATAGTTATATAGCGTAAATTTTTATTGTTATATAAGTTAGTTATTACGTTTACAATGGTTAAACATGTTTGTGTTTTGTTTGTTTATGTTGTGTTAGGATTTAGAAGAATGAGCGTATGTAATCACTGGTGATGGTTGCTGACAAGGTATTGGAAGTTTCGTAATGGTTCTGGAGAAGACATTGGAAGGGGGTGTTGAAGGCCTAGAAATTTTATTTTTGGCCTTGTAAAACTGTAATAAGCATGTTTGATGTATTTGCTGTTCTATTGAGATATTTGGAGGATGGTAACATTTGGCCACCACAACTGAGTCGTAAAATTGGATGATCTATCGTTATAGTTATTTTTTTATTTTCCCGTATCGTATTTGTTGGTGGCATCGAAATTGATTAGGTACCTAAATATGCATAATATATATATCTATTTATTCCAAAAGTAAGAGGGTATCAGGTCAGCATTTTAATTACCGAGCAATTCGGTGATTGGCAGGGATATAACTAAACTACCCCGACTGAAATTGTTCGAGAGTGGGATGGTTTGGGGGGTTTTCACAAGATTGTGTTTGGGTTATGTTAAGGTCGTGGACGAGGTTCACTGAATGGAAGCATAATATGCTCCACCGAATGGGTATGTCCCCAGTGCCTATTACTCTTCTCCAACAGTTGACGTTGAATTTGCAAAGCAAGGGCGACGACAATGTTGGGTGAAGCACATACAATGAGTATGAATTATAAAAGCTGGAGATGATTACATATGAAAAGAATATGAACATAATCACTAGGGTCGTACTATGTTAGAACCCTGGAAATTGATAGAGGAGGCGATTTAGTGAGAGTTATAATTATTCAGGACAATTGTGTAGATAATAGGAAATGGTTGTCTCCGAACTATAGATTTGTGTGGGTGGTCCTTAATAGGGGAAGAGAGAAAGTTTGTAAGGGAAGATAAACGGTAATTAGTTCTGAAAAACAGAACAACCATTCTAAGGGTTGGAGGAATTATGGAGATGGACAATGCAAAATCGGGATTTATTTTATAGGCAGCGGTAGTAAGAAGAGAATAATGGCTATAGTGCTGACATTTTAGATGTTTTAGAACACGCTACGGCATCAAAAGTTGAGACATTACGGTTATTAGAGGCAAGCAAACAAACAAAGAGTGCAAAAGCATACAGGGAATAGATGCAGATTAAACTGGTCGTAGTTAATTAAACGGCATTCACAAACAAAAAACGTTGGTTATCTAAATGGATATCAAAAGTTGGTTATATAAGAGTTACAGATTTTATGTACCAGTAACCATCTTCCCAGAAGCCAAATACAAAACATGCACCATCCCACCACAAACCAATACATATATAATACACCATTGGCGCCATTCTCCAAAAATGGTGGTCTGCGAGCCAAAATCTATCATACAGACATTTTTGCCATAATTATTGATTTCCTAAAATTAAGTCCGTTTATTCGAAGCTCGAACACAATCAAGTAACTTTTTATATGAATGCCAGTACTAATTCAACGACATAAGTAATACGTTACCCCTTATTCAAATTTTCATCCATGCAGAAGTTAATCAACATCTCGTCATCAGTACTCAAAGGTCTTTGCATCACATATGGTCCAACCCGATAATGTGCTCTGCCAGCACCTATCTGATTAAGTGGTGACTTTGGATGGACTACATTCCCAGCCTTTTTATTCGGTTCTGAACACTTATGCACCACAGCAGGCTCCTGCAACATATTTTCCTCATAATAATTACAAAATTATAAAACATAAATTACATTCGGTTAACAAAAAACAACTAAAAGAAGATGAAAATTTCATATTTAACTTTTATTAGTTATAGATAACCTTAATCCTTATGTTACTATGCAAGCTTTCACTGCATGGTGGGGACGTCTGAGTCTCCATGACAAAATCTGCTACGTCAATTAAATCCATATGTTGTGCATCTTCACAAACTTCTTTTTCCTTGATTTCATTATTCTGGTACATACTGCCACTTGCTGCACTTTTGTACAATTGCTTACTCTCACGGTTGGTGCAAACTCCCTCTCCTTTGGTTGCATCACTCCAGTCCTTCCCCTTATCGTTATTGCCATGGTTGTTACGGCACGATCCATCTGGCTTTAATTTTTCAACATATCCAGATGGCCTACTTGATATCACTACTGCCTTATCCAATTGACTAACTAACTTTATCTTCGTCATTCCCGGGGCTGTTGTCATCTGTCTAACATCCGAGTCTTTAAAATCTTCTTCCACAGGCATACTGCATCCATCTGACCTTGAGTTCGCCTTTATTAGAGATGCAGCACAGACTCATATCTAGTAAAACAATTTTACAAGTACGAAGTTATAAGTAAAGTGCTGAACTAAATTTATACGTAACATCCAACTACAATAAATGTAAAGCAAGGACATTTTGAAAAGCAGTATTCACGGATCGCACGTTTTTCATCGTAAGCATATTATTTGCTTTCATAGAATCCCACAAATTTACAATTCCTTTTTGAGATTACCTCATCGCTACTATAACCACCTTTACTCTCTATCCATTTCATCAACCGCTTTATCTCATCTACGTTCCACAAGGCCAGGGGACACATAGACCTGTCTCTTTGTACTTTTCCATACACTATAGAATTAAAATAAAGCATCTGGAATTAACAAAAACAACAATGCAAATTATAGTCAGTTACTCAACTGAACAAAGTGAAGGAAAATATTGACACTATATCATTCCAAGATGCGATATCACCTCTAAGTACAAAAGACAGCCGCCTATATATGCCAATTTCTCTTCCTTGTACCTAGTAATGCCTTCAAGAAATTTATGAAAACAAAATGTGGCCCAATTCCTCTTTTGGATACAGTTCACATCTTTCAAAGAAAATAAGAAATTACAACTTATGTGTACTCCACCAGGGGGACATAGAACAGTATATAGAGTAAACAACATAAATGTGACTTTGAATCTATCATCGGCTGCCGTCGAATTACTCAACATTTCTGCCAATTTCTTGATGTTGATTCCTCTACATGATGCACTGAACATCTGTACATATGATTCAACTTCTTTGATGTCACCCTCTAATCTTAAAGGCATGCCCCCATCTATTAATCCCATGACATGACCAAAGCTATTAGCACTGAGCTCTACCTCATTACCATTCAAAACTAGTACGTGCCTACATACATCAATCCTATCTACCAACCAACCACAAAGCTTCCTTTTCAGCCTACCACTATTCAACTCAAGCACGCTCCCCATACCCATTTCACATACAGCTGCTCTTTGTTCATCAGATAGATTTGTAACAGCTGATGCCAATCTGTCTGGTGCACATCGCGTAAAATATGTGTTAGTTGCTTCCCCTTTGACTGCTTGTTCGACTCGGACTTTGTACTTCCATTTCGTCTTTGGTAGTAAATTTTTAAATGACGTCGCAATTTCCCTTCGAACCTGCAAAGCAGTTAATAGAAACACACGGACATACACCTTATTGCCAATTAAAAAGGTGTTGCAGTACACTAAATTTTATTTCCATTTAACGCACCTCTCTTGTAATGCTGGTGTTTGCATCTGTTGCCTTCATTCTACGCACAGTTGCACCACTGAAAGTAACTCAAGTCATTTCCAATCCACTTGTCATTGTTAAAATTTATTTATTCGGATAGTAAAAATACTTACAAATAGCTGATGAATCCGTAATGGCTATTACGTTCTATTGTTCGATTGCCTTCCATATCTTCGTTCAAGCTGTTTACGTCCCTATATTTTCGCTTGCGAACCTCCCCTACCTTCATTGCTGCAGTGAAATTATAAATGAGTGCTTCTAACGAACTGCACCATTCTGATTTTACAGAATTTAATTACAGGTTATGTGTAAAACCACAACAATAAGATCACAGTCTATAAATAGACTCATCTGTAACAACCATGCCACCGCCTACAATGTTAATCAATCATTTTCATAGACTCATTTCGAGGGGGTTCACACAATAAATGCCCATCAACATTCTTGCTTTTCTAAGAAACACATTCATGTCTACATCAACCACCTAATTGATTCCAACAGTCAAATTAACAATTGAACACTAACATCTCATCCATACATTATTGGTCACCAGAAGATAAAACAAAGTTAACAATTTCATTATAAGAACATGCCATAAAAGTATGTCCTCATCAATTACCCATATAACTAATTGATACTTACAAAAGATATTTACTTACTAACAAATTTCATTTCATCGTCGAACACTTTTAAGTCCCTCTTGTGGCTTCAATCCGGCAATTAGTGCAGTGAGATTCCTCAAATCAGTCCTCCCTAGTAACCTCACATTCTTTGACGACCCCTGTTTACATACTTAATCGAAAATTTTCCCCATTACCACTTGTTTACTGAACTCTTCCACCAACTATTCAACTAACCCTAAACACGACTTTTATAAATATTCCAACTAAAACAAATTGCAAGTTTATATCGAATTACCTACTACGTCGGATCATTCGAAATGCCCAGACTTTCAGCATCAGAAATTCCTTCGAATGCACATGCAGGGAATTTTTTTTTTTTTATGATCCTTTGCCTCCCTACAACTGCGCGGACATATTCATGTACAGATTTTGCCGTTTGATATTATTCCACCAATAATTGCGATCCAGGAATACCAATTTCGTGCGTTCACTTTCTGTCTACAGATTGATTTTCAAATGAAATCGCTGAAATGCACGCTCACTATCAGATGGTATTACACTCACCCAAAACCGGCTACAAAGGTTGTCAGTTCTCGCGGCCTTCCTCCAATAATTAATTTAAACCGTTCGATTGAACGATTAACCATCCAATGAATAAAAACTTTTTATCTTCTAAAAAGAAATTCCTTTTATCCTTTTTGAATATTAGTATTTCCTTAATATTTCTATAACCAAAATGTTTTACGATTTTTCTAGAAGAACGACACCGTTTTCAGTTACTTCTTGTCATGTGTCCGCCCAAAACTGAAACGAAGCAAACTGAAGTACCATCCATTTTTAGTTTCTTACTAACTCAAACCTTATCTTCATCACCTCCGTCTTTCTCTCTCTCTCTCTCAAGAGAATTGCTAGCATGTACTCACTACCATCACAAGCAATGCGCCCTCTCTCTCTCTCACCATGCCTCACCAGATCATCTTACCTTCGTTTCCGCATCCTGTCCTCTCTTTCTCTTCCTCCTATTTTCCATAATTCCCAAACCCGCCTCTCATTTTCTAAAAATTACACAAGGCCCCATCTTTTTATCAGAAACTGCACTTCCATCACCGCCAAGCCATCTTCGGAGTTCAACAGGAACCGGACCCAGGATGCTCCGGACGAGAAGCTCCGTGCTCTTCGGGAGCTGTTTTCGAGGCCGGGTGTTAATATTGACGCGTATATCATACCTTCCCAGGATGCTCATCAGGTTTAAATTTTGGATCTTTTTGCTGTTTTTGATTTGTTTATGGTAATTCTAGATAAACATACGAGTTGGTTTGCTTTGTGTTTTTCAAATGATATGAAAGTTTGAAACTTTGGACTGTTTCATTGGCTTTGTTATTTTTAATTTTTTGGTTCATGTTTACGTGTTTATGGTTCTGTCTCATAATTGTTATGAAAAATCTGAGCTTTGGTTTAAATTTAAATGGTTAGTTTTTGAACCAGAATTTATGTGCTTCTCGATTTAATTTTAGTGTTAACGGCAGTTTTCTGCAATTGCTTTCAAAAAATTTAGCTTTATTGTTGGCTGTTGGATCAATTTCATTTTTTGTAATTTGTTTCCTCTGGCCATCGTATGAGTTTTAGAAGGAAGATCAGCCATTCTTTTAAGGTTTGCTGCTTGTTTGGTCTTGTTGGCTCATTCTTCTTGGTAATGTAAATATTGACATTTGTATTTTCCTCTATTTAAATATTAGCTTTCCTTTTGGATGTTCAGAGTGAATTCATTGCGGAATGTTATATGAGGAGGGCGTATATATCTGGATTTACGGGCAGTGCTGGCACTGCTGTTGTTACAAAAGATAAAGCAGCTCTTTGGACAGATGGTCGTTATTTTCTCCAGGTTTGTGATCAAAACTCGAATCTTCTTGCTTTGCTAGAATTTGCGTCTTCTACTACGTAGTCAAATAGTTTTGGTTTGTGTTATAACGCCAGGATTTTATGCATTTGAAAAATCGAGTCTGAGATGTAGCAGTTAATTATCTCCGTTTGTGATCGTTAGGCTGAGAAGCAGCTGAGCTCTAGCTGGATTCTCATGCGGAGTGGCAATCATGGAGTCCCTACAACTTTTGAATGGTTAAATGATGTTTTGGCACCAGGAGGCAGAGTTGGCATTGATCCCGTGAGCAATTCCTCGACTTCCTAAATTGGGTGGAGCACGTAATTTTTCTGTTCTATTTTAGGTGCTTGCATGTTCCTGATGCCACTTTTTCTTTGAAAATGTGAAGGGTGCAGTTTCTTTTCTCTTCTGATGCTGCAGAGGAATTAAAGGAGGCTATAGCTAAGAAGAATCATGAGTTAGTATACTTGTATGATCTAAATCTTGTGGATGTTATATGGAAGGAATCAAGGCCGAAGCCTCCAAATAAACCAATTAGAGTACATGCCCTGAAATATGCCGGGCTTGATGTGGCATCAAAACTATCTTCCTTGAGGTCGGATCTTGTTGATGCGGGTTCATCTGCAATTGTGATATCTATGCTTGATGAAATTGCCTGGCTGCTGAATTTGGTAATATTCTAATCTACTCCCTTGGACCTGCTCTGTCAATTTTAACTGGACTTTTTAGAATCACTTTACCATAATGCACTGCCTTTGTTGCATCATTGAAAACTAGTTAAAGCTTCTCTGGTAGTACAGATTTAGGAGGAAAATTTTGTGTTAAACCTATTTATTCAGTAATGTCATGTTTTATCTTTATATGCCAATAAGAATGATTCTCCAAATTTCTTTTGCAGAGAGGAAGTGATGTTCCACACTCGCCTGTTATGTATGCGTACTTAATCGTGGAAATTGATAGAGCAAAATTATTTGTGGATGATTCTAAAGTTACTCCAGATGTGATGGATCACTTGAAGAATGCTGGTGTGGAGTTGAGGCCATACAATTCCATCCTTTCTGAAATAAAAAGGTAAGTTTGGTGGGTTTGATATTCTTGCTATGAGAACATGACATGCGGAATTGGTATCAATTTGTATGGTAATGTGAAGAAGTTTTGCTTTCTATCTTTTTTTTTTTTTTTTGCCCCCCATTATGACATCATATTGTGCAAAAAATTCCACACTGGTACTTCAATGGTTGGCTTAGACATCTGTTTGTTACAGTTTTAAGATGCCTCAAACCTTGTGGCTGTTAGAACAAGATGAACTACAATCTGTGCAGTGGTGTGAGAACTGTTGCTTACAGTGGGCAGCATTTTCATCTAACATGCCAAATATTTTGTGCTTGTTATGTAGTCATGTAAACTCATTTGATAAATGTCATAAGCTAATAAATGACCTTTTCTTCGTTTTCAGTTTGGCAGCTCAAGGAGCTCAACTTTGGCTGGACCCTTCCTCTGTTAATGCCGCTATTATGAACACCTATGAGATTGCCATTGAGAAGTATCTCACAAGTAATAATAATAAAAAAAGTAAGACCAAGATGCATGCTGACACCACTGGTCAGTCTGGAGGACCTGCTGGGGTTTTCAGGACATCCCCTATCGCCTTCTCGAAGGCAGTGAAAAATTCTGCTGAGCTAGAAGGAATGCTAAACTCTCATTTAAGGTATTGATTCTTCCAACAGAAGGTACTGAAGTTATCATCAATATGCTTCTTCTGGACATCTTTTAGGGTTCCTATGTAATGGCCTGCCCTAAAATGCAAGAGTCAAAATGGACTTACTCGTCAATGAAGAAAGAGTAATGTGTGAAAACTGATAAGAATTCAATTTGATGATGTTATTTTTTTGTGGATTTTTTGGCAAAAATATCTTGGAACATTATTTGGGAAAGGGTCATGAAGAGTGTCTTCTGAACAAGAACAGGATAGAAACTCTGGATCCATAAACAGTCGTGCACTCTCTTCTTGAGGAGGCAACTTATTATTTTTGTTGCAAGAAATCTTCTATCAGCGTGAGAAAGCATATCAACTAAATATTTTTTTAAGAAATATATTTATCATGATGTTCTTTTCGCAGGGATGCTGCTGCTTTAGCACAATTTTGGGTCTGGCTGGAAGAAGAAATTCATAATGGTGCAAAACTAACAGAAGTAGATGTTGCAGATAAACTTCTTGAATTCCGGTCAAAGCAGTCTGGTTTTCTAGATACCAGCTTTGATACCATAAGTGGTATATCGACTTCTGAAATCTTGATTAACTATCTTTTAGCTTATTTATTTCCATTTGAACCTGATTTATGTAGATTCTTTGCTCTCTGCACCATAGAAAGAGTTATCTTGGTCTTCTCATTCATTTCTTCTGCAACATGGAAGTTAGTTTTTGGTAATCAGTGTATATTTTTAAAAGATGAGAAAAGTTTTAAGTTTCTTATAAAATGAAAAAATAAAATAGAACTGCTGACTTCCAAATTTTTGAGTTTAATACCCATATACTTGGAAGATTTATCTACTACAGTGCAAATGGAAACTTATTGCAACCAATGTTCTTACAATATGTTTCCCGATATAATGGCTCATAAGTAGGACGGTCTTTCAGGCTCAGGTGCAAATGGTGCCATCATTCACTACAAACCAGAACCTGGGAAATGTAGTGTTGTAGATTCCAAAAAACTATTTCTATTAGACAGTGGAGCTCAATATGTTGATGGAACCACTGACATAACTAGGACTGTACACTTTGGTGAACCTACGGCTCGAGAAAAGGAATGCTTCACCCGAGTTCTACAGGTGCTGGGTCTTTCTTGTTCTCTCTTTATCTGATTAAGTGAAGAGGCTTTCTAATCTCACACCAAATTTTCCAGATAAATTGTCTCTGGTTTGTGTAGCACTTTTCTTTAATGTTCTACTTCTGTAGACCACAATTTTTATGTTGAAGAATTTGGCTATTTGGTATATTCTCAGCTTATAGTATGTAATTACAGGGTCATATAGCTCTTGACCAAGCAGTTTTCCCTCAAAGTACTCCTGGTTTTGTGTTGGATGCTTTTGCTCGTTCTTCCCTTTGGAAGGTTGGACTTGATTATCGACACGGTACTCGTTCTGCCTTTTTGTTGTCTTAATTTGTCTTTGGAAATCTTTTCAGTCACAAGTTCAGGACTTGATTTAAAGGTGGTGCTGTTTCATTTTTCATTTCTTCTTCCATGTATTAGGGACTGGCCATGGTGTAGGAGCGGCACTGAATGTTCACGAGGGCCCCCAAAGTATTAGCTTTAGATATGGGAATATGACTCCCCTAGTGGAAGGCATGATTGTTAGTAATGAACCTGGCTATTATGAAGACCATGCCTTTGGCATTCGGATTGAGGTATAACATTCATACAGCTATGTTTTCAATTATTCAGGTTAAACAATTAGTCAATTACTGTCAAACTTGAAGGACAAACTTTTGATGTCCAATTACAGGAATTATTTCCTGATGTTTATTGAATTGTTCATTGATGTATTGATGCTTTTTCGTGCTTATTAAGATAACTGACATTTATGCTAAATGTGTTATACGTAACATCTTTCTTCACTCATTGATCCTTCTTCACTTATTGTTCTTGCATTCGCAAGTGCTGTTGTAATTTAGTTTCGCTTCATCTTGCAGAATCTCCTCTATGTCAAAGAAGTTGGCACACCAAATCGATTTGGGGGAGTTTCATATTTGGGATTTGAGAAACTCACATTTGTTCCCATTCAGGTATGCCATGAGAATCAGATTGCTTACTGTTAAATTGGTTAGTTTCTTTCAACAGTTCCCTTTTGAGCCGCATTTATAATTTATATTCAGAATTTTTAAATTCTGTTAATTATTTTTTTAATGATTTTTACTTGCAGACAAAATTGGTTGACCTATCTTTGCTGTCTGCTGCTGAGATTGATTGGCTCAACAATTACCATTCACAAGTTTGGGAGAAGGTAAGCAAGTCTAGATGATGTTTATAGAGGGCAACTTTTGATGTTCATGCATGCATGTCTCAGCTCCGTTTGGTATAATTTTTTAAATAAAGTTTATTTAAGTAGAACTTTCTTTGGCAAAACTTTTATAAGTAAAGCTTTTACCCAAAAAATTTTAGTTGTTTGGTTGTCAAAGAGAGTTTATCAAAAATTATAAAATTACTTTAAAAGACGAGTTTTTTAAAATTATATTATAAAAAGAATGAAATAAAATTGTTAAATAAGTAAAGGATATTTTAGACATTTTAACATTTAAAAAAGTTTTCCAATCTCTAACCTCACAAATTCAAAATTTGAGATTTGGTCGGTAGAGGTAAAATAGTTTATTTAATTTTCAAAAGCTTTACTAAAAAAAAGAAAGAAAAATTTTGATAAGAGCTTATGATGATCATTATATAAGCTTTACTAAACAGGTACTAAAACCTGTTCAGATTATATAAAGTCTTAAAAGTACTTGGGAATATGATAATTTAGGAGACGTTGATCAATCTGCTATTCGCCTAGTACTTGGGAACATGATAATTCAGGAGACGTTGATCAATCTGCTATTCGCCTATCCATGTTTGTTATATTCCCATTGCCACGTCTTAGTCCTTGAGCAAAATTTATCTTGGTACGAACAGTTTTTAGAGCATCCATACAAATCCAAGGTTGAATATGGAGGATTTTAACTTGATGGTCCCATTCATGTGTTATGTCAGTCCTGCATCTTTTTTTTTTTTTTTAAATTGGGGTTAATTCTGGGTCCTAGTTTAGAGATTATGATTTTTAATGTGGTCTGGCAGGTTTCACCATTGCTGGATGGCTTTGCTCGTCAATGGCTTTGGAACAACACACGACCGGTTGCCAAAGATTAAAGTCCTTGGAAGTCTTTGCTCTTCACTTAATTCCAAAGATCCAAGGGCAATGGCATCTGTATCAACTATGTCCTATAGATCCTCTAGATAATGATTCAGCCATAGCAATGAAGAATTATAAATATTGGCATCTGTACAGAACAGTGTATTGCACCAACGTTAATACTGAAATCTTATCCAGTGAAACTGGTCCACGACATCTTTTCTGCTTTTGTTTAAATTGATTGTTATTTCACATTCTTCGTTCATTGAACTAAAATAAAGGTGCCGATACTTGCTATTATACAGAACAAAGCATGGATGCTCCATTTCTTAGATTTTGTGCCACTCGATGCAACAAAATGTCTTTGTAGAAGTGATGTTACTATAAATTGGCAAGGAAAAAAATTACTTCCAGAATGAAGCATATAAATTACAACAATCAAATTTATAGATTGGACTTCTTCTGTGGAATTTGATCTGAAGTTGCAAGCTCAGCATACATGTTTGATATTGCTTTTGCAAAGCGTTCCTTTGCTTGAGGTCTCTTGATCTGGAAAAATTTTCAGATTTTTAGTTCACTATTCTCTATTTGGTTCCTGAAAATTACAGGAAACTCTTGCTCTGGGCACCCAGGAAACATATTATTTTCTTGGCCAAAGTTATAGAATAGAGAAGAAGCAACTTAAACCTTTAAGGTTGGAGTGAGAAGGCCATTCTCTACTGAGAACGGTTCAGGCATCAGAGTCACAGCTTTTGCATATTCGAAACCTCTCAACTATTCCATTGCAGTAAAAGAGAAATAATAAGCACCAGAACCACAAAGAGGGTGAAAATTATATTTGGTGAAAAAAGTTACCTGGCCTTCCTTTCCAACTGCATTCATCTCAGCAAGAACAGCAGCTCTTGCCCTCAGATCATTGCATAACTGCTCTAAATCCTGAAACTGCATAAATACAAAACAAGATTAGGCTCAAAATTCAAATGCTCCCTTGTGCAGATATAAACATCACAGCTTTCTGGCTGTGTTAATCAAATTGTCAAATTTGGCCTGTGTTTCAATGATATAAACAATTGCGCCAAAATGCAGTTGAGTTTTGTATACTAAAAGACAGTTGTTGAATGAAGACAAGGTGGCATGGTGATGACACTATCTAAGATGTCTCGCACTGTTCCCATTATCAGTTCAAGGTAATCCTAGTACAAACCAACCATAGCTACAGGTTTGGCTTTAGTGTAGCTAAAACAATTAAAAGCCCCAAGTAAACATTCTTGTGCATATTTAGTGATTGGCTATAAGGAAAATGAAAAGACGCAACAAAACCAAACAAGCAACAAATACAAGGCTATGAACATTTATCAGTAGTTGACCTTTGTCACATCTAGATAAGTTCAACAGCAGTTCCTGCAACATATTCTTGACAGAAAACAGAAGAGTCTCTTCCAGTTCTATAGCAACATCTGGACCTAAACAATTTCTTAGAAGAATAAAATTGGCAAAGGTTATGTATTAGTGCTATGAAAATGACGTGGAAATTGGCACGGAAAGAGAAACAGTATATGACCTTGATCCCTTGGGATGCAGCCCAATCTTTTAAAACATCAGGATCCACTGCAACAATAGCTACTAAACAAGAGTTGAAGCTATCACCTAAGATTATATCAAGTCATTAGTAAAAGTCTGAAGTGGGTGAAGTAACAAACTGAAATGAGGTCCAAATCTTTACCATATATAAAGCACTGCAAAACAAACTTGCACTTTGCATAAACATTCTCAATCTTCTCAGGTGCTACATACTCTCCTTGCGCCAACTTAAAAATGTTTTTTTTTCTGTCATAAGTTGAATATAGTCTCAAAATGGTGTTAAGAAATTCAATCCTCTAGACAAAGTAATCACATACTAAAGCCAGATAAACCTTTTTTAAAGACCGGAAACTGATAAAAGAAGCCTGCTCAATTCTCGTGGAGAAAATAATTCCAAACAAATATGAAAATCAAATTGATAACCATTACCTATCTATAATCTTAAGTCGGCCACCAGGCAACCACAAACCAATATCTCCTGTATGCAGCCAACCATTGCCATCAATCACTTCTCTCCTGTCCAATCAATTGAGCAGTTAGGAAGATATTTGTAAATTCACTTTAGCAACCATATCAAACAACAGAGAAAGGTTAATTACGTTTGAACTTCATTTTTGTAGTAGCCTTGGAAAACAATGGGACCCCTGACACAGATTTCGCCACGGGGATGCGGCTGATCCTCAGAGGTATAATTCATTTCAGGAACATCCACAAGTTTAATTTCTGAAAGAAGAAAACACAAAACAAAAATTATCACACATCAAAATAGAAAACAAACGTGTTTCTTCTTGCAAATCTTTATATTTTTATGAGAAAATTTTTCATTTAAGTACAGTAGATTGCTTTTGGCTTCTTAAGTTCATTCTTTTTCTTGATGAAAGAGAATAAGTTTAATAATTGTGATTGCCAGCACAGATATCTCTCAGGTACACTAAGATGGTCAAATTCCAAGTATAGTGAAAAACTCACCACAAGCAGGGTTAGGAGATCCAACATGACCAGATAAGTTATCACCCTTGTCTATAGCGCTAATGATACAAGAAGTCTCAGTCATACCATATCCTTCCATTACTTGACAACCAAAGCACCTGCAAGTTTGGGTAATTGCAACTATACAATACATGTCTCTATTTCATGAAGGGTATAATGAACATGCCTTGTCTCCTCATTAAATATATTAAAAACAGAGATATTGTTTCATCATCTTTGAGGATTAACTTACACCTTCAAGAAGTCCATTACATCTGGAGACAAAGGTGAAGCACCTGATCCCATAAAACGAACCCGTCCTCCAAGCCTTTCCCTTATCTCATTAAATACTAATCTGTCCCACATCTTTGATGGAGTTTGGCCTAAAATCAAAAAGATGCAGATAGTTGATATGGATAATGAATAATGACAAGCACCAGCCTGTTACTTAATGTGAGGAACTGTAGATGCTCTGCTCCTGTGATCTCATTTCTATCTTGTGCATCCTACACTGTTTTTATGGGTTAAATTTTACGTGGTCAAGGATCCAATTAAAACATACATACAAGAACAAAGAACAAAAACAAAAGGCTAAGGTTTTGCAACAAACCACTAACTATAGCTTGCTTCTTGGAATTGTATGCAGCTGTGAAAAGCTTCTCCCTTAGAGTCCCTGAAGCCTTTACTGCATTTGTGATCCTACAGCAATTAAATAAATCAGACATGACTAAGTGAGCAACGAAATTTCAGCCAACAAGTAATTTACGCAGCATGCAACCATTATCTCACCCAGCATATATTCGATTATACAACCGAGGGACACTGGGAAATATTGTTGGTTTTAGGACAGCCAAATCATCCATCAACTTCAGATTGTCCTGTAGAAAAGAGGAAATCAGCATAAATGGACTACTAGAAAGAAAGAAGTTGTCATGACCCAACCCTAGGCGAATCCCACATCGGCAAAGCACGGGAGAGATGCTGGGTTTATAAGGGGTGATCCACACCTTAATTGGCAAGACGCGTTTTGGGGTGTATGGACGCCCCAAGAACAAATCCGTGCGGGCCTTGTTAAGGCCCAAAGCGGACAATATCTTGTCAGGTCTGGGTTGGGTCATGACATTATGGTATCAAAGCGGCTCCGTGTGTCCTCTTGAGCGATGGTGGGGCAAACCTCAGCGAGGACGCTGAGTCCCCAAGGGGGGGTGTATGTAACACCCTAGGCGAATCCCACATCGGCAAAGCACGAGAGAGATGCTGGGTTTATAAGGGGTGATCCACACCTTAATTGGCAAGACGCGTTTTGGGGTGTATGGGCGCCCCAAGAACAAATCCGTGCGGGCCTTGTTAAGGCCCAAAGCGGACAATATCTTGCCAGGTCTGGGTTGGGTCATGACAGAAGTACACTATCCTTAAAAATTGTTAAGCATTTGCATTAGCAAAATTTACCAACTTCACAACTAAAGGATTCAATGCCCTCAAACAGTGGAGTTAATAAATTATACGTACCCCTTGGTAGAAACCAACTGCAACACCATAGTACACTGATACGATTTGGTTAGCTCTTTCATAGATGTGTGCCAAAGGAAGGTAGGACATGTAGCTGTCAAAAATAACAAATAATTCAACATATGAAATTCAGAAATTAAAAAATATTAGAAAACAAAAAGAAACCTCATTTATCATTTAATAATTTGAATATCAAACCCACATGTCTGAGGGATAAAATTGGACCATAAGACTGAAACCAGCAACATTTGAAATTAAGTTCCCATGTGTCAATACAGCTCCCTAGAAAGAAAGAAAAAGAAAATATTCAATTTTGTATATTAGAGAAAGTGGGCAGCCAAATCATTGGAGAAACATCACGAGTTGCAGAAGCAGAGGAACAAAGTTCAAATCTCTCTTGCCTTCGGTGTTCCGGTGGTACCACTGGTGTAGCATATGGTTGCAATATCCTCAGGCTTTGGAGGGCAAAAAGGCTGAGGACTACTGCAGCCCTAAAAGAAGACATGCTTAAGGTGAAAAATAGTAACTCACAAGTGCATCTCAGATCAGTAAGTTTACATGCCAAAAATAAATTTGAGAATGAAAATTGCAGAGCACTTCAAAATTACCTGACTTTGCAGCTGTAGATATGATATAAGCTTAACACCGGATGTTGAAGGAAGTGAAGGTAAATGTTCATCTTTCCCTCCCACTACCTGTAGGAAGGATATAAGGCAGGGATAGAAGAAGAAAAGGATATAAATAACAACATTGATAAATACTTTTAATTTGCTTTCTAAACCGAAATAGATATTTTATAAGTACGCACCACTATAAGATGCACAGATGGAATCTCAGAAATGAAGCTCAATAACTGCAAGCTCCGGTGAAGAAACACAAGAAATGATGCAAACACAGGAAAAAAAAAAAAAGTTAGATTTTGACTAAAATTGGCCTCATAAGGTTGAAGTTGTATAATTTACAGTCCCACATTTCTTAGGCACTAACCCTAAATAGAAGCACAGCAAGATGTACTGAATTTGATTACAAAAGTTTTATATTACAAGAACGTCTGACTAACTACTTGTAGTTTAGGATATTAAAACTTGCAGCTTTGAAAGGACCAAAAAAGAACCTCACCATGTTCAGAGTTTGCGGGATGCAAAAAATTGCCTCTATCTCAGCATGATTTACAACATACTTAACAGCGTCTGGACCTGGGCATAAAATAGATAAAAAAATTAGAAAGGCTAGGGCAAACTTGCAAAGATTCAGCTTGAGCTACCAAACACACACCAAGAGTATCATATAAAGGAACTGATATATAAGAATATGCAGAGCAAGCATGATCCACAATCAGCCACTCCGGTCTGTTTATTAAATAAAGTCCAATGCGAACTCCCTGTTACACAAGAAACCAAAAGACAAAATCAGCTATACAGTAAAATATAACATGATATAGACAAGCTTATCCAAACTCTATTCTAAAGTCAGCAGCAAATTATCTTAAAAAATAATAATAAAGAGAAAGAGTGAAAAATCAAGTTATCTAAAAAATGACTCACCTTTTGTAAGCCGTGAAACAGAAGGCCAGATCCTATTTCTTTCCTAGCAGCACTTACTTCTCCATACGTCATCCATTTGTACCTTTAAAGAGTAAAAATAAGTGACACAATATCACATTAAAAAAGCATGATCAGCCATTAACAAACTCACCCTCCAACTGTGCCATCAACTCTAACTCGTGTACCCAAGTACTTGTAATCTGGATAATTTTCAACAGCATATCTGCACTCGGAGAAAATCTCATTTCCAATCACATTCTCACGATAGAACTTAAAACTAACATAGAATGCACACGGCCAGATCCAATTAGACGGGATATTAAGTATTCAACAGATTCTCACATAAAGTTATCGTGCAATGTCCCGATTTCAGGATGATCAGGAAATCTATCTACAAGTTTCAAAGGCGAACGCGCAGATCTGCAATTTTTTAATTTTAAAAAATAAAAATAAAAAAAGTTAAAAAAAATTAAAGTCAAAGTAACCACATAATGAATCAATTAGGATACATAACTGACAACATGTATTTAAAAATGATAATTAATATTAAGTTAAAAAAATTACCTGTACACATTCCATTTTCCTGTTTGCAATTTCTCTGGTAGTCTCACACTGTAACCTTGACCTGCTCAATGGTTTTCAACGTTTAACAGTTAGCAAAAACAGCATAGTAAATTGAAAAGTTGAAGTGTTAACAGTAAGATTAATTGTGTGTGTAGTGTGTACTTTGAACGAAGCATCCAGTAGAGTAATTGTAATCAAGCTGAGAGCAGCAATCAGTATTTGTGCTGGTGAGGTGGCGCTGGACGGCTTTGAACCTCCGCTGAGCAGAAGAGTCTTCCATCGAAATTTTCTCGGGAAAATAAATTTTTTTCCCTCTCTGTTTCGCCGGATAATTATCGTTTCATGCTTTTCGTTTTCAAAAAGTTGATAAGAAAAGTTAATAAATCCAAATATTAAATGATTAAAATGACGGCTGCGCATGGTGACGTGTACGAATAAAAAATCAAAAAGTGAACAAGTATGGGAACGGGATTAGGATAGGAGTCGTTGTTGTTGAGCCGTTATATCGGCGTTACAGTGAGGCGGTTGTTGATGAGCTCCAGAGCTCGCGCTCGAGCTAGCGTTATCGTACGCCGATAGTTGTGTGCGCGCCACCATGGTCGTTTCAAAATACGAATGTCGTTTTGCTTGCTGTCGATAGAATGAGCTTGCTGTAAATAGAATGATGGGAAGCAGAAGCACGTGCTGGTTGCTAACGTACACTTGCGGCATTGCGCGCTACGTTCTTGGAGCATTTTGTGTGGTGGGAAAATGGAGTTATTTCTTAATTTAAATATTTTGCATTTGCAATATTCTCATAAAATATGAAACAGTTGTTGAAAATTACAGTATAATAAAAGGTTTAGGTTTGTATCCCTAACATTTTTGCCATTTAAAATTATATAGATTTTGTTTATTTATTTACTATAACCGCAACTCATTCTTCTACTAATTCATGTGAACACAATTCTCTAAATTTATCATTTTTAAAACAAGTGATTTTACCAAATATTAATACAAAAGATTTAAAAGTCCAATGGTCAACTTCAAGGAAAATTTTCTGATTTATCATTTAGCCATATGCAAAAATAATGATAAATAATCTTTCTTTAATTAAATGAGTAAATTAATATTAATTTATCACTGCTTTTGTCACCATTTTATCATATTTTTTCTGTATACATCATTGCTCGTGTTTCCCCACCTTAAGGCTTGCAGCTTGTATTTTATTGCTAATATATCCGAATTTGCAAAAAGAATAGCGAGAGCTTCCTTCGAAACTCATGAATTGAAATGCTTGTTTGTCTAATCTCTAGTTAAATATTTTATCAGAATTATATTTGTGTTATTATGTGTTTGGTTGGGTGGGTTATCTGCCTGTATTATTTAGTAATTCTCTCACATAATTAAGCTGCCCAGGGGCAATTTTAAGCTGAGCCAATCAAGAGTGGGGCAACGACAGTGGTCTATCTTGGCGATTCACCTGTGTTGCAATCACTGCAGCACTATTCGACTTAATTAATAAGAAATTTTGATTTTTCTTGAGCAATCTGGCTACGAATGAATAGCATAGGGTCAGATTATGAAATTCTAACTTACAAAATGAAATTTTTTTTTTTAACTTACAAATTATTAATTAAGTGAAAGAAATAAATCATTATAAATGTCGTGGGGACTCAAACCACTATTTTCACAGTTGTGATGATAATAAGATTTTGCCGAGTAGTTACAAAATGAAGTTATTTTAACAGAATTTTTTTTTCATATTTATTAACATAGTACAGAAATTAACACTCATACTGACCCCCTTGTTTTATAGATATTTAGAAAGTAATAAACTATTCATATGCTCATCGATTAAAAGTTAAAACAGTCCATCTTCTATCATGCTGCAAAGCCTTAATAAAATCCTTTACAAATCCCCAAGTCCACACATTTTGACATTTTGTAAAGTGCAGGCGTACACATTTGTGAAGGACTACTAATTAAACAATAGATCGATATATTTACTAAAATTTGCTTCGCGACATCAATCATGGTTGGCCTATCTCCAATTGCTCATAAGTCGTCCTAAAGCTTGCAAATACTCTTCATTCTTTCCCAGAAAATGATGCCTCATTGCCTTCTTGTTTCCAACAATTACAGGGTCAACAATCTTTCTGAGTCTGTTCTTTCCCATACGTTTCTTCACATATCTTCAATTTTTGAATCTCGGTCCAGTCAAAAGCTTACTTAGAAATGCACCAAAACTACAAAGATCAAACTTGTCGTTTACACGAGGTGCATGAATGTATTCAGGTGACATATAACCAATATAACCAATCGTAATTCTTTGTTGCGTTCTTGAGCTCTTTAGCGAAGAAGGTTAGAATTGGATTACGCTTACCATCGAAGGTGGCAAACAAATTTTCCCATAAAATTTACGTTCAGCTGCTTCCTCCGAAGTACTCTTCCCTTTCATTCTTCAAGTCAAGATGAAGACATTTTGGTGGAGATTGATTGATTCTCAATTTAATCTCTAAGTGGGAGAATGTCAAAATCTTGGGCGGTGTCAAACCATAAGGAGAATGTCAAAGTCTTGGGCGGTGCCAAACTATGAAAAATCTACCCAAATTAAAGTCCAAGTAAATGACGCCCAAGGAAAGAAAATAAAAAAAAGGAAACTTTGACAAAAAAGAAAGAGGAAGAAAAATAGGTGCCGCCCAAGGAAGCCCTCCATTTTACCATGGGGAGAATGTTAAAGTCTTGGGCAGTGCCAAACCATGAAAAATCCACTCAAATTAAAGTCCAAGTAGATGTCGCCCAAGGAAAGAAAAAAAAGAGAAACTTTGAAAAAGAAAAAAAAGGAAGAAAAATAGGTGCCGCTCAAAGAAAACAAGAAAAAATATATTAAAATAATAATCAATTTTGGCTATATAAAGGAAGCCCTCCATTTTGGTTTCTGCATTCAATTTGTGAGAGAGAAAAACCAGAGAGTTTTGTAGAGCTTAAATAATAAAAGCTCTTGTGTTTAGTGATGTGAGAGTTTATGTGTATTGGAGTTTTGAGTAGTGACCTAAAATACTACAGTACTTGTAACTCATTTTCACTAGTATAATATTTTCCTTCTATTTTTGCCCGTAGACGTAGGCTAAAAGTCGAACCACGTAATTTCTGATGTCCACTTTGTGCTTGTTCTTTACTTTTTCTTCCTATTTTATTTTAGCTGCGTGTCTGCTTCACCCACCAATTTCCTAACAGTGGTATCAGAGCTATTGGTTATATTTTTGGAGTCGGGTACTATTCACGTGAGGGTACTATTCACGTATATGATACTATTCACGTATACAGCACTGTTCATGTATACGGTATTGTTCACAAAAAACGGTAGGACCGTAGGAGCGATTCAAGAATTTTTGCGGTGCAAAGTAAGGAATAGTGGTGTGAGTAAAAGCAACTGTGTGGTTTGTACATGTTTAGGAAAGTTACATGGCGATAAAAACTTAAGTCAGGTTTTAAGTGGGACCATTTTCCCAACTTTCCGGTGCATTCTTACACATACTCACAACTATTTAGGGTGGTACACTAGCTTGTGTGCGGTATTTATCAACAAAATGGCGGCAAAGTATGAAATTGAGAAATTTAACGGAAATAATTTTTTGTTGTGGAAAATAAAAATGAAAGTTGTATTGAGGAAAAATAATTGCTTAGCAGCAATTGGAGAAAGGCCCATGGAGATAACTGATGACAAGTGGAACGAGATAGATGGCAACGCTATTTCTGATCTATACTTGGCACTTGCAGACAGAGTATTATCCAGTATAGTAGAGAAAAATACAGCGAATGAAATATGTGATACTCTTACAAAATTGTATGAGGACAAGTCACTACACAACAAAATCTTCTTGAAGAGGAAACTCTATACCCTTCGAATGACGGAATCTACAATGGCGACTGACCATATCAACACCTTGAAGACTCTATTTTCACAACTCACAACGTTGGGTCATAATATAAAGAAGAATAAACGTGCAGAGCTTCTACTTAAAAGTCTACCAGATTCATATGATCAGCTCATCATCAACCTGACGAACAACAATCTAGTGGACAGTCTAGTTTTCGACGATGTTGCAGCTTCCGTATTAAATGAGGAGAGCAGGCGGAAAAATAAGGAAAACAGACAGGCAAGTTCGCAGCAAGCGGAGACGTTATCAGTGACAAGAGGGAGATCAACGGAACGTAGCCCCAGTAGAAGTCAAAATTATGGTAGATTAAAATCTAGAAGTAAGAAAAATGTTAAATGCTACAACTGTGGCAAGAAAGGGCACGTCAAGAAAGAGTGTTGCAGTAATCAGAAGAGAAAAGAAGGCAAAGAATCTGAGTCATCAAATGCTCATGGGTGTGTAGCAAGTACCTCGAACGATGGCGAAATTCTTTACAGCAAGGCAACAACTATTTCAGAAGGCAGAAAATGACTATATGATGTCTAACTTATAGACTCAAGAGCTACCTGGCACATGACCTCTAGGAGAGAATGGTTCCACACATATAAACTTATCTTAGGAGGATCTGTATATATGGGTAATGAACATGCCTTGGAGATCGCTAGTATTGGTACTATCAAAATAAAAATGTTTGATGGTACAATTTGCACAATTGAAGAGGTACGACATGTCAACGGTCTGAAAAAAAAAATCTATTATCTTTAGGACAAATAAATAGTCATTGGTACAAAACTCATTGGGAGAATGGAATTATAAAGATTGTTAAAAGAGCGCTTATATTGATGAAGGCAGAAAATATCGATACTAATCTATTCATACTTAAAGGAGAAACACTACATGAGGCTGATATGTGTATCGCATCAAATGGAGAAGAGTCAATGATGATGTGGCATCTCAAACTTGGCCACATGTCGGAACAAAGTTTGAAGATTCTCTCTGAGCGAAAATTGCTTCCAAGGCTCAAATCGGTAAGTTTACCATTTTGCAAGCATTGTGTTACAAGTAAGCAATATAGATTAAATGCATTCTAGACTTAATTCATTCTGATGTTTGGGAATCACCGGATATATTCATGGGAGGTGCAAAGTACATGGTGACTTTCATTGATGATTATTCCAGAAGATGTTGGGTGTATCCAATTAAGAAAAAGTCAGATGGAGCGCGGGTGAAACTTGAATCTAGCATAAAGATCAAGTGCTTGAGGACAGATAATTGTGGAGAGTGTACATACAACGAGTTTCTTGTTTTCTGTAAGCAAGAAGGTATTCAGAGGTAGTTCACGGTGGCATACACTCCTCAACAAAATAGAGTGGCAGAGCGGATGAATAGAACTCTTACAGAACGGATAAGAGCTATGTTGAGGACTACTGATCTACCCAATTCATTCTGGGCAGAAGCAGCTAAAACTGTCTGTTATATAGTAAATCGACCGCCATTTACAGCTATTGGGCTAAAGACAGTGATGGAGATATGGACTGGAAAGTCAGCTGATTATTCCTACCTATATGCATTTGGATGTCATGTGTACGTGATGTACAATACTCAAGAAAGAACAAAGTTATATCCAAAATTTAGAAGATATATCTTCTTGGAATATATTGACGGAGTAAATGGGTATCGTCTGTGGGACCCCACTGCCCACAAGATCGTCATCAGCAGAGATGTTATCTTTATAGAAGATCAACTGCAAAGGAGAGATGAGGATGATAGTAGTATAAAAGAAAAGTCAGAGACTATACCGGTATATGTGGAAAATAATCCAAAAGATTCGGATTCTTCTGAAGCAGCACCAGAGCACGAGGAACAAGAACCAGTCGAGTCCGAGGCTCCAGAAGTTCGTCGGTCAACTCGTGAGAGACGACCGCCAATGTGGCACTCGGAGTATGTCACAGAGATCAATGTTGCGTACTGTCTTCTAACTGAGGATGGAGAGCCATCAACTTTCTATGAAACTTTAAACAGCTCAGATGTTACTTTATGGATGACAGCAATGCAGGAAGAAATTAAAGCTCTACATAAGAACAAGATATGGAAACTTGTACCACTACCACACAGAAGAAAAACCATTGGTAACAAATGGGTCTACAAGATCAAACGTGATGACAATGACCAAGTGGAGCAGTATCGTGCAAGACTGGTGGTGAAAAGATATGCTCAGAAAGAAGATATTGACTTCAACGAGATATTTTCTTTGGTGGTTTGACTCACAACAGTCAGAGTAGTCTTGGCGATGTATGCTACATTTGACTTATATCTTGAGCAGTTAGATGTGAAAATTGCATTTCTTCATGGAGAACTTAAAGAAGAAATATATATGCTCTAACCAAAAGGTTTTGCAGAAATAGGAAAGGAAAACTTAGTTTGCAGGTTGAACAAATCTCTATACGGTCTCAAACAGGTGCTGAGGTGTTGGTATAAGAGATTTGATTCCTTCATCATGAGTTTTGGATACAACAGACTCAGTTCAGACCATTGTGCATATTACAAAAGGTTTGAAGACAATAATTTCATTATTTTGCTATTGTATATGAATGACATGTTGGTAGCAGGCCCCAACAAAGATCAAATTCAAGAATTGAAGGCACAGTTGGCTAGGGAGTTTGAAATGAAGGACTTAGGACCAGCAAATAAAATTCTATGGATGCAAATTCACCGAGACAGAAATACCATGAAAATTTGGCTTTCGTAGAAGAATTACTTGAAGAAAATCTTGCGACGCTTCAACATGCAAGATTGTAAGCCAATTTCTACCCCACTTCCTGTTAATTTCAAATTATCCTCAAGTATGTATCCTAGCAATGAAGTAGAGATGAAGGAGATGTCTCGAGTGCCGTATGCATCAGTAGTAGGAAGTTTGATGTTCGCTATGATATGTACAAGACCAAACATTGCATAAGCAGTGAGAGCAGTCAGTCGATACATGGCGAATTTTGGTAGAGAACATTAGATAGCTGTGAAGAGAATTTTGAGATACATCAGAGGAACCTTAGATGTTGGATTATGTTATGGACGATCAAAGTTTACTGTCAGGGGTTATGTGGATTCTTATTTTGCAGGAGACCTTGATAAAAGGAAATCCACTCATATGTGTTTAACTTGTAAGTTGAGTTTCAAAACTACATCTGTAGAGTACATGGCAGTTACACAAGCTTGCAATGAAGCTATTTGATACAAAGATTATTGGAGGAGCTCGGGCACAAACAAAAGAAAATTTTTGTGTTTTGTGACAGTCAGAGTGCCTTGCATATTGCAAGGAATCCAGTCTTTCATTCTAGGACAAAGCACATAGGAGTCTAGTATCACTTTATTCGAGAAGTAGTGGAAGATAGAAGTGTGGATTTACAGAAAATCCATACGAAGGAGAACCTAGCAGATGTTTTGACAAAGCCGATAAATGCTAACAAGTTTATCTAGAGTAGATTCTTTTGTGGCCTAGCAGAAACATAGACAACATGATTATGACGAAGCAAAAAGGATGGTGTAGAGATTGATTGATTCTCAATCTAATCTCCAAGTGAGAGAATGTCAAAGTCTTGGGCGGTGCCAAACCATGAAAAATTCACCCAAATTAAAGTCCAAGTAGATGCCGCCCAAGGAAAGAAAAAAAAAGGGAAACTTTGACAAAGAAGAAAGAGGAAGAAAAATAGGTGCCGCCCAAAAAAAAAAAAATTAAAATAATAGCCAATTTTGGCTATATAAAGAAAGCCCTCTATTTTGGTTTCTGCATTCAATTTGTGAGAGAGAAAAACCAGATAGTTTTGTAGAGCTTAAATAATAAAAGCTCTTGTGTTTAGTGATTTAAGAGTTTAGGTGTATTGTAGTTTTGGATAATGAGCTAAAATACTACCGTACTTGTAATTCTTTTTCACTAGTATAATATTTTCCTTCTGTTTTCGCCCGTGGATATAGGCTAAAAGTCGAACCACGTAATTTCTGGTGTCCACTTTGTGCTTGTTCTTTATTTTTTCTTCCTATTTTATTTTAACTGCGTATCTACTTCACCCACCAATTTCCTAACAATTTTTTCCTCTCCAATAAAACAATAGACACAGCAATGTTACATAGGATGTAGTCGTGGCACCAAAGCCATTGCTTGCTACTAACTCATTCATTATTCGCCATGTATAAATAAATATTATCACGATTGATTAAAATATACATACAGTAATGAGTGTATAGAAAAGAGCAACTCTACAATTAAATCTAATTGTGATGTGTTGTTTATTTATTATTTAATGAATATCATAACTTGTTACATCAATTGACATGCGAATGTTGAGATCTTTAATATTATTATTAAAAAAATATATAATTTTACATAAAAACTCACGATTTTTTTCCTTCCCTTTGAGCAATAAGAAGTCTCTTCAAGTCAAGCATAAGACTACTCAAAGTCAAGCTTTAAACAATAGATCATGAAATGCGGTTAGGACGTGAGCAAGTTTTACTATAAATGAACTTACTAGATAATCAAGAAATAACTAAAATACGCTAAAGAGAAAGAAAGGCAATAATTCATGGGTTTGCAATTAACAAAAGTAAATTGTAATTTGTAACCATTCAGATGCAAATTATAAAGATAAAATAAATAAAGTGACAAGACAATTTTTTTTTCTTTTTCCAATGTAATTACATGCATGCTGCGTACCTGCAGTCAACCTTTGGATGCCGAGTCAACAGGGAGAAGCGTAAGAGACATAAGCCTCCATGTGGCCTTTATGGCTTTACGCATGAAGAAAGAAACAAATGAAAACTTCTCCAAGAGAAATGGTAGATATTTTAGTCAACGAGCAGTCAATGTTGTTAAAAAGAGATAAAAAGGCATTAATCAATGTCAAGTGTGTGACTTTGACTGACATTTTTCCCATAATCAAAGTTTGGTCATTAATTTGATATTATTATTTTAACCGTGTATGGGTTTTAAGATATATGCATAAGGTAAATATTTAGTAGATGCTTAAATTAGAATTTATGAGTTAGAGTAATTTTATTGTGAAATGTGGTTTAAAAATTATATTATTTTTAATATTTTAGTCAAAGTTAGTTTTACCAAATTTGTTTAACAACTTTTACTTCGCAGCTTGGAGTTTTGATTTCATAATTATTATAGCTTAAAAAGTCAGAAGATTAATGCATCGTAATCAATTAATTTCATAGTTATATATTTGATCCAATATCACAAAAGTCACAGCATTGATGCGCCGAATTAATCTCGTAGCTGTTAATTTAAATTGAACATCATTTTTTTTCTCTCGGAAAAAAAAACTGAATATCATTTTGCCATGTTCCAAAATTATAATGAGTCTGATTGCAGTAACAGTACTCTAAGGTGGTGTTTAGTTTTAAGAAAAGGGAGGAGAGGAGATGAGATAAAAGGAGAGGAGTGAGAGGTAATAAGAGGAGAAGAGTGCAAAAATTAATTGTTATTGTTTGGTTTCACATTAAATTTGAAAGAAAAAGAAATTACATATATTTTTATTTAGATAAATATACCCACTATCTTTAATGTTAATATTGTTAATAAATAAAAAAAAATAAACTATGAATTAATTTGATCTAGAAATTATCTAGTTAAATAGAGAATTTTTTTTTTCAAAATTACAGCATCAAGTCATGGATAGTCGCGCATTGACCATAGTTGACCGCGCAATGACCGACACTATTGATCGTTGTTGATTGCCATTTTTCATCACGTTAAATGCATAGTAATGATTAGAAATAGACAATTTACTCATTGAAAATATTAATTTTGTAGAAAATACACTATATAGTTGGAAATATGAGAGTTAAAATTTTTCCAAGCATTTAAACAAGACTTAAGATAAATAACAACGTATATTAGCATTTCTAACTCCGTAGAGTTATAGATCGGTTCATCAAGATTCCATTTGGCACCAATTTTGATGGTAAAGTGCGTCTTTGTTGAAACTCCGATGAGTCTTTGGTGACTATCCGGCGAGTTACTTTAATGCTTTTTCTTTTTTCAAATAAGTTTATACTAAATATAAATCATTTGCACTTTAATTTATTTAAAATTAATTTTGTTTAGAGGATAATATTAGAATTTTTGTATTCCCACATATAAAGAATTTGAAATCCTTAGCCATTGATAAGGAATACAAAATTTTTCAATTTGATGGTACATGCAAACATAATCAGTTTTTTCCTCTCCCACTTCTCTACCCCCAAACAAACATGGCCTAAGAGTACGGCACCCCCCGGTTTGGTCATCCTCAAATGATCATAAAATCAATAAAATCAACACAGACTGACTATTTGATTGTTTCCATGCGATGAGATACGGGGTACTGGGAATGACATGGCAACATCCATGAGGTACCATAATCACAGCCATTTCCAGCCAAATTGAATTTGTATCATTAACTAGTATTATGTTGTATTTTCAATTATAATTTATGTTAATAAGAAAGAGACATATAATTGAAAATAGCTAAGATTAAATAATCTTATTAATTATTTGCCCCTTTGTAATCAAATTTTTTTAATGTTATTTATAAAACCAATTGACCAAAAAAAAAAACTTATATAGGATCGTCCCATTACTTTAGCAGAAGTTTTGTCAAGTGACAGAGAGAGTTAGAGCTCAAAATGGGATCCATCGACAATTTTAACAATAAATTTAATGAACTCAATGTTGATCTACTGCTTGTCCTATTTTACGGTATCTACTCTGCCACATAACGGAGTAACACCGAACGGTCTTTCTGTCTTAATATGTTGAGGCGGTGGAACGGCCTACACAAGTTCTCTCCTGACTCTGTCCCAACACAAGTTCTCTATTGACTAAGGCGTGCTCGAAAAAAAAAAAAAAAGAAACTTGACCAGGCGCAATAGGGCCAGCTCGCAGGCCTTTTTTGGGCACGACAAAGCCCATGAAGTCGTGCTTATAATAGCCGTTTCGATTTGACTAAGGTTCCGTTTGGTAAAACTTATTAAATAAAATTTATAACAGTAAAATTTATAATAGTAGAATTTATATCAATAAAATTTTTAAATAAAAAGTCATTCGGTATTTAGTTGTCAATAAAATAATACTTTAAATCATTAAACTGTGTGATATTTTTTATATTATATATTTTTTTAAAAATTTTATAACATCTATTTCCAAAAGTTTAAATTTTAGATTTTTATTAGTAGAGATAAATTAACTTATTTAAGCTAAAAAATTCTACTAAAAAATAATCAAACATCATAAAAATTTTTAAAAAGTGTTTATATAATTAAATAAATATTTATAACTCTTAAATAAATTATACCAAACACTAAGATTATAACACTCGGCACGAGATGATAGGACCACTATGGTCGGTGCCAGCGAGCTGCTCGGCTGGTCATCTCCAGAGACTAGTCGCTTTCTAATCTATTCTATTGTGAAAAGGTTTGGTAGGTTCGTGACCTTTTTATCAAGCTAGCTTTTCATAGATGGACTTTTTTTAAAAAAAGAAAAATCAAATTTCGGGTCTTTTTATTTTTATTTTTTCAAACATTGATGCAACATAATCAGTTTTTGCACAATATGAGACTTACAATTTACATATTTTCCGTCATTTATCATTTATTTCAATTTTTATTGCATCAGAAATCTTAAATTTTTTATTGAATCATCACAACACTTTATGATTATAAATAAGAAATTAATTGAACTATAAATGTGGTAGTCTTTTTTCTTTTCTTTTTTTAACCAAAATCATAATAATAAAAAAACAAAAACTATTATTGTAATTTTATTGAAAGGTCAAGGGTGCAAGCAGATTTAAAAAAGATCAGGATAAATTATCATGAAATGCTTCTTATCCCAATTCCTAACATTGAATATGGGGAATAATTTAGGATCTTTATCTTAGCCTGAAAAAAGTGTGCATTAATTAAAAAAAATTAATTTTGCTTCAAGCTCCTATTTAGCATAACTTTACTTAAGCCGACACCGTTTTGAGGAAAATTCCATTTCGAACGCGGTAAAATCGACTCAAAATCTAACAGAATCACCAATCCCGGTTGAAATATCTGCGTGACAGGCAAACAGACAGAAGCCACGTGGCCATTAATTGCACTTCCGACTTCCGTGTCCTTCACTCTCCTCTGTTTCCTTGTCACTTAATGACTGACTAAATAGAAGCCTTAACTTTCACTTCACGCTCGCAATCACTTCGTCATTTCCTAAACTCGGAACTGAGTCAGTCCCAGGCGAAATGGGAATGTTATCGGCGTCAATAGGGAAGACGAAGCTTGACTCGGGATGGCTCGCCGCGAGATCGACGGAGGTTGGACTCAGTGGGACGCAGCTCACCACGTCTCACCCTCCGACTGGGCCCGCCAAGCCCTGGATGGACGCTGTAGTCCCGGGAACGTAATGAATGCTACTCACATTCTCCGTTAAATTCCCTTTGTTCTCCACACGATGTCGTGTTTTTGCACCAACCTCATCATTGACTGTGCTTGTTTGGCTACTTCTTTAAAAACCTTGTTAGCAGTGTTCAAATTATGAAGTAGAAATTTCGCTTCAATTGAACACTTTATCACAGTATTTCGATATACATTTTTAGAATTTTAGTAAATTTGAGTGTTATTGTGGTGATGATGATTGTACTGACTGATGTAAATCAGTAAATGTATTGAGAAAAATAATTCAGGTCCTTTATTATTATTTTTTTGGGCAATCAAAGTAGTTCACATCATCAAAACCTGCGGCCAAATTTCGTAAGCTTGTAATATTACTGAAGTTCGGGTAATGGTGATTTGATTGATAGGGTCTTGGCAACTCTGGTGAAGAACAAAGCGGCGCCTGATCCTTTTTATGGGTTGGAGAATGAGATGATCTTAGACATAGCTGATTCCGGGAGGGAATACTATACATTCTGGTTTTTTACAACCTTTCAGTGTAAGCTGGTATGTAATGAAATAAATGATACTTTCTGAATTTTATTCTACTTTTCATTTTTTTCCTTTGGGGCTAACTGTGTTTCTAATAACTTAAACATTTTTCAGTCAGAGAATCAGCATTTGGATCTGAATTTCCGTGCAATCAACTACTCTGCCGAAGTTTACTTGAATGGCCAGAAAAGGGTCCTCCAGAAAGGAATGTTTCGAAGACATTCGCTTGATGTTACTGATATTCTTCATCCTGATGGTCAAAACTTGCTGGCTGTTCTAGTTCATCCTCCGGATCATCCTGGGACAATTCCTCCTGAGGGGGGACAAGGTGGTGATCATGAGGTAGCTTTCTGAGAAATCTCATTAATTCATTTGGGTCTCCCATAACTTGGCTGATACATAGGTGTATATTATAACTTGCAAACTGTGCGTCATTTGTTTTCCTGTTAGATTGGAAGAGACGTAGCCACACAATACGTAGAGGGCTGGGATTGGATAGCTCCTATAAGGTAACTAGTTTACTTGGTTTATAATTTGATGTTTCTTGTTTCTGGTTTCTTTTATTTTCTTTCTTTTCAAGAATCTCCGTTAAACGTAGTTTTTCAAATTCATTTGTTCACTTGTTGCTATGGTAGCTTACCTACATTCACATTGAAGCAAAATAATTTTTGGTGCCCAATGTATTTCACTTTTGAATTTTCTCAGGGATCGGAACACCGGCATATGGGATGAAGTGTCAATTTCTGTCACGGGGGTGAGTTTTATACATGATAACTGAGTTCATTTCTTAGTTATTGCAGCCAAATTCATATGCGTCTTTTACTGATTTCTGTGCATTCATCTTTTTGCATGTCACCTTTTATTTATTTTTTTTTATTTTTTCTCCAGTGGACCTTAATACCTTATATGGTCTTGTGAGATGAAATGTTGTTGGTCTCATCAAAATTAAATTATTTATGGCTAAAGATTCTGAACTAAGTTATTTAACTGAAACTAATGGACAGAAACAAATAGCTAGGACTTATCACAGTGTATGTTTGTGAAGAATATTATTATATTTTTTCAGGCTTCTGTATTGTCTGTGCAATTTGCTCATTTTGTTAAGTAATTCTTTTGAATTGAAGTTATCAATCCCTTTGAATGGAATAATGATCTTTGATTTTGTTCAATGATGCTGCAGCCTGTGAAAATAATTGATCCCCACTTGGTTTCATCATTTTGTCAAGTAATTCTTTCAAATTGAAGTTTCCAAACACTGATTATTCTTCCATTCTTTGAATAGAATAATGATCTTTGATTTTGTTCAATGATGCCTGCAGCCTGTGAAAATAATTGATCCCCACTTGGTTTCATCATTTTTTGACAATTACACGAGGGTATATCTGCATGCTTCAACTGAGTTGGAAAACAGAAGCACCTGGGTTGCTGAGTGTTCTTTAAGCATCCAAGTGACTACTGACCTTGAGGGAGGTGTTTGTCTAGTGGAGCATCTTCAGACTCAACATCTATCAATCTCTCCAGGAGCACATGTACAGTATACATTTCCTCAGGTCAGTAGTACTTGTTTATTTTGTTGATCTTAGTGGGCAGAAGAGTGTGTTTGTGTCCCAAATGTAGTCTTTTGTTGTTGTTGAATAGTTGTAGCATATTTTTATTATACTTCTGCAGCAATTTTGTCCAGTCTGGGTATCAAAAGACAAAACTAAATGTCTGTTTTTCTAATATATGCAATTCATTTTTGTGAAGAAATTTGAATATTCACAATAAATGAATGCTCTATTATTTGGAGCTCCCAATTAATCTAGATTGAAATAAGTTACAATTACTCGGTTTTGGCATCAATTGCACCTGTTCATGTGCTAACGTTGTGAATTTGCAGCTCTTTTTCTACAAACCCAATTTATGGTGGCCAAATGGCATGGGAAAGCAATCTCTATACACTGTCCGCATTAGTGTTGATGTAAAAGGATATGGAGAATCTGATTTATGGAGCCATCTGTTTGGGTTCCGCAAAATTGAGAGCCACATTGATAATGCCACTGGTGGAAGGTATAGTTTGCATACCATCCTAGTAATGAAATTATTTCTTTGTTTACCTACCAATTCTAGAATTGTATTGCAACCTACACACACCTCTACTTGACAGGTTGTTCAAGGTCAATGGGCAGCCTATTTTTATTCGTGGTGGTAATTGGATTTTGTCAGATGGGCTCCTACGGCTGTCGAAAAAGCGATACAAAACAGATATCAAGTTTCATGCAGACATGAATATGAACATGATCCGCTGTTGGGGTGGCGGCCTGGCTGAGCGGCCTGAGTTTTATCATTATTGTGATATTTATGGTTTGCTGGTAAGCTTTGCTTTTCTCTCTCTATCCATCTGTGCATTGCATTCTCGCCCCCCAACCTTTTTTTTTGGTTGGGGGGGTGTGGGTGGTTGGTGTGTGTTGAGGGTGGGGTTTGCTATTTGGTGGAAAGGAGATGTTGAGGGGAGATTAAGTAGCTATGGCAGAATTAGTTCCATATATATGACTAGATTTCTGTAGGTCTGGCAAGAGTTTTGGATTACGGGAGATGTCGATGGAAGGGGTGTGCCAGTATCAAACCCAGATGGTCCCCTGGACCATGACCTGTTTATGCTGTGCGCAAGAGATACTGTCAAGCTTCTAAGAAACCATCCAAGTCTTGCTCTTTGGGTTGGTGGAAATGAACAGGTTCCACCAGAGGACATCAACAAAGCTTTGAAGAATGACCTGAAGCTCCATCCTTATTTTAAGAATTCAAATGAAAGTGGGAACTTTACAGAAGATTTGTCTCTGTCGGTTCAGGATCCTAGCCAATATCTTGATGGTACACGCATTTATATACAGGGATCCCTGTGGGATGGCTTTGCAGATGGAAAGGGGAACTTCACTGATGGTCCTTATGAAATCCAATATCCTGAAGACTTCTTTAAGGATAGTTTTTACCAATATGGATTTAATCCTGAGGTTGGTTCAGTGGGAATGCCAGTTGCAGCTACCATCAGAGCAACCATGCCTCCCGAAGGATGGCAAATTCCGGTGTTTAAACAGGGTTCTGATGGTTACATAGAAGAAGTTCCAAACCCCATTTGGAAATACCATAAGTATATTCCTTATTCAAAACCAGGGAAGGTTCATGATCAGATTCTACTTTATGGGATCCCAAAAGATCTTGATGATTTTTGTTTGAAGGTAATATCAATATCTTCTTTTAAATTGATTAGGCTGCTTTTGCGAAGCTCTCTTTGTCTTATTTACTTGTCTGGTACAACTTTTGCAGGCTCAACTTGTCAACTACATTCAGTATAGGGCTCTGTTGGAGGGCTGGAGTTCCCGCATGTGGAGCAAATACACTGGTGTCCTGATTTGGAAGAATCAGAATCCATGGACAGGTCTCAGAGGTCAGTTTTATGATCATCTTCTCGACCAAACAGCAGGATTCTATGGCTGTCGATGTGCTGCAGAACCAATTCATGTCCAGCTGAATCTGGCGTCATATTTCATAGAAGTAAGTAGCCTACAGAATTAACAGTTAAAAGTAAATTACTTGAATTGTATTAACTGAACTCATCATTTGTTCAGTAAAAAAGGTTTGTCAGATGATCAATGATTGATCATGCCTATCCTCACAACTCTTGTCTGCAGCCAGAATGCCTATCTAAAATCGAAATCTGCCTTTTTCTTGATAGACTAAAGCCAACAGTTTCCATTTTTGACAGGTCGTTAACACTACATCACAGGAACTCTCCGACGTAGCTATAGAAGCATCTGTTTGGGATCTGGATGGAGCATGCCCATACTACAAAGTTACTGAGAAGCTTTCCGTGCCGCCAAAGAAAGTAGTGTCCATTGCAGAGATGAAGTATCCAAAGACCAAAAACCCAAAGCCAGTCTACTTTCTTCTTCTCAAACTTTACAACATGTCAGATTATGGCATTATATCCAGGAACTTTTATTGGTTGCATCTACCTGGTGGAGATTACAAGCTGTTGGAGCCATACAGGAAGAAGAATATCCCCCTCAAGTTAACGTCACAGATTTTTATCAAAGGGTCTACTTATGAAGTTGAGATGCAAGTGCACAACAGATCTAAGAAACAGGACCCTAAGCGTTTAACATATAAGAATAATTTCACAACTGTACCTGTTGATGGTGATTTTAATATGGCCTCAACAGAACCTGTAAATAGCGCAACTGAGGAAAAACAAGAAGCTGGTTTATTCAGGAGAATATACAGACATTTCAAGAAGGACACTGATAGTTTGAAGGTAGCTGAATTGAATGGGACTGATTCTGGAGTTGCTTTCTTCCTTCATTTCTCGGTTCGTGGTTGGAGTAAATCTCACAAGGAAGGAGAAGATACAAGAATTCTTCCTGTGCATTACTCGGACAACTATTTTTCACTTGCACCAGGTGAGGTGATGCCCATCAAGATCTCTTTTGAGGTCCCTCACGGTGTCACCCCAAAAGTAACTCTTCATGGCTGGAATTACCATGTCGGTCAAACTATACTATGAGCTGGTAAGAGTTCTTTTTAAGTATCTATATAGCATGCGAGCTTGCGGATTCAACAGGGTTGTTAGGTATAGAGCTACATTTGTTACTAATAGACCTTAGAGCAGAAATTTTTCACAATTCAGAATTGAGGCTCCACTTTTACACAAATAATTGCCCTGTCTTGCTCCTGAAACTGTTTCTAAAATTTCTCGGTGATTATGGAAATAAAGCAGCAGTGCAAATGGAGAGGACATTCAAGTTATTTGTTTATTTGTTCAACTTCTTTCTTTCCCCTGTATTTTGATGTTTGTTTAAGACAAAACATCTAGGTGTGACTTCTATTTTCAATCGTAAATAAATTAACAGATCGACAATATTTATTATCTAAGAGTGCATATCTTTTCTTTGTCCTTTTTTATTTTCGACAATTTTTTCGTTACAAGTAGCAATTACTCGTAATATTTATGACTTAATTTCTTAAGTTATTAATAGCCCAAAACTTGTATTGGATGCAATGAACACCTAACACGTGGGCAAACCTTAATGTGAAAATATAAAACCTCTGCGTTCCTGTTACTGCCTTCCCATTAACGAACGAAAAAATTCATCTCTATCATTTTCATGGATGAAATCCAAATGGGTCTTTCAAAAACTGAACTCCAATTTTCCTTTCTGCTCTTCTCTCATATCTCCATTCATAACGAAAATCATACAAGACCCAACATCAAGCACTTCAAAGCTCGTGCCCGACAACTATGTAGACATAAGCCGCCTCTTATCTATCAGTGCAAAAGAAGGCCACTTCCATATGGGTCCTTCTCTTCATGCCTCATTTATCAAAACCTTCGAGTCATTTGACAACCAAAATGTCTACAATGTACCTAATGCCACTGTAATTTGGAATTCCCTCTTGTCGTTTTATTTGAAATGTGATCAAATGAGAAATGCAGTTAAGTTGTTTGATGATATGCCTATGAGAGATACCGTGTCGTGGAATACGATGGTATCTGGGTTTTTGAGGAATGGAGAGTTTGATATGGGTTTTGGATTCTTTAAAAGATCGCTTGAATTGGGTTTTTATCAGTTGGATCAAGCGAGTTTTACTATAATTTTATCGGCTTGTGATAGACCAGAGCTTAGTCTTGTCAGTAAAATGATTCACTGTTTAGTGTATTTATGTGGGTATGAGGAGGAAGTAACAGTGGGTAATGCTTTGATCACTTCATATTTCAAATGTGGGAGTAGTAGTTCAGGGAGGAAGGTTTTTGGTGAGATGAGGGTAAGGAATGTTATTACTTGGACGGCTGTTATTTCTGGGCTAGTGCAAAATCAGTTATATGAGGAGGGTTTGAAATTGTTTGTGAAAATGCGTTTGGGATTGATTAATCCGAATTCTTTGACCTATCTGAGCTCAGTAATGGCCTGTTCCGGCTTGCAGGCATTTTGTGAAGGGCGTCAAATTCATGGGATTTTATGGAAGTTGGGGTTGCAATCTGATTTGTGCATTGAGAGTGCACTAATGGACATGTACTCAAAATGTGGAAGTGTGGAAGATGCCTGGCAGATTTTTGAGTTTGCTGAAGAGCTTGATGGGGTTTCAATGACAGTAATTCTCGTGGGTTTTGCACAAAATGGATTTGAGGAAGAAGCAATGCAATTATTTGTTAAAATGGTAAAGGCGGGAATTGAGATTGATCCCAATATGGTTTCTGCTGTCCTTGGGGTATTTGGTGTTGATACTTCTTTGGGACTAGGAAAGCAAATCCACTCATTGATTATTAAAAATGACTTCACCTCTAATCCCTTTGTCAACAATGGTCTCATCAATATGTACTCTAAGTGTGGAGATCTGGAGGATTCAATCAAAGTTTTCAGTCGAATGGCTCCAAGAAACTCAGTCTCATGGAACTCCATGATTGCAGCTTTTGCACGTCATGGGAATGGATTTAAAGCACTAGAGCTGTATGAAGAGATCAAATTGGAAGGTGTTGAGCCAACAGATGTTACGTTTCTTTCTTTGCTTCATGCGTGCAGTCATGTAGGCCTAGTTAACAAGGGCATGGAATTCCTGAAATCAATGACTGAAGTTCACAGAATCAGTCCCAGGGCAGAGCACTATGCCTGTGTAGTTGACATGTTAGGCCGGGCAGGACTTCTCAATGAAGCTAGAAGTTTCATTGAGCGAATGCCTGTGAAGCCCGATGTGCTGGTCTGGCAAGCCTTGCTTGGTGCTTGCAGCATTCATGGCGACTCTGAAATGGGAAAATATGCTGCTGAGAAGTTGTTTTTAGCACAACCTGATAGCCCAGCACCGTACATTTTGATGGCCAACATATATTCTTGTAGCGGTAGATGGAAAGAAAGAGCAAAGGCTATTAAAAGAATGAAAGAAATGGGGGTGGATAAAGAAACTGGTATTAGTTGGATTGAAATTGAAAAGCAAGTCCACAGTTTTGTTGTTGATGATAAAATGCATCCACAAGCTGATACAATTCATGGGGTTTTGGCAGAATTGCTCAGACTCATGATTGATGAAGGTTATGTACCAAATAAGAGATTTATTCTTCATTGCTTGGATCAAGTTGAAGTAATAGACAATAGCTAGATTAACAAACTCCCAAATGAAAATCGTAAATTTTAGTTTTATAAAGGTCAGGATCAACATTCCCTTTTTATCTTCCCTTTTTTTTTTTTCAAACCTAACTTTCTCTCCATTTCTAAACTAACCTAGTAATGCAAGATTACATTGGCGTTTTATTATTTATTTCAACTTCAGTAAGTATCATTTTTAACCTCAGTTATTATTTACCTTAACCCCTTATGGAAAATCAGAATTTAGTATGTCACATGAACCAAAACGCACCGTTTCATGCTCGTTCTTTTAACAACCAGCAGTTAGTTAAAGTTAAGCCAACAGCAGTAACCACCAGAAACTCAAAGAAGGAGAGATGGAGTGTTCGTGTCTCCACGGTTCCTTCCTTCCAATTCTTCCATTTCATAAAACCGTTATAAGTCCCAACTGCCACAATTTTCCCTCCAATTCAACGACCCGACGTCGTTTTCCGTCTAAATTCACCGTAAATTGCACTGAGAGAACCGGAGAGAACGCTTCCACTCCTCCTCCAATTTCCTCGGCTTACGCGATTCTCGGCGTCGAGCCAAGCTGCTCAGCCGCCGAGCTCAAAGCCGCTTTCCGAGCCAAAGTACAATTTTTTTTCCTTTTAACTTAAATTAATTCAGTCCAGTATATAATTTGCGTTTTGAAAAATATAATTCATATTTTGGTGTAAATGAAGGTGAAACAATACCATCCCGATGTGAATAGAGATGGAAGAGATTCTGATGCGCTTATTCGACGAGTAATTCAAGCTTATGAGGTAGCATTCATTTACAGAAAAAAAAAATTGAAGAATTTTGTTATTGATTCAGTATATTTAGCACGATCAAAATGTTTTCAAAATAATGTTTCTAAAAACAATTTTTAGAAAAGAAGATGATTTTTTGAAAGCTTTTGATAGTATTTGTTAAACGTAGCTTTAAAAAAGCAAAAACAAGGGGGGAAGAAAGGTATTTGGTAACGTTTTCGATACGAGTAAAATAGTTATTTCGAGGAAAAAGTTGTTGTTTTCATTTTTCTTTTTGAAAATGAAACCCAACAGCCACTGAGTCTTGTGTGTGTCTTAATTATATTTGCAGATACTAACCGAGGATAGCAGATTAGAGATCATTGAGAGGTGAACTTGCTGTCGACTGTTTTAATATATTTTTATTTTCGCTATTATTCTGAGGCTGATTCATTTTCGATATTTCATCAGTGTTTCTATACATTGCTGATTGATGAGATGTATATGATATATAGGGAATGTATAGATCCTTTTGATTATCCAGAATGCGAAGCATTTGACGTCTTTGTTAATGAGGTTCTTTGTGTTGGCAAAGGTACTAAAATATCATTCTGTCTTTTCTTCATAGAACAAAATCCCATGCAGGGCTAGGTGCCAGTGTCAATAACATGAGCAATATTGACCATTAGAGCATTTCTGTTTATTTAAACTCTCATTGTATTTTTCTAAAATACGTGCAGGGTGCCCATATTCATGTGTAAAAACAGCCCCTAATGCCTTCAGTTATTCTTCTTCAACTGGAACAGCAAGGGTGATTTCACAAGGTCGGTTGGCTTCCTAGTGTATGAACTTGTGCCATTGAACATGGGAAGGCATAATATGCGTAAAAAAAATTCTTGTGAATGCAATGGAGAGTACAGTAGTTTTATATTGAGTGTTGACTCATAGTTGCGTTCATTTCAATAGGACATGGCCAAGATTACCGAGTCCAGCTTGCTGTTGGTCAGTGCCCAAGAAGTTGCATTCATTATGTTACACCTTCACAAAGAATTATTCTTGAGGAGTTACTTGAGAGGTAATCACCATCAAAATTTGCTTATTCAAACAAATTGAGCGTATCCTGTGGCTGCTATAGTATAGTATATGTTATCTTGATTTTGGTGTATATGCTATCTTGATTTTCTAGTATCTTGGACGCACCTTATGATACTTCAGCCGAGGCAGAATTGCTGTATTCTCTAATTGTTAAAGCTAGGTTTGAGAACAATCGGTATCAAAAGCCAAAGAAGAAACCGAAAACTTCTTCTCAGCATGTTGATTGGTTCTGAAATCCGAAATATCCTGTGGTAATTTGCTGCTTCGAGCTTATGTTCAACAACTTCACATCTATCCTGCTGCCCTGTTGATATATCCTGTGGTATTCTGAAAGCAGAAGCAAATTTTGGGAGCAGATTGGAGCTTTCATTTATGTTCTGGGTTCATGAGATAAAAGAGTCTTTAGATTACATCATAGGATGTACAGAATCACTAATACAACTGAGATTATGTTGTGAAAATTTTGTATTGCACATCAGAATGTATTATAAATAAATGATACAAACAGACTTGATCAGAGCATAGCTTGAGGCTCAAAATAACCCCAAAATGAGTTACTTTGAAATTTCTTTCCCGTGCTCCTTTGTCATCTAGAAACGGCATCTGGGAACTCAAGAGCTAGGCCTGAAATAATGAGTGATGTAAGCAATAAAAACAAAATGAAAAACAGAAAGAAGAACCGAAGAGGATAAATCAAAGCAAAACATGAAATAAGTATCCCCGCAGAAAAATTCTGTGTGAACATTTGTTCACAAATTTCATCTAATTAAAAAAACATCCACACAGTAATGCTATGTATTTGTTGAGTTCTTATAAGTGACACAAGCTTAGGAAATTTTAAGAATTAAAGAAAAAAAGGCTGAAAATATTCAATGGAAAAAGAAGAAAACAATGATCCAATGATACTACCTTAAATGTTGCTTACAATTGCTGTGATTCCTCTGGTAGAAACAAACGAGGAACTTGCTTGACTTGATTCCTTATCAGAAGGCAAGCAGCTGAAACATCAAACAAATTCCATTAACAATCGGTTATCCTTTCATTATTGAATAAAAAATGGAACAATTCAAGACCAAAATTACTACCAAGAATTCTATTTGATAAAAGAAAGTTTATATCACTTTAAGAGAAATTATACAATACAAGTTTTCGAAAGTAAACACAATTTCATTTTATATAACTTCAAAACCGAATGTATAATACAAGTTTCATTTACATAAGAGGAATGAGGGGAAAATTTGCATTTAAAATTCATATATTTTGTGTACATAGGTTGTGTTGAAGGGCATTTTCTAGAAACCCTTGTTTTCATTTCTGCGGTTTGCTCCCACATTATTTAGCCATTCAACAACTTCCTTGACGGTTGGTCTCTTGAAAGGGTTTTGGCTGACACACATGCATGCCACATCTAGAACCTGCAGCATCTCTTCATCAAAGCCCTTTCCTCTCAAGATAGGATCAAAGACTTGGTCTTGTTTGCCCTCACTCCTCATTTTCAGCACCCAGCCAACCAATTCTCTTGACATCTTTGGCTTCAGTACATCCACAGGCCTTTTCCCAGTGAGCAACTCCAGCACAACCACCCCAAAGCTGTACATGTCTCCTCTCAAAGTAGCTACCCATGCCTGCCCATACTCTGGAGGAATGTAACCCAAGGTACCAACAAGCTCAGTTGTAACATGCGTTTGATAGGGAAGAATCAATCGTGACAACCCAAAATCTGCCAGATGCGCCTCAAACTGGTCGTCAAGAAGGATGTTGCTGGATTTGATGTCCCGATGCACTATGTGCGGCTCACATATCTGATGCATGTAAGCAAGCCCACAACTTGTACCTCTTGCAATTTTCAGTCTAGTTAGCCAATCTAATTGAGAGGCACCATCAGCTTTCTCATGCAACCAGTAATCCAGACTTCCATTCTCCATGTACGAATATATTAGTAGCCGAAAACCTTGATGCACACAGTAGCCTTGCAGGGAAACCAGGTTCTTGTGTTGAGCTGTGGACAGAGCCTCCACCTCTGCTTTAAATTCCCTCTCCATGAGACCCAAGTCTCCAGAGAGTTTCTTGATAGCCAGCGTGGTCCCATTTGCTAATGTTGCTTTATAAACCAAACCAAATCCCCCACAGCCAATGATGTTAGCTTGACTGAAATTGTTGGTAGCTTTCAAGAGTTCATATATGGTAAGGTCCTTGATTTCATTAGTATTGTTTGGGAACAACATGACTAGGCTGGCATCCTTGTCTGCCTCGGGAGAAACCCCAAAATTAGAGGTGCTAGAGATAGTATCCAATTCTATCTTATCAGGATCACCTCCTGGAATGATCCTCCTTTTGGACAGAATCCATAATGCTAGCATACTGATAATTAAACCAGTACCAAAGCAGATACCAAGGACAAGTCCAATAACAAGTTTTGTGTTTGTCCTTTTATGAGGTGCTGTAGGATGGGTGGCTCCAGGTGAAATAGCACAAGGGCGCTGCACAGCTGAACCACACAACTCTGGGTTCCCTTCGAAGCTGAAGGAGGGGAAGGTGTCAAATTGACCTCCTGAAGGTACTGCTCCTTGGAGATTGTTGTGTGCTACGCTAAAAGAAGACAAGAAATGGAGACCTTTGAGTGATATGGGGATCTCTCCAACTAGATGGTTTCCTGAGAGATCTAATTTCTCCAAGTTAGAGAGATCTGATAATTCATCTGGAATGGTGCCTGAGAAATTGTTATTACTCAGGTCCAACACATGAAGAGACTTCAACTGGCCAATTTCAACAGGGATATTGCCACTGAGGCTGTTGTTTGCTAGGTATATTGCTGGTGGCAGGTTAGAGAGCTGATTGTACTGCTGATTTGTAGCATTGCTGGGCATCACAAATACAGGAAGTTCCAAATAACTTCGGTCCACTTCATCATTAGCTGCCTCTGAAACCAGTGCTGGCAATGCTGTAAGCTCCTTTGGAAATTCTCCTGACAGTAGGTTCTGTGAAAAATCTAAGTAGAAAAGCTTTGTTAGATTGCCCAACCAACTAGGAATTGAACCTGTAATTCTATTAATAGACAGGTCCAAGACCTCAACATTTTTGAGTTTAGCCAGCCAGTTGGGCACTTGACCAGTGAAATTGCAACCACCTAATGCCAAAACCTGAAGATTTTGAAATCCATTAGAGTCTACTGTGTTTTCATCCTGTGGTATTGGTTCATTTTCAAAACTCCTGGACAAGGTGAGTGCAGCAAGCTTCTTGCATCCCATTAGAATCCTTATTGCCCCAGTTATATTTGTTAGGCGGTTATAAGAAAGTGAAAGGAAAGACAGGGACTGCAGAGCAAGTATATCAGGCGAAATCTCCCCTTCAAGTTGGTTACTTGCTAGTCTAACAGCAGTCAGCGACTTGCATGAATAAAGACTCAGAGGTAATTTGCCCGTGAAGTTATTGTTTCCAAGATCAAGAGTACTAAGCCTGATGAGCGCAGAGAAATTAAAATCCGAAAGATGTCCTTCCAAGTTGTTGACACGCAAGTTTAACAGTGTGAGTTTCGTGCAATTCATGAGAGATGGAGGCAGAGAACCAGTGAGGTTATTGATATGAAGTTGAAGATTTTCCAAGTTGGCCAGCTTACCAATATCCAAGGGGATGGACCCTTTGAATCGATTGGAATAAAGCTCAAGTACTTGAAGGTTGGTAAGATGAACAATGGAATCACTGATGGTTCCAGACAGATTATTGACAGCTAAAGAAAGTTGCTTCAATGAGGCAATGCTGTAAATTTCATCGGGAACAGTACCTGAAAGATTGTTGAAACCAGCCCGAAGAGTCTCCAACTGGGAACACTGGCCTAATCCAGGAGGAATTTGATAACTGAAGTCATTGTAAGAAAAATCCAACAGCTTGACACTGGAAGAACTGAAGCATATATGTGAAGGGATCGTGCCCGTAAAGCTGTTGTTGCTTATGTTGAAGCTGGTCAGGTTCCAAGCTGTAAATGGGATATCACCCCGGAAATGATTGCTGGACAAGTTCAAAAACTTGATATTAATACTAGTATTGAGATTGGATATTGGTAATTCACCGGAGAGATGGTTGTAGCTGAGATCAAGAAACTGCAGGTTGTTGAGAGAGGTGAAGAATTGGGAAGGGATGGGACCGGAGAGAAAATTATGTGAAAGATCAAGATGAGAGAGACTTGTGAGGTTTGCTAAAGATGGAGACAGAGTGGCAATTAGGCCTCTAGAGGGTAATCGAAGATGTGTGACTCGACCATCAGTATAATCACAATCAACTCCATCCCATAAACAGCAGTCAACAGATGCAGACCAATTCAACGATACAAATGAGATATTGTTGTAGAAAGACAACAGAGCGTTGCTCTCTTTCAGGTTGCAAGCTGCTGCAGCAGTCCAGCAAGGAGAACAAAGTAAGAATGGAAATACAACACCAACAATAACAATAACAACATAGCCCAATCCCGGTTGTTTTTCCACCATCATCATCATGTTAGGAAGAGGAATAACAACAGATGGAGAGAAGAAAAGGGAAGACAAGTCCAAGGTACATTTTCCAGTAAACCCCTCATTGACTCAACCACGGGGAGGATATAGAGAGAGATAGAGTGCGTGTTTGAGTGACGTTGAGTTGTTGATATTATAATGGCCAGTAAATATATATAAAAAGGGGTAGTGGTATTATTATTATATATGATCATCACCCACCATTATTATGAAAAATAAGAATTTTCATGAGCGTTTACTTTTGAAGGGGCGGCTGGTAGTGGCTGGTGGTGGTGGACTTTTTTCTAAGATGATGATTGATAGATGACCAAAGGGAACCAAACGTGTTGATAGCTACTGTGGTTGAAAATATTCCCCATTAAAAAAAAAAACAAACAAATTTGGTAACACAACCTGAAGTTTCATTTATGAACAAATAGAGTAAAAAATTTATTAGTTAATGGATTGAGCAAGCAATCCAATAAAATTTCTATATTCCAATAATAAGCAATACCCAGATGAGAACTATATACAAAGAGCTTATATGTATTGCAATGAGGAAAAAAAAGGAAAAAAAGAAGCCTGTCATCTTCTTCTTGAATTGACTGTTCTCGTGCTTCAAAAGAAGTTTTTTTTTTTTTTTTTTTGGTGGGCTCTACAAAGTTGTCACCTTGGAATTTGTCAAACTTGGCATGAGTTCTTGTGCTAGAGCAAGCTGCTTTTTTTTTTTTTTTTTTTTTGTGAATTTGAGAAATTTCCATCGGACCCATCACAGATTGAGCGTGAAAAGGATAAGGGGATAAGGGGAAATGAGTGATAAATGTTGAAGCTGTATATTACTTTGGCGTTAATGGAGAATTTGCTTGCCGTAGAAACAGCCAAACTTGGTACTTAAGAAGGAGCACAAAAGTTGGCTACCAACAGCTAGATTGCTTGAATTTAATAACTTTTTATTAGTCTTGAATAAGATTTCAATGTTATCAATGCACTCGCGTTATCAATGCACTCGTGTCAACTTACTTTGATGTGGTAATTGATTAATGCAGTTAAGCTGTTTGATGATATGCCTATACGAAATATATTGGAGGGGCGTGTTATTGAGGAATTGTATAAAGGTTTGTCTGAATTAGGCTTCTATCGATTAGATCAGGCAAGTTTTACCATAGTTGAATTAGCGTGTGATAGACCAAAGCTAGTTTTGTCAATATAATGTTGCGTGGTTTTTAAGTGGGTATGATCATGTAGAAACAGTGGGTAATGCATTGTGAACATCACATTTCAAACGTTACTTTAAAATTTGGTAGGGTTCAATCACGATGCTTGAACGGAAGTTACAGATTTTGTTGCATAGAACAAAATCGCACCTGCATGAATTTTCTCAGTCCTCACCAAATAAAGAGTAGCTCACCGGCAAATTATCACTGGTCACCAGTCCCCTGCTTCAGAATCTGTTTTTGCTGTTGTAAGTTGTAACCAACTATAACTAACTATGCAAAGTGGATCCATTAAACTATCGGCTCATCAGTCTATGTCAGCGTCATCTTAACAAACAAAACTGACTTCGAACCTCCATAAGGCTCCTTACTTGAGATGTGGAAGTTAGGGGTTCAATCTGATATAGACATAAGACATGTATGTGCAAACGTGCAAGATGCTTCGAGCATTTTTGAGTTTGCTGAAGAGCTTGATGCGCCTTCCTCGACTGTAATTCGCGCGGGACTTGCACAAGATGAGTTTTGAGGAAGAGTTTAGAAAATGCCTGAAGTGAGAATTGAGATTGATCCCAGAATGGTTTCATTATTGGGGTATTTGGTGGGATACTTTAAATTCACACAGTGAGCTCGTACTGTTGAACACATGAAGCATAGAGAACTAAAGCATCAAGGAAACGAAATGAGGCATGAAAAGGGGGGGAAAATTGTTTTACAAAAGCATCATATATCCATATCCTATAGGAAACTGTTGTTAATGATAATAGGAAGGTGTAGTGAAAGTGTACAGATGATCTGCAAAATATGGGAGCAGATGTGGTGCTTTCTTTTTATCTTTCTGGGTTCAAAATAGATTTGAGAGTTGAGAGTCTTAAGATAACATTGGATGTGCGGGATCCTTAATAAATGTTGCAACAGACTTGATCAGAGCCATAGCTTGAGGAATAGAACTAACCCAATTATGTATACATTAAAGAAGAGTTACTTTGAAATTGCTTTCATGAATCGATTTAGTGATGAGAAAATACTTGCCGCTTGACTGAACAAAGATGGACCCTCATCTGACTTTCCTTCTACCTCTCCAAATATTATCTGCCAAAGGAAAAAGAAAATGGAAAAGAAAACATTGAAGGTAATCGTAGTCTATAAAGTCATCTGGAGTGAAAAGTTCAGAAAAAGTTTCTTTGTATCTGACCTCAAGATCATCAGCATTCGGACGGCTAACTAATTCTTTGGCTAGCAGATACCTATTCGGTCTATCTTTATCATCATAAAACACCTTCCATAATCTGTTGTTTATCAGAAAAGATAGAATGAGAGGCAGAGGTATAAACAAAGACCAAACTAAATCACGTAAAACAAGGCAGAAAACTTTTTAACTGGCCGGCCTAAAGCAGGCAACCCAACCTGAGCTGATATATTGTGGCAAAGATAAGTGAACATGTAATGCTGATTTGGTAAAAAAATCTCACATTGCCAACTGGGATTAATTTGGGACATTCATCTACCACATGCGTGTATGTTGACATGATAGAATTCTGATAAAAGGTAAAATGACAGTTACCCTGGATAACATCTGAACACGGCACCAGATGGAAGAGGTCTCATAGAGTAAACTGGAGTGAAAGTGCTGCACATAAACCAGGATAAGATTTAGTTACTGCAGCATGATTAATTGCTGAAAAATTATTGACAATAAGATCAAAAGAAAAATGTGATTCTCAATTAGTGTTATCACATGAAGGCAGTAAATATCAAAATTATGAAATGCAGCTGTATCTAAAACCAATTCCAGGTGTCAAAAGATTTGAGTATAGCTGAAGCAAGGATATTAAAATTAAAAGTTGGATGCAAAGAAAGGACAAAATTAGCAATAGAATATTTGTAATTAGATGAGACATCAATTGAAGACCATTGGACAAAATGTTGTCTGAGTCTGCACTCAAGCCCAAATGCTTCTATTTGAAGATATAAGGACAGAGTGAGGCCAAAAGAGCACTAAATGTAAATAGCTTAAGAAATTTATCTAACCAACTTATCAACGAGGAAAAGGTTTCGTATAATTTAACATAAAATTAAGGCTTCATGCAAGTAGAATCAGACACATAGTAAAATGCATGAACACATCAAAATGTCAAATGATGAAAATTTTACCTCAAAAAGTACCGCCTCAAATTGCGAACATTAATACCAACTCCAACATCCTCGCTAATAAGACGTGGGTTCCACATGATAAGAGGCCTTGGCTAGCAATATACAAGGAAAAACTATGAGAAAGCTTGTACTCCTAACTGGATATGTACAAGAGAGAGAGATATTCTATTGGAGGCTATATACCATTTAAGTGATGCAAACTTGCCCTATAAAGATAAATGTAAGTAGAATTATAATGATAGGATGATATTTCCAATTTGAAAAAAGAAATTTGGGAATAATTTTCTCTTCAATCTCTGAAAGCTGCTTTATTTTGTCATAAGGATAATGAAAACTGATCGCTTATATCAGAAATGTGTGTGTGATAAGCACTACTGCTTAAAGAAAAGAAAGTTAAGATTCATACTGGATCATCTGAGAGATCTGATGCAATTTTTTCTACATATCCCAACATCTGATAGTCTGGAACGACCATAACAATAATCTCATCTTCTTTCTCCACAGGTTTTCGATCGCTTAAGCTGCATGGTGTGACACAAGAATCATACATCAATTTCTTCATGGAGTTCAATATATTAGAGTGAGCTAAAATGATATATCACTCAGAAATTACGAAATATTGTATAGTGATTTATCATCAATATGGGGGAAATTACCTGGAGAATCCAAAAGCAGCATCCTTCCACCGATATTTTAGAAGTGCAGCAGCACCAGCGTCTGGAAATATGGCTTTTACTCTCTGAAAATCAAAGTTTAAAAAGCAGCAATTAAGCTTGCATATCAAATGTGCAAAAACTAAGTTACAATATTAAGAGAGAAAGTGAAGGCCTTGAGTCCTGATATAACATATATGTTTCCTGGTACGTGTTATTGAATGGAGGTAGTTATGGTGGTAATATTAAACATAGAAGCAAGGTTTCTATATTGCATTAACTAAAAGATCACACTTCTTACATTTCTCAGCTTTGGTTACAGGCATTTCAAGCTTCATAGCAAAAGTTAAGTTTGATCATTATTGAGACTTTCTCACATTTAACCACCAAATAAGAGTTGATACCCTTAAACTAAATTTGTTTAACTTGAAGCAACACTTCCAACTAACCTGAGATCCTGTTTCCTCAATAAGAGTATCCACGAAAAGCCTCGACAATTCCCAGAGTTCAGCCTGTGCACCTTCATCATCTAGAAACTGCAGCTGGGGAATCAAGAGCTCGACCTGCAATCAAGAACTTAAAAGCAATCAAGAGGTCACTCTGGACAGGTTAAAAATGATTTTTTTTTTCAATGATTCTCAATGGAAAAAGGAGAAAAGACGTCCAATAATACTTCTTAATTGTGACTTACAATTGCTCTCATTCCTCCTGTAGAAACAAACAAGGAGCTTGCTTGACTTGATTGCCTGACAGCACCTTCCAAATCAGAAGGCAAGCAGCTGAAACGTAGAATGAATAACATCAACAGTCAAATCTCATCTCACAATTCAATAAAAAATGAAGCATTTCAAGCCTAAATTACTACCATGATTCTGAGTGTATCAGTTCAACTTAATTGTCCTCCTTAGTATTCATTTATGACCATATGGAGAGAGAGTTGATTCGTTATAGATTGAGTAACAAAAACCCAAATGCCAAAAAGAAGCAATACCCAAATAAAAACGATATCCAAAGAGCTCATATGATAAGAAGAAGAAACCTGTCATCTTCTTCTTGTTGTTCTTCTTGAACTGCTTGTTCCTGTGTCTCAACAGGAGATGTATTTGGGGTCTCCTCAAGATTGTCACCTTGGAATTTGTCAAACTTGGCATAAGTTCTTGAGCTAGACCAAGGTGCTTTCTTTAGTGATGAAATATTGGTGGACCCATCGAAGATAGTGTGAGAAAAAGATAAGGCAAAATGAGCGGTTGAGGTTGAGGCTGAATTGCTTGGTGTTAATGGAGAGTTGCTGTAGAAACAGCAGCTTGCTATTGAAGAAGAAGCCATAAAAGCTAACCACCAATTGCCGGACACCTTGAACTGGATAGCTTTTATAGTTTTGTATTAAGATTGTAATATTTTTGCAAACAAATGAATAATTGACATATGTGACTTCTAATAGCATCGCCATCAGATAATTCGTTAGACTGAAAAATATGTCACATTATTTTTAAATACAAGTGTTTTAATTTTGTTGGTAAAGATTTTGCCCGAATAATTTTGAAAGATTCAATAATTTTAATAGATGGTATGAAATTTAAATATAAGAAATATTTTACTTTTAATTGTATTACATTTTATAAAATTTAAACGATTAACGTGCATAATTATATTTTCTTCTCCCGTCGAATAAAAAAAGAAAAAAAATACTATTTTTAGCTAAAATTAATAATTGAAAAAAAAGGAGTAAAATAACCCAGAAGGCCTAAACTCGAAATAACGTGATTACCTAAACCGTTTTAGCGATTCGAAGCTCCGTATAATCAAACCCAAATATCCGAACATACGCTCCGAATCCAACGCCTTATTACATGATACATAGAGCCGTTAGAAATCAGAGCTCAGAAGCGCTTTCAAAATTAAATCAACGGCTCACATTCATTTCAATTCAAAATCAAATCCCTCCTTTCCATTTAACGCTCCAAATCTCTCTCTCTCTCTTCTCTCCCTCACTCTCTCTCTCACTCACTCTAGATAGTCGAATTTCGCTTTCAATATCATCAATTTTTGAAATCATTTTCTTCAAATCAAACGCCGGAAAAATGGACTCCAAGAACCGCGACACCAACTTCGATTCTTCTAACACAGGTTTTATTTTCATGCTATACTTCATTTGTTGTTCCAATTCGAAGAGTTATTTGTTTTTATTGTTCTTGTTTCAGATAAAACCCTATATTTATGATTATCTTTGCTTCTGTTTTCGATTTTACCTTTTTCTTCAGATCATACCTTAAAGAGTGAATCTTGTGACTCAGGTTAGTGATTTTCATGGTATTTTGTTTTTTTTATTTAATGCTAAGTTATGTTACCGTTTCTTTAATTCTAGAAGAAGAAATGTTGATAATATAATTTCTTTTTCTATGATTTGAGTTGAATGTAGAAATTAGGTTTTCGGATTCTTGTTTTTATTAAAAAAGAAGAAGAAGAGAGATTAGTTTTAGGGTTTTATTAAGTCCTGAGTTTGGCTAATGAGAGAATTGGTTTCCTTTTCCTCTTAGTTTTATGCACTTTCAATGCGTGTGAATCAAGGTTAATGTTTCAATTCAGTCTCAGAAATAAGAAAATTGTGTGATTTAGAACCTTTATTTTCCATTTCTGAATCCTAATATTTTAGTTTTAACTGACCATCGGAGGATTTTGTACTGCTTTATTTATTTACTGTAATTTGTGTACCCATAGAATGGTATTTAATTGTTGCTTTCAAAATAGTTGAAGAAACTACAAATTCTTTAGAAAGAGTAGAAGATACTAAAAATTCTGTGGATGAGGATAGTGTATCGAATGGAAGACGAGAATTTTCTCCAGTGCAGGGGCCAGCTCTTCCAATACTGCAAAAGATTGCATGCTTGAGCTCTGAAATTGAGGTAAAAATTTGACTCTTTTACCCTTTTCTATTCGGCAATTCAAAAGAATAATCTATTCAGTAATTCAAAAGATTAATCACCCTCATGAACTTTTGAGCTTATAGAATTTATATTCACTTCAACTTATAGAATTTTGAGCTCTCTCATTGTTTGTATTATTTTTTGTTGGATTTTGCATTGATATCGATGCTTCCTGATCCAGAATTTGAAGAGAGATCACACAAGTCTTTTACATCATGTGAAGAGCATAAGTACTGATTCTTTTCCAGGCCCCGATGTCTTAGATACTCTCCGGCTGCTCAGTAAGAAATTAGTACTGGTTTTAACAATTGTTTTTCTTTTATTTCTTCTTTCTTTGGTTTAACTGGTTTTAGCAATTGTTTTTCCTTTATTTCTTCTTTCTTTGGTTTTAACTGGTTTTTTGACTGCTGTTCTTGGTTCTAGGTAATGAACATGAACTTTTGAAGAAGAAGTATGTAGATGTATCCTCTGAGAGGAAGCAGCTTTACAATGAAGTGATTGAGTTGAAAGGCAATATTAGGGTCTTCTGCAGATGTAGGCCTTTAAACAAAGCTGAAAATGCTAATGGATCCACTTCTGTAGTCGAGTTTGACTCATCACAAGAAAATGAGCTACAAATTGTTTCCTCTGATTCTTCCAAAAAGCAATTCAAGTTTGATTATGTGTTTAAGCCTGAGGACAATCAAGGTAATCTGTAATCTCAGGCCTTTTTATATTAGTGATAAGTAATTAATTTCCATAAATATTGCAACTGTTGAAGTTCTTAATCTTGTGTTTCTAAAATATGCAGAGGCTGTATTCGCGCAAACTAAGCCTGTCGTGACTTCGGTATTGGATGGGTACAATGTATGCATCTTTGCATACGGGCAAACAGGAACTGGGAAGACATTTACAATGGAAGGAACACCTGAAAATAGGGGTGTGAACTACAGGACTTTGGAAGAGTTGTTCCGTGTTTCCAAAGACAGAAATGGTATCATGAGATATGAGCTATTTGTTAGCATGTTAGAGGTATACAATGAGAAGATAAGGGACCTTTTGGTAGAAAACTCCAACCAGCCTTCTAAGAAGTGAGTTCCCTTATCTCACTTGTAAGATATTTTCTGCTTTGATATTGATTGATTATTTTCATTCCATTAATGGCACCAAGTTGATTCCTTAAATGTATGTATCCAGGCCTCCTTTAAAATGCTTCTGCTATACACAACTAAACTAATCAAGAGTTTTGTTCTGGTTTTAGGACATGGTGATATATTTTTAGCTCTTGATCTTGTAACTTCTGGTAATAACTAATTTTTATTGGAATAAACAAATATATCTAAATTTTATTTGGATGAAGGTTGGAGATAAAGCAAGCAGCAGAAGGTGGTACCCAAGAAGTGCCAGGACTCACTGAAGCTCAAGTATATGGTACAGAGGAAGTGTGGGAGCTACTTAAGTCTGGAGCCAGAGTTAGATCTGTTGGATCCACCAATGCCAATGAGCTCAGTAGCCGGTCTCACTGGTAATTTCTAATTCTGATAGAGTGATTTATGGAAGACTATGTAATGAAATAAAAAGGTCACCGAAATATCCGTAGATTGAGCTGGCAAACATTGTTTGCTTTTCATGTAGCTTGTTGCGAGTAACTGTGAAGGGGGAGAATCTGATAAATGGGCAGAAGACTAAGAGTCACCTCTGGCTGGTAGACTTGGCAGGCAGTGAACGTGTGGGGAAGATTGAAGTTGATGGTGAGAGGTTGAAGGAATCTCAGTTTATAAATAAATCTCTCTCTGCACTTGGTGATGTTATATCTGCTCTGGCATCTAAATCAGGCCACATTCCGTACAGGTTCATCACTTCTTTCTCTCCTTGATTAACTGCTGTTTACTCAAAATATCTTACAAACATTCTATTCTTATGTGAAAACCAGGAACTCGAAGCTCACTCATATTTTGCAGAGCTCTCTAGGTGAGCTTTTTTTGCCTTAGCATTCTTATATTTGGAGTATAATCCTCCACAATTGCCCTTCCCTGCAAGTTCTAAGGTTATTTACCCTGTTGTGGAGGATTCCAGAATATACCTTTTGGCCCCTAAAATCTCCGTTGGCCCATTTTTTTTTTCTTTTTTAAGTGCATGGTCTTCTTTAGAAGAAATAATACTAACTGGAATACAAAATGAAGGTGGAGATTGCAAGACTCTGATGTTTGTCCAGATCAGCCCAAGTTCTTCAGACCTTGGAGAGACCCTTTGTTCACTGAATTTTGCCAGCCGAGTTCGGGGAATTGAAAGTGGTCCTGCTCGGAAACAATCAGACATTTCTGAACTTTTTAAGTACAAGCAAATGGTATGTATCCTTTTTAAGCTTTTACACAATTTAGACGATCTCTCAAATTGCAGAAATTCAAGCTTTGTGCTATATGACAGGCAGAAAAGTTAAAGCAGGATGAGAAGGAGACGAAGAAGTTGCAGGACAATTTGCAGTCTGTACAATTAAGGCTCGCTGCCAGAGAACATATCTGCAGAGCCCTTCAAGAAAAGGTAATTAAATATGATGGTCTAGTTTAAAACTTCCTATCATATCCTTAATTTAGTGTGTTCATTGAGTTCTTCTCTTCTTAAATGATTATAGCTTCCTTTTAAGAGTTTGAAAATGCAGAAAGTCTGTTCTACCATGCAGGCATCGTAGGGATTTAGTGTTTATCTGCTTTTATTGTTTTTGTTCACTTTGCTAACCAGACTGAATCTTTATAACAGGTCAAGGACCTGGAAAATCAATTAGCTGAGGAAAGGAAAACAAGAATAAAGCAGGAAACGAGAGCTTTTGCTGCTACATCTACTCAGTCATCTCTTAAACAAGTTGCAGTAAAGACCAAGACAGAGAAAAAGCCACCATTGGCTCCTTCAAAAATGAGGATGCCATTACGAAGAATCAGTAACTTCGTGCCTCCACAATCTCCTCGCCCTCCTCAGAAAAAAAACACTATGAGAACCACAATGGCAGCATCCGAGGGAAAAGAAAACACTCAGAGAACCACAATGACAGCCCCAACAAATGCTAAAATGCTTATGATTCCAAGACGGATGTCAATTGCTGTCAGACCTACTCCTTCAACAACACAAGCTATTCAGCCAAAGAGACGGGTATCCATTGCTACCCTCCGCCCAGAAACAAGCTCACACATGACAACACCACTCCACACCTCTCTATCACGACATCAAAATGGAAATGCAATCGGCAGGCAATCATTAATGAGGGATCCACGAAAGGCAAGATACTCGAAACTGTTTTCTCCCATGCCGGAGCTCAACACAGCTTTGGAAAGTACACCAACAGCAATGAGGTGCAGTAGTAAGTTCATGGGAAGTCCCCCTACGCAGGCACCGGGTTCTTGGAAGCCCAAGCATCCAACTGTTGTTGCACTGCAAAGGAAAACACTTGTGTGGAGTCCTTTGAAGGCGAGAGGCATGAAGAACTACAGGAGATCATTATTGCCTTCTCAAACCTTCAATTGAGATGCGACGAATGAAAAAAGAAAAACTAAAACAAACTTTTAACAGTCTTTGTTGTCAATACAATAACAGAGTATATTTCTTCTCGTTGTTCTGTGATTGTTTTTGTTATAGAACTCTATCTAGAATGCTTTTCAAGTGTATGCTTCTTGCTTACTAAAAATCAGTTATTTTTCACTGTGTTGGAGTTCCATTTCTTTTTCTCTCCATTCAAGAGTCTTGGTAATGAAAATTTTATGAAGAGTAATCGTTGCAAATAGCTACAAAGTGTTTTTCTAAAATATATCACGTTTGGATAATAACACGTGGATCTCGGTGCAAGCTCATACTGTGCTTCAACCATGCAATCACTACCCTTCCTAAAGTCAAAATTCAAAAAGTCCCTCGACCGTTTGATTCATTATGATCAACGGCTAAGCAATAATTCTCTCACTTTCAAGAAGAAATAGAGAAATTAATATAACAAAGTTTTTTTTTTTTTGAAAAGATATAACAAAGTTAATAAATACAATAATGCTACAAAGAAAGAATTTAAAAACAAAAAAGTAGCCGTTTGCATACGTTCTTAATAGCTAATACTCGTACAGGATAGATTGGACCGTTGGAACAAAAAGATCCGTTACAAAAGTTGAAGTGCAATATCTCTATTTTGACTTTTTTCACTGAGTTAAACTCAAACTCAACAGAAAGTGAAAGAGAAAGCTAACAGTTTCTTCTGCCGAACAAGTGATTAAGAAAGAAGAAGAAGAAGAAGATAAACTGTAAGTGGATAAGACCCCCATTTGAGTTAAAAGCTTATGGACCCTTAATAGAAGAAGAAAAAGAGTAGTGGAGGAGCGGAGCTTGAAAGAGACCCACAGTTGAGTTTCTTGCTTTGAGCTACCATTGGCTAAAATAATAATAATGGTTGCAAGAACCCCACCAAAGCAGAGGAAAGTTTTGGCTCCTCTTAATCCCGTGCTTCTCAGAGAAACTGTAAAGAAGGTACAATAATACTGTTATATAAAAAAATTGCTGGGGTCTTTGATTTTGATTTTCCCTTTTTAAGGTGTTTAAATTGCTGGGGTTGCATTAGGCTTATCTGAGTCACAAGTTCAAACGCGTTTCTTTTTTTTTGTTCTCTTAGTTCTTTTGGTTTTTTTCATATTATCAGCAGATGCGGTTGTAATAATTTCTACTTGTGGTAACAATTTCAAGATCTTTGAATTCTTTTGTTTCCATTGTCTTCTCAGTAACCAAGCAGAGAATGTTCTCAATGGGATTTCAATTGTTTTCTTTGTTTCTCTAAACTTGAGAATGATCATAAACAGTATCTGCTCTAGGCCTAGCTAAGTATAATTCATATCAGAGTTTTTATTCTTTTTTGGTTTCCCTAGTTTTCTCAGCAGCCACGTAGACAATTTTCTGCCAATGGGGATTTGAATTTCTTCTTTAATTTTCTTTAACCTGTGGGTTTGTGTTATTTGTTGGTTGGCTTATGAAGGTGGACAAATGTATGGCAAGATTGCAAGAGCTGCAATACACAGTAACAGGAGGGACTAAGATGATTTCTGGGGTTAGCCTCAGTCCCAGAAGTACTAGAGGCTACTTGAGAACTAGTCTCAGGTGCAAGCAAGAGTCTTTAAGGTATGATATCAATTCTGGGTTTGAATTTTTACTTTTTATTTTCTTATGAGGTCATCAGCGTGATAATTTTAATCATTCCGTGCGAATATGTTCGTTTGCTTGGTAATTTGCAGGATCAAGAATGCTACCCCTAGAAAATCTCCCAAGGGAAAATTTCCAGCACCTGCAGGAGGTTAGTGCTATTGCTATAATCAGCATATTGTGTCCGATGGTCAGATTATTTGCTCATCACCAAGCTTGATATCAATGGAGTTGCGTGCTAACAGTTTAGATCTTTTTACTCAGGTGAGTGGCGTAGAATGTCGTTACCAGCAATGCTAGTAGGCGAAACAGTGGGAGAAATTCTACAAGCAACTCAATTTGCAAGAGAAATAGTGGCTGCAGTTGCTACCAAGACCAAGAAAATTACAATTGAAGATCCAAAAACACCTGTGACTGAAAAGAGAAACCACCGGCCAAATCCTGAAAACACCGAGCTGAGAGTTAGAAGAAAGAAGGAAAAGCAGAATAAGCTGCAATCGATTAGATCAGAATCTGATTCTCCAAAGCGTCAAAGGGCTCAATCACGAATCAACTTCAAGGTTTCACCTCCAAAAGTAATAGAACTTGATAAGGAGAACAACAGATACTTGGCAAATAGAGTGTCACCCAGAAACAAGCCTTGGACTAAAAAGACTGTATTGTTTCCAAATCCTTTGTTTCGTGCAACACCTTCACAACAGCAAAAGTTTTGCAAGACAAGGTCTCCAGTTATTGCAAGAGATAAGCAACCTTTGTTTCTTTCAACACCCTCTTCACAGCAGCAAAAACTGAGCAAGACAAGGTCTCCAGTTATTACAAGAAACAAGCAAACTACTCCACACAAGTTCTTGATTAAGTCCCCGCCTTCGGCCTCCAAGTTTCAAGTGAAAATCAAAAGTCCACCAGTGATTTCTTCTCTTTCGCCCACAAGGTCAACAAACTTAAGCAAGAAGTCCCCGAAGTTGTCAACAGCATCAAAACTGCGTCGATCATTTTCACCTTCAAGATTGGCAAACAGATTGGTATCTCCATTGAAGAGCAGAAAAACTGTACAGAAGTGTGATGGGCAAATGAGTGGATTGAAACAGCGTCCTACTTATGTGCCTAAGCGATTCTCAATGGGGAGAATCTAAAGGTGCCACGTCCTTTTCTTTGATTCAATTGCAAATGGTGTTCATAGTTGATTCTTTTTTCCTTCACAGATGTGATTTTCTTCTTTCATTGTTGTGTGATGCATTTCAACAATAACATGTGAATGCTAGCATTGCCAATTGATATTACCTTTCTGGGTGTGTTTAATTTTATTTTTTTAATTTTTTTTTCCTTTCGTAAAAACCTGTTTCTGCTGCTGAAATGAATCTTCGAAACAGAAGCATGACAAAATGTGAGTGTTTTAAGAGATGGCATAGGAAGAGAAAATGACATGTAAGATCTAAGTCTGTATAAGATGTCTGTATACGGCTTAAAAAAAATGTAATATTGATGATCAAGATGATTAATCAACATCTGACAATACAATTTGTACGCACTAGATACAAACTTGAGGAGCATTCACATCCCCAGCAAAACCACCAAAAAAAATAACAAATAAAAAGATGCGGCGGCAGAGAATCAACAACAAAACTCCAGCTTCTCCAGCTTGGCCTCTAAAGGGGGGAAAAAAAATTGCATACACATTTTAGGCTCAACAAGCACTTGTTGATTTGAAGCGTCTGCCAAACCAAATTATTTCACTGCTCCGCCAAACCAACTGTGTATTTTTTAAGATGAACTCATGATTCAATTTCTCTGTGAGGATCAGCATTGAAATGCAAGATTATTTTCCTGGAGATGCAAACCTTGTTCGATCTCTCTGCCGATTTACAACTCGATCCTTTGGAGATGATGACTTCCCCCCCACGCCTGCTTGGCGCATCATCTCTGCAAACAATGTTTTTCATAATCATGTTTTAAGTACACAAAATGTTAAGCTTGCTCTGTACAAAGCCACTGCTACATGAGAATTATTATACATAATTTTTAAAAGGAAGAAAAGTTGGGGAGGGGCGGGAAGTGTGGGAAGGACAAAGAAATATATACCTCGCTCTCTCTCAAGCTCTTGGCGAAGCTCTTCCTTCCACTTTCTCTGTCTCTCGGAAAAACTCATACTGTAAATAGTAGACCCATTCTAACTCATATTAGTCAACAGCTAAGAAGAAATTAATATAAAGAAATAGCTAAAAAAAATACACATGAATCAACCTGGGACTACATGACTCTGGCTGAGGGGATGAATTTTCTTGTGCAGATATGTTGCTTGCAACACCAATATTAGATGCTCGCTTGCCGTTACTACCAGGACTTCCTGTGCTAACTGCATCAACGGCCACAGGTGAAGTGCCAACAGGTGCCCGACTGGGTGACCTGCTTTTAGGAGGTAATTTCAAGTAATTTGGAGAGGTTTCATCACACACGCTCTCCACAAAGCTGGGAGAGCAAGCTGAATTTAAACTGTTATAAAACTCTTCGTATAAAGGCGTCTGCAGTTTCTTTAGTTCTAAGGCCTGAAGAAATAATTTAGTGCATCATCAATGTAATGTAAATCAAATTTAACATGACCACAAAAAGGCCAATTCTGATGCAAACCAGTACCTTTGCGTCCAGAAAGGCTTTGATTTTTGATTCAGTAAGTTCATCATCATCCTCAGAGAGTGGAGTACCACGAGGAAATGAAAATCCATTGTCTTCCTCACCAGAAGCATTGATGCGACTTGCAGGCACCTTAAGCGACTCATCACTGTCTGGTTTCAGTTCATTTTTTTCTGGTTCAGGACTTCCATCGAACTTCCACCTCCAATCATCAGAAGGCTCACACATTGGATTACGACTCTAATAACAAGCAAAAAAGCATGTAACTAGTAACTCTTAAAGCTCTTACATCATTAAAACGTTACGTAAGCTGAAAAAGAATATAAAGCAATTGCTCACCTTTGCAAGGTCATTAGGTGCCAAAATAGAACTAAGCTTTCTATCACCAGCCACAAAATCCTCCTGGTCAAGCTGACACATATCATCATTACTATTGCTTGTTACCCATCCATGCATGCTTCCAGACAATTTCTCCACAATTACTCTTGAGCAGCTCAGACTATCCAAATTACATATATCTGCCGAGCCAGGTGAGCCAGGGGAGGTCAACATTTGACTGGCAACACTATCCAAATTGCATATATCTGCTGAGCCAGGGGAGGTCAACATCTGACTGGCAACAAATTGATGCTATTGTCACAAATCTCCGGGTTTAAAAAAAAAATGTATTATCTAGAATATTCAGAAGATATATAATACTTACAGGCTTTCCAAGTTGGCGACATGTGATGGTGAAAGAATTTCAGAACTTTTCTGAACATATCACAATGTATGTCATTAGAAAAAAATGATTTGATTCAAATAAATTAATACATAAGAATACAAATGACGATAATTAATATTTGAATGATACAAGAATATACTTTAAATATACTAACCATGACAGAAGCATGTAAAACAGGATCCTCGTCATCCCCAGTGACAAATGGATGCTGCAAGTAATTGACAAATAAGCATTTGAAACTATATAAAAGTCTGACTGTTTCTGGACAGTTTTCCTCACAATAATTGTCATTTGACATATTTATAGCAGAATTGAAGAACAGCAATGTTCTAGTATTTAAGGGCAATCAAAATTGAATCACCTTTAGCAATTCAGATGCTGTTGGCCTCAAATCTGGTTCCCTGCCATGGAACAAAAGAAACACTTATCATGAGATTAGAAACAAGCGTGTTATCAGTCGTAATTAAAAAACAAACCGAAAACAACTTAATGCCTCATGTAATTCAGACAGTCTATATTCAATACTGCTATAATAGATGTCAAAGGCGCAAAGAAAAATTTATAGCATTAAGTAATATACTTTTCCAGACATTTCAGCAAAAAATCTTTTGCCTTCACAGAAAGGTTCTCTGGAATTGGTGGATGAGACTTTGTAGTCCCTATATGAAAGAGAGCAGCAACCTGGAGAAACATGTCAGGCCAACATAAGAAAGAACACCATATCGAACAAGCTGTTGACAGCTGAAAAATGAATACCTCCTGGTACTGTTGACTCCAAGGAGGCTTTCCAGTGGCCATTTCAATTACCGTACATCCAACACTCCATATGTCAGCAGAGCTAGAAAGTCATAGCCGTAAAGTATCAGGAAAAGTTAGACCATCATATTTGTTAATGAATAATATCGACCACAGTTGTGATCTTCATTATCTAAAAAGTTCACCGCAGAGTCAACTTACTAGCTGTGCCCAGTCTGCCGAATGACTTCTGGAGCCATCCAATATGGAGTACCCTTCATGGACTTGGCACCCGAAACGGTTGCCTATTGTAACAAGCATTTCGTTAGATAGATTAAACTGTAGGAGTGGTTTATAAATTAATAATTCAAAGAAGCAGTTTCCAAATTACAAGAAAAATTAATTTAGATGTAACCGAAAGTGGAGTGATTGGTAAATTACCAGCTCGGCAACCTGTTTGGATGCACCAAAATCGGCAAGTTTAATGCATCCTTTATTGTCTACAAGGATATTTGCTCCCTGAAAATGGATGGATATAAAAAAGATGTTCATTAGTTTATGAGCAATAAACAAGTAAGAAACCATAGACATTTCTCTAACAAGTAAGAAAAGCACCTTAATGTCCCTGTGCATAATTCCATGATTGTGCAAATATTCCAGCCCCAGCAACAATTGTTTCGTGTAAGTTCGCATAACCTACTTAACGAATTGGTACATAAGATTAGCATTTCAAAACACCTAGAATTTGCAAGGTCAGTTAGCAGAGACGTACAGCCTCTGGGAAGGGTCCGAATTTCCCCAGAAGTGATGATATTGATCCACCAGGAACAAACTCCAACAGAATATTTAATGATTCCTCCTCCCTAACCGTCCCCAAATATCTCTGACAGATCCAAAATGACATACTCAGTTGGAAAAGTAATAGACATCATAAATTCAATGTAAAAACAGAAGATCATACTTATTAACTCACAACAATGTTTGGATGAGAGAGATCTTTTAGAAGCTTAACTTCTTCCTCAAGCTCCTTGATGTGATCCTACTTAAGGCAACAAGCAGACCAATTGAACTCGGCCATGTATAAAGATACTAAGACCTCAAAACATATCTAAATCATCAAAAATCAAACTAGAATGACAAGTCCATAATCAAACCTGCGCTTTTTCCTTTGAAGCAAAATTTGCGGCAATTAAGACCTGAAAAAGAACAACGAAAAACAAACTCTATCAAACCCTAGTACAAAATAACCAAAATTACATGACTTATATTTTAAATACAAATTGCAACCATATAATTAAGAACACCAACTAAAGAATTCACAAGAAGCAACTTAACAAACCAAGCTTGAACCCAAATATCAAACTTTATTCTTGGACAATAAGAACCCAAGCGCAAAAGAGTGAAGAAACACAAAGAGTGCCCACTAAAGAATTGACAAGAAGCAACATCAAAAACCAAACTCTATATCCAAAAATCAAACTTTATTCATCGACAAGAAAAAACAATAGCCAAAAAAAATCAAAATTAAAAAATAACAGGACCTGCTTCACCGCTAAAAGCTCGCCGGAATCAAGATTCATTCCCATATACACTCTTCCAAAAGCCCCACAACCGATCAACTCGCCCTTCCGCCATCGGATCGGCGGCGACATTTTTACCGACGGCGAAATGTGTTTGCTTAAAACTCGAGAATTGCGGATGCAAGAATTGAACCTTTCCACCAAATTTCCTCCGGAAAACGGCGTCGGTGAGTTTGCCGTTTGTGCGCCGTTGGTGGACTCCGCCGTCGTACGGAATACAATTGATCGGCGCACTGAGCCGAAGAGATCTTGCATTGGTGAATGTGTGAATGCACAGTGAGTGAATTGAATGAGTGAGTTTTAATTACTTGTTAATGTTTCATTTGGTCGGCAAAAGAGAAGAGAAAGAGAGAGGAGGGAAAAAGGTGGGGACTGATTATTTTTTGAAAAAATATTTATAAATATAATTGTTTATAAACACAAAATAAACAGTAGCACTTGAATGATATTAGGATAATAATATCTGGGTCCCTAAATGTTTACTATTTCTTACACGAGCTATTAAATTATTATAATCAAGTCTCTAACCCACTAACCTTGTAGTTGTAGAAAAGGTGGGATTATTTGAAGTCATTAATTTCTTCCCTACGTTCTTTTTTAAATTAAATTTTTTTATCGTAAAAACATAATTTGAAAAATTACTTATTTTACATTGTTCTCTCTTCTGTCATCCCTTTTCCTTATCAAAAATTTATTGTCATATATGAAGTAAATATTATGAAATTGTTCAAAAATTAAGAAAGTTCAATCCTATTATAATCTAAAATAAAATAAAAGAAACAATACTCATGATGTAAAAATTAAAAATAAAAGTTTTATATCATTCAAAAGCACAATTTTGAACTATAAAAATATAAGAACTAATAATGTTAGTAGCGAAAAGTAAGAAAAAGATAAAATTGATTTAGCAAGAAAGAATAAAAAGAAAAATTAAAAGAGATGAAAACTAGTCTAAGCTTTGACTATTATTACTAGAAAGATAAAAACTAGAGAGAAAGTAGTTAATCAAGGATAATTTTGTGATTTTTGAGAATTAGTGAATTAAAATAATTAGTTATAATCTGATAATTATTTCAGCTCAAAAAGTGGGCATTGAAAGGAAAATAGTGGGTTCAAATACCCCCACCCTTATAGAAATAATCAAATTATTTAGGAAATGACCAACTTACTCTTACATTTATTTTTAAGTTTGAATAATATCATTCAATTATTTTATAAACAACATGTTTATATCTAATTTAATATTGAAGATTTAATAAATTTGTCTAATAAATTTGTAAAACTTACAGTTGAGGTTGAATTTAATTTTGATAAAATATTTATTTTCATATTAAATCATAAAATTTTCAATTAGAATTTCATTTTTCCTTACGCAATATATATGAATAAGTAAATGGTACGTAAGAGTACAAAGTGATTCCGCCATTTCAATAGTGCTAGTGGTACCAAAAAAACAAAAAGTGTTAGGGACATATTTGATATAAATAAATAATTATGTCCTTAGCTGAGAAAACAAGAACATCAAGGATTTGGATGTTATTACTCCAATGTTATTATGTTGTTACGGTGGGACTAGTTTTGCCGAGCTTTTTTCTAATGAAAGTGCTTCGGCGAAATCATTTATCACTTCCAAAAGTTTTTTTTTAATCAATAATATTTTTACACATTTATATACTCGTCACTCGAATACGTAATTTATATTTGGGAAATCATAAGATCTGTCAATTATCAACCAAGGAAAAAAAAATTAATTACCATCTAAATATTCTGTGTGTACACAAACGCGCATATGTTTTAATATTGTAGGTCTCTGATCTAATTACATTTTAGTGCGGTGAGATTAACGCATAACTCAATTTCAGTATAAAGTTACCGCACATAATTAATTGAGTAATATAATTGGTTAATTAGAAAAAAAATTCTTACAATTTTTACTTCTCAGTTGATTGGTTTGCCATGGCCATAATGAACTGTCGACCTAGAAGGATGAATTCCTTAATGTGTTTGGGCCAGTCCTGGGCCTGGACCCAGCAAACACAACTGACATAGACCTCCAAATCCTAAGCCCATTTAACAGGTCCATTTTTTCGCTTCTATTTTAAAGCTAGACAAAGCAGCGTTTGTGAAAAGGAACTAGAGGGTCCACGTGTTCCGTTTTGAGTGTCAAAGTGGAGCACGACATTAAAATACATTATTTTTGTTATAATAATCAAAGAAGTAAACCTGGGAGTCTTTCATTTGTCTGATAATTATTGATATTTAAATTGTAGTCTTTGAGCTAGAGTACATTACATTGGCAGGCTTTACACTCAACATGTAAAATATTATTATCTTAAAGCGTTTCTAGTAAGAGCCTTTAAAAGTTATGATTATGGTAAGACTAGTGCTTTTCATAAATTACTGCTGTCAGATTATTATAATTTTATTAATTTTTATTGATTATTTGACTTTTTTTTATATATTGATATATTATGTTAAAACTCTACTGAAATTTAAGCGAGTATTGGTGGGAAATATTTTTTATTTTTAATATAGGGTAATAAGAGAATTTTTTTAAGCGAGAGAAATATTATTTAACTCACGATTTGATGCGCAGATTATTCGACTATTTAATAAAAAAGCACAATACTCTTAGGTACCAAAGTAAGACTTTATTTTTCAGCCCATTGTTTTAAAGAAATTATATTTCGAACTGAAAAAAAAAAAGACTCAATTGATGTAAGATTTCATCTAAGACTTACTGAAATGTTGTGTAGTGGGGCAGGACGAGATCAAATTCTTCCCTAGTACTTGTTGTAACAAACCCTCCGTCGTCGTCGTCATTCGCAGCAGAAGCATTATTTGCTTGAAGTTTTGTTGTTCAAAATCTTAGGCTTATTATTTTTCTCTCCAAGCAGCTTCTTGCATGCCTTTTACATGCCTACCTGCTTGCTAAGGCTCCTTAATGAGAATAAAGAGAGGACTGGCTTAAGACGACAAATGAGTTGATTCTTTCTTGAGGAATGAACATTTTCGTTTCTCGAAGGTTTTTAAAATATAATTTTTTCATTATCGGGCCTAGGCCCGGCATAATGCTAATATGGGCCTTCAGTTCACGGGACCATTTAAATGTCTATTCGATTGATAGGAATGGTGAGATGAAAGGGACATGCTAGGGGCCCAGTGCCTAGGGGAACAAACCGCGTTTGTGTACATGAACCAGCGGGTCCATATGTTCCATTTTCCGGTGTCAATGTGGAGCACCACGATAATAATTTAATTTTTCATAAGTTGATTTGTTACAATCATAATCAATAAAATAACAGCATTTTTTTTTTTACTTTCTAGGTTAATTACAAAATTCACTCACAATTGATAATCTAATCATTTTCACATTTTATTCATAATTAAGTTAATCATACAGTTATACACATGAACAAATTATTTCAAACATTATATACGTTAAGATGATGCAAGCATGACTCACGGATACAAATTATATTACTGATGTACTTAAGCGTAAATTTGACCATGTTTTCTATAGATTGAAGTTAATTTCTTTTTAAGCTCCGATTAAAATAGATAAAAGTGTAAGCATATTCTTAGGATGTTTTAAGTATTAAATTAAATGTTTGGTTGGTTAAAGTGGAGATACCTAACGCTGGTTTTTTTTTTAAAAGGAGGAGGTACTGAGATATTAAAGTTATTGGGAAATATTTAATTGTGTTGCTCTCTTTATTAGAAAAGATGTAAAAGATCAAGCAATATTTCCATTTTAAGATAAAGAATATTAAAGAATAATATGAAAAAAGAAGTTTTCTTTTAAAAAAAAATAATTTTTTTAGTGGAGATAAAACTGAATTTTGGAAGAAGAAGAAGAGCTAAACCGGTCAATATCTTGTTTGATATTTTAATGGTAGCTAGTCTTTGGACTAGAGAGTCCAAAGCATTGGTAAACTTACACTCAAAATGTAAAATATTAGCATGAGACACTAGTATATGTTTTTCTTTTCAATAGTCAATAAAGCACCACATTCTAATTCAGCATTTTTAATCTTGTTCAAGATTAAGAGCTTTTCAATTAATATATTGTATTGAACCTATTAAAAATTTCAAGGGTGTCTTATCATTTGCACTATTTTATTTGTTAAATAAGTAGAATTAGAAAGTTAAAGTTAATAGGTAGGTAGAAGAGTACAAAAGAGATTATAAAAAAATTAACAAACCAAAAACTCCATTGATATAGCTTGAATTGATCTTAAAACATCTACTGAATTTAAGGACGTGAATTAACAAAGATCAATATAGCCAATCAGAAGCCCAAACCGCAAAAAGAATTGAAGAAATTGCTAATTAAAGAATAAAAAGACGTTTCAACAAAGCAATTATATTCCTGTAAATTGGCAGTAACGTAATATTATAGCTAACATATATTTACCAAGATTCGCTTCTTTGAATTCTTGATATATGATGAATAAGGATTATGAATCAGAGAAAGAAAAAAAAAACTAGAAAAAGAAATTCTTTTATCACTCAAAACTCATTGCCTTAACTTAATTAGTTCCTATAGAAGCATTATCAAAATCCATAAAGAGTGACCAACAATTTATATACAGCTAGCTAACTCGTCATCAAAGACTTGAATAATGCATGCAGTTTGCTTGAAAGCTGAAGGGCTACCTGTTGTGTAATGGGTCAGGACAAGAGGGAACTTCTCTATTGATTGTTGCAACAAACCCTCCATCATCATCTGCAGCAGAAGAAGCAGAAGCATTATTGCTAGAAGTTTTGTTGTTCCAAATCTGAGGCTTATTGTTATTCTCTGCAGTTTCTTGCATATCTTTTAGATATCTAGCTGCCACCACCCCATGATGACAATATAGAGATGACAGGCTGGAGACAATCAATAGAATACAAATAAGTTGATTCTTTCTTGAGATGAACATGGCTTCTAGGAATCACTTTTAGGATTTTGTATTCAGAAACAGAGAAAGAGAGAGAGAGAGAGAGAGAGAAAAGAGAGAGCTTGGGATTGTTGTGTAAGTTAGTGAATTTAAAGAGAAAGATAGTTTTGAGTGTGTGAAGATTGAAAAAATTTGGTCAAATTCCCTAGCTAGCTAGCAGAGACAACGAGGGATGTAAGACACATGAATGGTCTTGCTAATAGGTTATGTAATAATATTGAAAAATGTATAAATTTTCTACGCATCATCATTCATGCCCATGACTGTTTCAGAAAGAAATATCAAATATTTCAACTTATTATATAAGATTAAAATAATAGAAACCAAACCCAGCTGAAATATATATAGTTTTGTCTGCTAAAGGAACCTCAATTTCAGGATCTTGAACATTTGACCCTTTATTGGGCTGTTTTTCACTTTCTTCATAATTTTTTCTTTCCTAAAAGTCTAAATGCTAATGTCCATGCTAATGCAGTTTTCTAGGGCTACTAGTACTTGTTTACAGGTACTTTGGTTTGTTAAATGTGTTTGTGTTTCACAATCTAAGGTGCTTGCCTTTTGAAGAAACAACATAATTTGATTAAAAGGCATCTTTAGAGTTTGCTTTGTTGGGTTTAGGTTTCAAGTAATATCTATTTTAGTACGCTTTGTTTCTTCTCTTGGACTAGCTTGTGGCTGCTCTTACACTGCATGTCATTTTCTATTATACTCATGTTGATTTTGTCTTACTTGATCATTATATTCACTCACGTTGTATGTCTAATGTCTTCCCTTTTGTTTTTCTATACTCTCCTGTATGCCTTTTTTTTTTTGTGGGCACCGCTCCGGGGGATTTTTGATCTATTTTAGCCTTAAATTTCTCTCATAGAACTTCCACTCAATTAAACCAATTCCGAACCCCAATTGAAGATAGTTTCTTTCTAATTTGAGGAGAAAGAAGCAGCAGTTTTTCTTCACCGACAAGTCCCATGCTTGGCGTGGAAAAACACTAGTGAACTTTTTACATTTAAATAAAGTCAATAATAAAATGTCATAATTAAGTTTGAAACCTATAATCACATTATTAGAATTTTTAAGAATCCCAAGCCAATGAAAGATAAAAAAAGCCCACATGTTTGACTTGGAGTGCGTATCAAACAAATTTCATGGAACACGATTTCTAATGTCCACCTGAATTTATTCTAAAAGGACTTCCTTACATGAATCTTTTTTCATCAATTGATGTGAAGATGAATAATGTATGGCATTGTCTCAACAAAGTTCGGACTTCACACTGAAAGTAGATTATATCCAACAAGAACCAAAAATTTCTTAAGGCATGGAAGTCAATGAGGAAATTTAAGGCTAAGGGTGCGTTTGGGGAAGATTCCCCTAGAATATAGCATGGGGGCAGCTGTGCTGTGCGCTGAAACCAAGTAAGCAAATGAATAACTCTTAAAAGTCTTCGCTTGAATTGTAAGCCAATGAAAAAATAAAAATAAAATAAAATAAAAAAAAGAGAGAGAAAGGGACTAATATCATAAGAGAGAATGGCGATTTGAAATTTTATTTCCAAAAAGAATGAATACATGGATGCTTTAATAGATGTATAAGGCTCCTGCTAACAATGGAGTGCAACAGACCAAAACTTTTTTTCCTCTGTGGACTCTACTGTCCGTTTGTGCCTCCATATTGGAAAACGGTTTTTGGTTGGATACTGTGACAGTGTTCATGCTTTCATGTACCAAAACAACAGTTCAATCTTTTACTGTGACAGTGAACAAAATAATGAGATGAGTATTTACGCTTCCAGATTGAAAAAACATTTTATACTGTGACGGTGAACAAATAGATCTTCAATGCCACGGCCAGGGCCAGCTGTAACAGGAAGATTGCAGCTACAATCAAGAACCACCTTTCTCCAGCAGATTTAATGTGGGCTCGAAGGTTAAGCGCCACAAAGGTTGCTGACATAAACCCAGCCACACCTGCAATTACCCATCTAAAAATCTCCAAGGGCACAACAGAGAGACACTGCAAACACAAGGAAAAGAATATCAGTTACAGCAACAGGAGCCTGTTTGAGTTCATTATAAGCCTGTAAGCTAGCAATCAAGCCGGTGACCATAAGCAGGCTTGTAATGAAAAAATAAAAGTAGTGTCTCTCTGTTGTGGGCAACAATGGAACATTAAAAGTAGTCCAATCATCTGTATTCAGTTTCATGTAAGACTATCTCGCACATCCAGCGTTATCATATTCAAGTTACAATCAACATTCTATGCGAATCCTCTCAAAATCTCATACTCTCAGATACCTTTCATCCTCTAACCGGTGAATGGCCAAAGTCAAGAAAACGATCCTAGTGATTCACTTCATCTATTTGTTACATGAACTCATTAATTCCTCTTTTTTAAAACCTCTAATGACAGACAATAAACCATGTCATACCACTGATATCTATTCAACAAAAATATTTCTAAATTATATGAATATGCATTCGTATATTTTGGGCCTCAAAGAATGAGATCCTTTTTCAGAGTTTTCAATACCCAAGCTTCACAGTTTACTCTGAAGGAAGAAAATGCACAGCAAGAATCCTTTTAAGTAAGAAAAAGGATTTGATATACAAACCAAAAATAGTAGGAATGACTTGAAGCAGCTTTTTGAAAATGAAAGAACTCACCAGTGCTGGAATAAAGACAAATAGGGAATAGCCATAAAGACAAAATAGCTGAACGAGGCCGGACGGTGCTGAAAAGTATTTAAGGATGATATACAAACAAAGAGGAACAATTGTGACATAACCATAGAACAAGCCAGCAGACCAAGGCACCAGATTTATGTCATAGTTCCAATCTTTGTTGTTCACCTTGTGTGATATGTATGTCACAAAAGTGCCAATAGAAGCGGCCACAAATATAAGGGTAGAGCATATCCAAAATGGTCCATACCTGCACAGCGTATCAACTTGAAATTATATAACTTTGTTACTAGTGATTGAGAGCATTGGAGAAGAAGGAACTAAATGAGATATTCATTATGACAATAGGCTAGCTAGTCATATATCCAGCTTGCTGTAGCAAATATTACAATAATAAAAATTGATCAATATTCACAAAGTATCATATGTATGGTATGGATTCAATTTTGATATGTTCCTCGCTGAATCTACGTGAGTATCAAGATTAAAACATTTCCAGTTGACAGTACATATATTCACCAAACAACATTTCTGTAACTTAAACCGGTAACTGATGAAGACAACTTACAAATCTGGGTTATCGGATGTTTTTTCAGTAAAGGTATCTCTGAATGGAAAAAGTGAGTCCTTAATCCTCTCTAAAACATCTGAAGTGTCAACATCAAAGTAGGGCTTGTATGCAGCAACTGTGAATGCCCTAAACCAACCACTAGACTGAGCTTCATCAGAAGAACCAGAGGCAGGTTTCGAAAATGTATCTGCATCAATACAAATTAGTAATTAAGCAGTAAACCAGGAAAATAGAATTCAGAGTCGATATGAAAATTCAAAATGGTTAACATAACAAAGCAGGATACATAGAACTCTCTGCAGAAAAGCCCAATTATTTTCTAATTTCATTCATTCACGTCCACATGAATAACTACTGAAAAAGACAAATAAATCTTTCATGTGCTACACAAAAAAACATACACAATTCCATCACATAGCACACATAAAACATAATTATCCATCTAGATTATTTATTCATAACGTAAACAACTATATTCTTAATCATATTAGTTTTAAAGATACACATACCATCGACATCACTGGGAGGGCCAGAAACACCAGAGATCTTCCCTCGCGTATCAGAAGGCGGAAATGTCTGTAGATTAGAGTCTGCAACAATAGATTCACCAGATCAACTAAAACGTACGTATAATACACACACAAACACACACGATAATAAATCATTAGTCTCAATCCAAATCCACTTACTAACCTCGAGTTTAAGTAGTAAATTGAGAAACCTAACCTATCATATTTTTAAATTCTCTCTCAGAGCTGAGCGTAGGCAAATAATTCAGTTCACCGTTCAAATTTATAATTCATTTATTCAGTATATTAAGCATCCTAGTTTCTCAATTCTTACTTATTTTCAGAATTGGAACGAAAAATCTCATATTCTCTCTCAGCTAAGGCTAACACAGCAATTCAGCTCCAATTCAATAATCATAATTTACATATGCTTCTCCAACATTTTATCAGCAAACAAATATAATCACATCACATTACATAGCTAGCCAACCAAACCGAAAGGAAATCTTTGATACTACTACTACTACTCAGTAACACAAATTCAACAAAATTCAGTTGACCCGATTCAACATACTGAACAATTAAACAAACAAATAGAGAAGTGACCTGAGAATTTGACGGTGACCTGGCCTGGATCTGGAACCGCCTGGGAAATTAAATGAAATAACGAAATTAGATCTGCTTATACGTTCTTGAAATGGAATCTTGTTTTATATAGATGGAGAAGGAGAGATCAGAGATGAAATGTGATTACTTACAGGAACGGATCCGGAGAGCTTCTGATTATCAATGCTCGTGTAATTGCCTCCGGACATCATCTTTAATATTTTTCCCCCCTCTTTCTACTTCTCCGTCTTCTTCGGCGTCGTTTCTGTTCTCTGCTCAAGTAGATCTCTCTCTCTCCTTCTTTCTTTCTCGGTCTATCCCGCGTCGCCTTATTCGTTTTCTGGCTTTTATTTTCCTCAAATTTCTTTAAAACTCGTTTTTAGATCCACGGTATCGTTTTCAATTTTTTCGTTTAAACAAATCGTTTTCAATTAAATTGTTATGAAAGAAACGAATTTAAATAATTATGAAAAATTGTTTTTTTATTTATTCTTTACTTAAGGTTATCGGTTCAATTAATCAGAATAAGATACTACTGAATTTCTTTTTAAATTTTTGTCATGTATTTTTTAATAATAATATATAAATAAAATTTAATTTTTTTATTTTTTATTAATTATTAGTTAATAATTAAATTATTTACTCAATATATGATGAAATTATAAGAAAATTCCTCTCTGACTAAACTTGTATCTCACGTGGCATAACAAAATTTGTGACTAAAACTTGTATCTCAAATGCTATCACAAAATTTGTAGAACTTATGTTATATTGGTCAACTTTATTCATAATAATTTTCCATTTTTCAAGTAATGACAAAAGTCCCCTCCAGACGTGAGAGGGGATTTGATCCCCACCGGTTAAAATGAGCTATTTTAGTTTTCTTCATATGGGCTGCTAATAAGATCAAGAATCACAGAATGGATTCATGTCTTGCTTTCAATCATTTTAGTTTTAGTTTGAAAAGGAACAAAACTCAATAAAATTGGGAAATGCTGAATATTCAAAGATGCGATGCAATCGAAAATTTTTTGACAAATAAAACTTGGCTAAAGAAACATCAATTACCTTCATCAACAGTACATTTCATTAGATTATACAAATGAAACAATTAAGCACACTCTTCTGAGAGTGAAGGTTTCTGTAGTAGATTATTTCTTTGGAATAAAATTAGTCCCGGTGCTGAAGCTACAGTTGGCCAGCACAGCATAAATCATGATTATTGTCCAACAGAAAATGATGAACTTATTTGCTATTTGTTTGAGCTCCCAATCTCAGAATTTAAACCCGTTGCTATAAATAAATTTGCTTAGTCTACAACAAAGGCAGCCACAGTATTTACACGAGTCTTGAGTCATACGATTCAAGTGTATTACCATCAACAACCTCAGTATCAAGCACTTTTCAGTCTACCCCTGGTAAGAAATAGATACCTTCTGATTGCAAGTATAAGAACCCAAGTGGTTGCAGCAATTTTCTCCTTGATCATCAAAAGCAATGCTGAACTCAACACGGTCTTCAAGATCTGGGCATGCAATCCCTTATAAAAGCCCAGAACCCCTTCTCTTTTCCATATAGCACAAACAACTCCAGCTAATGTTTTGCGGGATCTTGGCTGTGTTTTCTCAGTCCCATTTTCATTTGGGTCGGCAGCTTGAATCGTTACCTTACACCTGTAAGGAGTAAATATCTTTATTCTCCCTGTATAACAAGCAATTAGTTGCTACAGTTCCAGAGACCAGAGAGTAGATATGTACCTGATTGCAGGATATGTCAGAACAGTGGCAATGCTCTTTGAAACTGCACCTAAGACAAAAGCCACGAAGGCAGAAAGGGCCTGTGGAGATGTGCCCCCTGCTTTATTTTGTTTTCCCTTGAGCATTCGACGTTTCAGCTGATCAAACACTGTATACTGCAGAGAAAATAATAACTCTAATCTCAGTCTTGCTCAAGTGAAAGAACAATATGACTCGAGTAGTAATTTGAGTCAATACAGTCCTTAGATTTAAACTCTAAGGTGAAGTTGTGTACCTGAATTGCGGGGTTTGAGGTTAGCAAAAGAGAGATGCCTAGGCCATCAAATGCATCACTCCAAGTGCCCTCTGTGAGGGTCTTCCAAAGCCCTTTGGATTTTCCAAAGGCACTTGTCTGCATCCTTGAGGAGGCTGTATCCAGGGGCTACAAAACAATAAAAGATGAGGTCAAACACTGAAGTCAAACATCAAATTTAAGATTTAGAACACATGTCACACATGATGCCTTCATCACAAAACAAATCTATGACTTCTTTTCAGTCCTTTTTCTCTGCCTAGAGAAAACTGACATCTGAAAATTGGTGATTCATAATCAGACAAAAATTAGCCATGCACAGGTCCTGGGTTCCAATATCAGAAACCAAGGTTGTTGACCAAAAGAAGAGGAGCTTGCCAATGATGTCTCACCTGAGTGATGATGGCAGTGCAAGCCCCAGCAGTAGCAGCAATTATCAAGTTCGCTTTTGTTCCAATCGATTTGTTACCACTTCTTTTCAGATATAGCCTTTTGAAATAGCTGTACCCATAGAAGTATACAAACTGTGAAATAAAGGACTGAAGATTTTTTGTTCCTAGGCCCTGGTATAGCGAAAGAACTTGACCATTGGACATAGCTTCCCATAAAACATCTGAGAGTTTCCTGCAAGGGCCAAGAGGGGGAAAAAAGAGAAAACAAAAATCAAATTAATGGTAAGTCAAATCGATCTCCCACCTGTGGCATAAACACTTGGCCTTTAGAGAAAGATTTTGATTATCTTACATCTGGGAGGAAATAGAATTACTGAATAATGCAGATTTCAACAGCCATCCAACAGAATTTGCACAAATAAATACCAAGGGACTCTCATAGGAGCATATACAATCCCATTTTTGAGCCAGAAGAGAAAACTTATTGTTCTACATAAGGAAAAGAAAATATATAGGGTGGCAACACAAAGGAAGATCACTGAAGTTCCTGTAAACTATGATTAGACCAAAACTATATTAAGTTGAGATGAGCAAAGGTCGGTTGCGTCTTCTATAACTGAATTTGAGTAGCAAAAATTTTTACAACAACTAAGAGTATGTTTACAAGTATTTTACTTCTTCCTACTTCAGATACAACAGCAACCAAGTGTCCGGTAACCGCCTATTTTTAATTCGCAGCTAATGTTTACAAAAGCACCTACCCACCAGTACTCATACTTAGTGATTTCATTCTACAGCAGTTGCTCACCAAAACACCTCAATCCCAAATATACCCGCATTTATAAACAGGTTACAAGGATTTAGAATTATAATGTCCAAGCTTGCCTATGAAACTTAAGTAGCTATATCTTTAACTCACCCTTTTACAACATCATAAAAAGTCCATACTAAGTCAACGGAATATTTTTCACCAAACAGAAAAACAAAGGCGCATCAAAAGAGAAAAGTGAACCAAAGGAGATTCTGTGAATAACAAGCAATCAGGACAAACATATTGCTTTCAAATCACAGGTAATCAATTTTTTAAATTCAATCCAGCCTATAAAACTTCCTGCTAACTTCTAAAATCCAAATATCAAACTTCCAGTTTCAATAACTGGATCATGATCAAACAGAAACAACACATACCCAGATCAAGAAACAACAAAGCATGATTAAAAAAACATTAACAAAAATAAGAAAAAGAGAATTAGATGGCTTACCTGTACTTTTGCTGGCCATGAGCTCTAACCTCGGCCTGATACTTGGTCTTACATGTGTCAAGCGGGTACAAGATTGTGGTGCTCAACAGCGATCCTATCGCTCCCGACGTTGCCTCTGATAAAGATTCAATATCAACTCCCATTTTTCTTTTGGCCAAAGCAAAATTTAAATTTTCATCAACCAATTCACAAAATTATTACGTAGACGAGAAGAGATATTAAAAAAACAAAAAAGGGGTTGGTTCTTTCAACTGGGAAAGGAATTGAATGCGAACTGTTGAAGTATGGGGAAAGAGATATAAAGGGGGGTCGTTTTGTGTAATGTTAATGAGTGTGATTTGGCGTTTTGTTGGGAATTCGAAAGCGATTTCTCGGGTTCTTTTGTTTCGGGTCCGTTCGGTTTACGGCTTCTCCGACCAAGTTGTTTGATTATTTTCTGACGTGTGACGCGCGATTCGATGTTTATAGCCACCTACTCAGCACGTGGAAATGAAGTAAGTTGTGTTTATGTGATACATGGAATTTTTCTTATCGATAATAGCAATTCGGTGTCTAGTTTTCATTTTTTATCAAATAGGTCCTTTAGGAATTAGCATGACTCCCATTCAATGACCAAAAAAACCCCTTAATTTTGACCGTCTTAGAATTGTTTGTTTTATTATAGATATGAATACTTTTATATGCAATTTTGTATTTAATAATAAAATAACTTAGCCTACCGAGTAGTATTTTCAAATAGTTTTCTTTTATCAATTATCTAAATTCAAATCTCGAAGAAGTTAAAGAATAAAAAATAAATTTGAACTTTCTTCACTCTTTGTTTTCTTTTAAAATTCAATATAAAAAATGATAAAAGAACTTAATTTTATCCAAACATTAGTAGCAAATTCCTAAAATGACTTGAATTATGAAATAAATAAATTTAATTTAAGAAAACTTATCTAACATCTTTTTATTTTATTTTTTATTTTTGAAAGATAACATCTTTATGGTTAAAAAGTATGAAATCAGTTGTTTTGACTTTTTGGAAAAAAAAAATCTCAAATGGGCCTGAAGGACTTGTGGATCATTCCGAAGGGATTTAGTGATTACGGGTCTATTTGGTATAAATGATTTTACTATACCACCGCGTGAGAAACCATACAGCATTAGGGATAGGAAGGCTATTACCCCCAGTATTTGTTATACATCTAATCTTTTTGACTTTTCAACGGGCTTAATTAGTTAATTAACATTAAGATCACGTTAGAGATTTCGTTAAATATTTTTTAAATAAATAAAATAAAATAAAACTTATTGAGATCTACAGTCTACATTTTGTATAAATAAAAAAATCTATAAATTATTAAACATGTCTGGTGTTTAATTTTTTTTTAATTGATTTAAATTAGATGAATGACTTCATTCTCATAAATATCTAAGTATATGTAAAATATGGGCAGCAGAGATGATAAATGATTGTTGAATTATCAAAAACTAATTAACTATACAGTTACATGGAGCAACTAGTCTGCCCATATATGTTAATAATGGATCATTAACCGAGGAGATTATCATTTTATTTACCTTAACATTAGTAATGACCATGATTAATTCTTGGATAGAAAAATAATTTACTATATTTATTATAATTTTTTTTTATTGATATATAGATAAATATCTCTTTCATATTAGGAAATTTGAAATATTTGACGTTGACCACGTTGTGGTCTTCAACTATTAGTCCAAATTTGACCGTGAGAGTTGGAGGCCCGTGTATCTTCAAATTGGACTTTTGTTTGTGGGCCAAAGGAGCCCCACAGTTCAGTGGGCGACATCTCTGTACTTACGTAATGGAAGTTTCCACTTTTTTCAGGAAATTTGCGAAACGTAATTATAATTTTAAAAATAGATCATAATTTACCAAACTTTGTCGTTGACTGCACAGTTTAAATATCTTAATGAAATCTTCAAAACTCACAAGCCCTCTGAAATTTAAAGTATAACAAATTTTCTGATTTGAGTACAAAATGGATATTATGTCTATATCCAAAAACTCATCATCCAATTCATCTCTAATAAAGGCAATTTTTTTTTCAAGATTAAAGTTAAAGTTACTCTTAAATTTATGGGATAAATGATTATAAATTGTATGAAATATTTTAGAAAATATTTTACTACAAATTATTGGGAATCAAACATTATTCGAGTAGTAAATTATTTATTTATTTATTTTTACACATTTTAAAGGGTATATGTGCATAGTGTTTTTATATATATTCTTAAGTGATTTTGATTGTTAAGTCCAAACATCTAATGTTTAGTCGTAACAAGATTATGGGTGCATTTGGAATTGAGGCTACAGCACCTGTGGAAAAAAACTTTAACTATGAAATAAAAGTTAGTAATATTATAATAAATGTAAATTTTAAATAATAATTTTAATAAAATTATTAAAGATATAATATATTTTTCATTATACAAGTGAAAAATCATATTAACATAGATTCTAAACTCCAGTGGCTATTATTTACTAAACACTTTAATACTGTAACTTTTAAGATACTACCCAACTTTAATCCTAAACGCACCCTATATACTATGATGTAATATAATACAAAAAGTTTATATATCGAAAAATAAAAATTGTGATTTTTTTTTCAGTTCATTCAAACTCTTTTTTCTTTCCCTTAAATTCATTTAAAAAGGATAATTTCGTCTCCACAACATTCAACCAACAATAATTATACACATTTTAAGAAATTATAAATAATTGATGCAATAATCAACTAGCAAAAGAGTTGTCATAAGAGAAAGTAATAGACCTTAAATTTTAAAAAGTTTATAAGGAAAATTTAATCTAAGAAAATTTGCAGCTAGGTTGTCTCATTTTAAAAGGTTAAATAGTTATTAATTTTTCATCAATTAGATTGGTTGACACCATCTTTCCTTGTCTCTAAAGTAAAAAATAAAATAAAATTGAGTTTCTTTAGTAGTTGTACAAATAATTTCTTATTTTGAGTATCAGTAGGATTTAATTGGACCTTAATAAACCCATGTCATTTTGAAATTATAATTTATTCTTGTTAAAATCTAAATTTGAATGACTTTAGGTCAACATTTTTTTCTTTTTGCAATTTTTTAATATTATCTAAATACAAACAACCAAGTTGATTAATCCTTTTATCCTTCATATCAATCTCTCGAGAAAAGTTTAAAGTAAAACTATAAAAGGGCTAATTACGAAGAGGAAGAGAAGTATAAAATTAGATAAAATTCATAAGAAGTTTCAATAATTCATGTATGTTAACTAAGAATCTTGAAATTTACCTTAAAAATAATTCAAACTAAATTTTTTTGTTTCTACGAAACTATGTAAAGGATATTATTAAAAAAACTATTATGTTTTCCCCCCCAAAAAAATTACATAATTTATTTGTTCTAATTAATGTCGAGTACGGTACATATGATAAGGAGTACGTTCTCCTTTACTTTAAGCCGTTTGATCACTCCACCATACAAACGAAAAAAGTAATATTAAAAAAAAAATTGAAGCCTGCAAAACTAAAAATTCAAAAAACACTCGATTTCACTTTTTTTTTTTTCACGCCGAAACTTCGTTACACACTTACACTTCCTCTCTCATCTTCGCCGCCGCCGCCATCACCACCACCGTCGCCTCCTCCTTCTTCTTCCTGAGGTGTCACGTTTTCACCCCCTCTACTTCAGGTTATTTACTTTTACGCCATCGCAATATTCACTAAACCCTATTTAGGGTTTTTCATTCTCTCTCCTTTTGTTTCCTGCTTTTCCTTCGCTTCCATCCCTTTCGTTCTGCCCCGTCAAAACTCTGGTAATTTACGCTTTTGCCACTGCACTAGCAGCCTTAACTTTTTAACTTATCCATAATCGTTAAAAACAAAAATTCATTTTTTTGTCGACTGTTATCAGTATTATTATTTTCATGTGACTGAGCTTCAATTTCTTCGTAGAATCTTAACCTTAGCTCAAAAGTTCAGCTTTATTTGTTATTGTTAACAATTTTTTTTTTACAATTTATTTTCATTCATACCGATGCCTTTTCTTTCATGATATATACAGTGTTTGTTAAATGGCAAAAGCGTCAGCGGCAAATTCAGGCCCAGGCGGTAAAACAGGAGTAAGAATTGTTGTATGTGGAGAAAAGGGTACCGGAAAATCGAGTTTGATTGTGACAGCCGCCGCAGACACTTTTCCCGCCAATGTCCCACCGGTGTTGCCGCCTACCAGGCTGCCAGAAGACTTCTACCCGGACCGCGTCCCCATTACCATCATTGATACTCCTTCAAGGTCTCTATGCATACAATATTTAAATTTTCTATAATAATATGGACTATTGTTGTACAAATTGATATGTTATAGTTGAAAATATATAAAGATGAAATTCTTTAAAGAGATGATGTGGAGTGATGCAATAGTGGTGACACACCAGTTTGGATGAGGAGCCTATTTTGTAGAAGTTTCTACTTGTAGTATTATATTTTCAATGTTAATATATATTTCCTTTAGTTTTTTGGGTTGGTATGAAATTGTTTTTGCCAGTTGGTAGTGGTTTTTTTTTGCATAAATTTGAATGTTTCTTTCTCCTTTTGTGGGTGTTTGTCTACCAGCGTGGAGGATAGAGGTAAACTAGGTGAAGAACTCAGGCGGGCTGATGCTGTTGTGCTAACTTATGCGTGTGATCGACCTGAGACTCTTGATGAATTGAGTACTTTCTGGCTTCCAGAACTTCGTCGATTAGAGGTTTATATCAATCATTTATTTAAATTATCATAGTTTTGCTTCTGGTCCTGTTGCCTTATTTGATGACTTGTCTGGGGATATTGTATTCATGAAAAGATATACTTTGTATAGCTGATTGTACCAAACTCCCAATATACTTCCGATGACATGACAAACAGACATATTTTTCTTGAACTTGTCACAGCTTATTATTTAATCGGAAATATGTAGCTCCTTATTTTAGTAATTGGAAATAATATATTTGATTTTTGGGAGCTATCTTGTGTCTGACATTTTTTTGGGTTTGTAATGGTTATATGTTAATCTTGTGAGTAGGTGAAAGTGCCAGTTATAGTGGTGGGTTGTAAGCTTGATTTAAGAGATGAGAACCAGCAGGTGAGCCTGGAACAGGTGATGATGCCAATAATGCAACAGTTTCGAGAGATTGAAACTTGCATAGAGTGTTCAGCATTGAAACAAATTCAGGTTTATTTTCAGCCCCTTACCTTTTTCCTATTTCTTTTGCTTTGATATCAGGACTAGTTTAGAAATATTATGTGGCTGCATGTATACTCTGATGGAATGTGAAGGTTTTGGAATCTGTTTGTTCTGGTGAAGACATGTCCTTGGAGGTTGTATGCACTATAGTGACATTTTGCACCATCACTATATCTATTTTCTTATTTATTTATTTTTCTTTTTTGCATTTTGAGTTTTCCTTATGCTGATAATTTCATTATAATATATATATTTGATCCATGTTCTAGCGTCTTGGATTTAGCTTTAATCTAAAAGTAACTTCATTAATAAGTTGTGAGTATAATGGATTTCGTAGTTGAATGATCCATGTACTCTGGAGGAGTGCTATGTGTCCTGAATTTCATATTTTAATAGTAAGAATTTCTGAAAGAAACATAGATTGGTTGTGGGAGAGAATTAGGCTTTTGGCATAAGCCCTTTCCTCATGCTGCTAATTTCCCCTCTTTTGTAATGCAAAAAGAAACAGCAAAAACAAAGAATCACATTTTCCAAAAGAAAAAAAGAAGAAAACATAGATAGGCTGTTTTCTTCATACATTTAGTTGGGAGGGGATTTTTGCTTAATTGGGATAATATTGTATGGATGGGTTTTGTTCTGGGAAGGATGGTTTCTTGGGGGCAAGTGGATGAGTTTTATGTTGATTATTTCCCTTCCTTTTTTTTCCTGTCTTATTATATTTGTGGACACCTGGTCCACATCTCTAAACTTTATTTTTCATCCTAAATACAGTATATTTCTTCCCCTCCCCCGCCCCCCCAAAAAAAAAAGAGAGAAAAAAATACGAAATTTGTGTTTTCCCTCTCTGTAGGTCCCCGAGGTTTTCTACTATGCACAGAAGGCAGTGCTTCATCCAACAGGGCCTTTATTTGACCAGGAATCACAGGCTTTGAAGCCTCGGTGTGTGAGGGCCTTGAAGCGTATCTTCATTCTTTGTGATCATGACAGGGATGGCGCCCTTAGTGATGCAGAGCTGAATGATTTTCAGGTTCTTCCACTTTCCCTTTTTTTCCCTCCTCTTTGTTGGGGTAGGGTGCTAGAGTGTCCTACATATAAAATCTTTGTTAGTTCATGTGTTTGAGTTTTGATAATATAATTTTTAAAGGCATGTTCTTTTATTTCATGAAGTTGGAATATCTTGCGCATAAGGCTTGTGATGATGCTAATAATAGTTGTAATCAGGTCAAATGCTTCAATTCTCCATTACAACCTTCTGAAATAGTAGGTGTTAAAAGGGTTGTACAAGAAAAATTGCGAGAAGGAGTCAATGAACGTGGGCTTACATTGGCAGGGTTCCTATTCCTCCATGCACTATTTATAGAAAAAGGGCGTCTCGAGACGACATGGACTGTCCTAAGGAAATTTGGCTATAACAATGATATTAAACTTGCGGATGAATTGATTCCATATTCAGCATTCAAACGAGCACCTGACCAGGTGAAATTGCAGTTTAATTGTTGCAACTGTTATATTCAGTTCCTAGTGATTGGATCTGTCATTAATGTCTGATATCCTGTGCTTGAATGCAATAATGTACTTCTTTTTGGTTTATTCCTCTGATATTGTCCTCCCTGAGTAATATTTTAGATTGCTTACTTTTTTCTTTGGCTATATTGCGTAGAGCGTGGAGCTGACTAATGAAGCTATCGACTTTTTGAAGGGAATATTTGAATTGTTCGACGCTGATGATGTATGTCCTGGCATGTGCTTTGGCGAATACTTTATTTGTTAACATGTTAATAGAGTTTCAATTTTCCTTTGAATGATTAGAATCTTTATCAGGAAATAATATGCTTATTTCCTGGTTGCCAAGTAGTTTATTGGTTCTCAAAAATCCTAACCTTATGGATTTCCTTCCAGGATAATTCTCTGCGACCCATTGAAGTTGAGGATCTGTTTTCTACCGCCCCAGAATGGTATATGTTTTGCTTTATAAATATTATTATTGTAATTAAATCCTTTTCTTTGCAACATATTTTCTCTAAATGCAAGACACCCTGTTCATCTCATCTGTTGGACCTGATAGTCTTTTAAACTTATTTTGTTTTCTGTTTGACCATGCAAGTAAAAGCCAATCTAATGATGAAATAAATTTAGTTTAATAAATTTTAAGGAACTGCTGATGACAAACAGTTTTAGTGATGCTGAATGAACCTTATTTTCAGTACCTGTTACAGTAATGGGGTGTAAGTGCTATGATTTATTCTGAGTTGTTACTTTCTTGCTTTAGTGAATTTCCACAATGTAAAGCTCCTACTTTGAGGTTAGTCCAATATTGACCCATTTCTTTTTGACTTTAGTCCTTGGGATGAAGCTCCATATAAGGATGCTGCAGAAAAAACTGCATTGGGAGGACTATCTCTTGATGGGTTTTTGTCAGAGGTATTTTTGTTCGCTAATCTCGCAGATTAGAGATTTCCTTTGTTTGTGTGGTTATTTATTTCAATTCCAACTTCCACTAATATAAGCAAAGAACTATCATTTTTCCATACACCAGTGCCTTGTGCTTCCTGATAAATGACAAGTAACATGTTGCAGTGGGCACTTATGACGCTCTTAGACCCGGCTCGTAGCGTGGAAAACTTGATATACATTGGATATCCGGGTGATCCTTCTTCTGCCATCCGTGTAACGAGGAAAAGGCGTATAGATCGTAAAAAACAACAAGCCGAAAGAAATGTCTTCCAGTGCTTTGTCTTTGGGCCTAAAAAGGCTGGAAAATCTGCACTACTGAATTCTTTTCTAGGAAGGTATCATCTGATTTCTGAATGATAATGTCAATTATTTCTTAATCTAATTGCTAGTTTATTCTTCATTAACTTTGTTATCCGGATATGATGATTGTCAATGCAGGCCCTTCTCTGATAATTATACTCCAACCACTGATGAGCGATATGCAGTAAATGTTGTCGATCAACCTGGGGTAAGCGGATAGAATATGATTTTTCTTTGTAGTTTTATCACAGTTTGTTATTGATATAATTAACTGGGAGGCTGTTCAGTTCTCTTACCACTATATTTTTTTGCCATAGGGAACAAAGAAAACTGTTGTGTTACGAGAAATTCCTGAAGAAGCAGTTGCAAAACTGCTGTCGAATAAAGATTCTTTGGCTGCCTGCGACATAGCAGTATTTGTTCATGATAGGTAAACAGAAGACCAAAATGTATTCTTTCGTTAATCATATAAATTGATGATTCATTAAATCTTTTGAGTTCAAATAGTTCAGCATTTTCAAGTCTGGGATTTAACTGCAAATGATGAAAAAGCTGGTTGAAGTCTATGGATGAGAATGTAGAAAGACATTCTGCTTTTCCTTGCATTCATCTGGATACATCTATCTGCATATATTTAGAGAGAGAAATTTGCTTTTTCTTTTTTGCACTGCTATTCTGCTCGTAACCTAGGTTTTGCTCATTTCGTATCAGATATATATTCATTCTTTGATGATGATGATGTTTGCTTCTTCAGTTCCGATGAGTCCTCATGGAAAAGAGCAACTGAATTGCTTGTGGAAGTTGCCAGTCATGGTGAAGATACTGGCTTTGAGGTGCCTTGCCTCATTGTAGCAGCTAAAGATGATCTGGATTCATTTGCAATGGCTATTCAGGATTCTACCAGGGTATTTACTTGTTTAGTGATGGTATTATACAAGTAATTGAGTAACTATTAGCAATCAGTCTCTTATCTGGAGTAAAGAAATCACCACATTGTGCTTTTTATGAGTCTATCTGTTTTTTTCCTCTTGTGTGATTTTGCACGATTTTTGTGTTCCTTTGGTAGAACAAAGATGTCTGAACATTACTGACGTTAATATTTATAAGAATTTTTTACTTGGGCAAGGTAAACTAAACTCCAGATAAGATTTTTAATTTGTTTGGCAATCATGCAATCCCCACTGCCTTTATAGGATTTAGTCGAATTCTAGTGTCTTTGTTTCTCTCATTGTCCCCGTGAAAAGTTTGGTTTGACGTTAGATCCTCTATTGTTGTTTATATTGCTGGTGTTTTGCTGCCTTTTTCTAGTTAATCTATCACCCGTCTGGAGGAGGACTGAAACTGAAGTAACATTGTCTTTTTTTGGGGTGAAAATTTTACTTTTGTAGGTTAGTCAGGATATGGGGATAGAGGCTCCGATACCTGTTAGCTCGAAGTTGGGTGATTTTAACATTATTTTCCGGAGGATCGTACAGGCAGCAGAGCATCCTCATTTGAGCATCCCAGAAACTGAAGCTGGGAGAACCAGAAAGCAATACCATAGACTAATAAATCGCTCTCTTATGATTGTTTCAGGTTTGTTATCAATCTCTTGTGAAAAAAGAAAATATTGATTTCTGATTGAGCCATTCGAACTTGAGATGTGTCAGCGGATGTAGAAAATATTCCTCTACCCTTTTTCAATTGTATACCAGTTAATGTTTATGTGTTTCCTCATTGTAGTAGGAGCAGCAGTTACTATTGTCGGACTTGCAGCTTACCGTGTCTACTTGGCAAGGAAGAATTCTTCCTCATCATAAAGGCTGAACGTTTGTCTCTCAACCTGCCACATCCTCGGATACAGCTGATTGTGCCAATTCATTGGGTTTCCTCAGAGTCTCATTTGTAGAGAATTTGATAAATTTTATTTTAAATGTCATGTCATTAGTTTTACTATTCAACTCTTTTTCTATCTTTTGGAAGTGTTTTATCAAGTAAGCTAGTTTGGGAAAGCGATCCAGTAGTAGAACATAAATCACATGTACAATGGAACACGTTATTGTGCAGGGATTGTGCAATAAAATTTTTTTGCCACAGATTGTTCCCATTTTTTAAACGTGATGCCCTTTGTTATGCTCTTTTCTTCTCTTTTATCTTCCTAATTTGCCAAAAGAACTCATTTTCTAATTTTCTAATTTTTTTTTTTTGTGTCGTGGTCGGAAAATGTTAGATAATGAGAACAAAATGCATTTTATCATAACGTGCATTTACAATTTATTGTTGTACAATTTTCCTCTCCCCTCTTATGGAACTAGGCACAAATTACTTGTGATCCTCAGGGAGATGGGGCATCTATAGATTTCCAGTTGGTTTGCTGGTGTCTGGAATCTGGATTGAGCCAAAAACCATTTCAATCATCACAGTATGCTGTTGGCCATCGTGAAGGGACTCTGCAGTTGTATCCTGCCGTCAGGTTTTGCCGTCCCTGTTGAGCCGGCGAAGTTTGGTTCCCAATGCTTCGATCATCGGACTAACCCATGACTCTTTGGCTGCTGCTCCTTCCATGTCTAGCTGTGAACAGTACTTCGCGAAAACCTCTGTAGTCACGTGAAGCTTAAACTCCAGAGTAAACAAGAAATTCAGCTCAAGCTTGTTCATTTCTGCGGTGCTTATCCCTCCTATTTTGGCATAATATGCATTGTTATAGCACCTACAAGCACGTTCAGAGATCAAAAAGTTAAAAACGAAAGATTTGATTGAAAGCAGCAGACTGGGTTGTTGAGATATCAAGTTCTTACTCATCATCAACAAACTTTGCAGCCACTAGAAAGCTCGTGATCAGAAGGCGATGAATGTTGAGTCTCGTAAGGCAACCATTGATTTGTTGGAGGAACCGATCAAGGTATATGTATGCAACAACAAAGCAAGAAGGACTGCACCTGGAGTACTTGAATATGCGTTCAATGTATTGTCTAATGCTCAAACTTGGTGCTTGTAAACAGTGAAATATTGTGACAACTTCCTTCTTTTTTGATGCCTTCGATGAAGATTCATTTTTCTGGATTGATCTCTCAAGAACTGATGAAAGAATCGACAAGACACGAGGAGATGATGAACTTTTTTTACCTGGAGAATCAACTAAACCTAGTGCTGAATAAGTTTCTGATTCAACTAGTTTGCCATTGCACACCATAGCAGGGGAAGAAATTTAAAAAAAGGGAAGAAAAAATGATTAAGAACTGTGCAATCTATTTGCTGAGAATATTGTTGGGTTTGAGTCTCTAAACAGAGATATTCCTGCTAAAGAATTTAATGTAACCACGTGTTGCTGCACAAGCTCAGCTCTAACAAGTAACAACTACTCTAGCATATATTCTCTTTTGCAAACATTCGCATTTTTTTTTTTAAACCTTTCGTGCACAAAATTGTAGATTTTTTGGGGTTTTAAAAAATATTGAGTTCTGCAGGATAGAATGATTCATGTAGTTCAACTTTTCCCTTCATTGCTTTCTTTTTGAGCTAAAGTCACCGATGGAATAAATCCAAATACTTATCTTAGAAAAAAAATTAAGAACCCTATTCCTGGTGGGCCAGTTGGGCATTAACCATTCAAGCTTATAGGAGCAGGCTGAGCAGAGCAGCAAATAACACAAGGATTAGTATACAAATGAATAGATAATATACAAATGAATTGATTATTAGTACAGAGTGAAAGGCACACCATATTCTATTTATACTTTCTTTTTAATGTGTATCACAAGACGTATCCGAAACGTGGACTTAAAAAGGGAATAGTTTAGGAGGACCTAGTTCCAAGCATGGTGGGGTTTTTGCAAATCTTGTGATGTGTTGAGCATAATAATGTTGGAATCTTGAATGGTGGCCATATTCTATCCACGTTGGTTGGATTCGAATGCGATTGTTCTTTAAAACAAAAGAAAAAGAATTGGAAATTAGAGGAAATTTTACATTTTTAAAATTTTATTTTAAAACTAATATTTTGTAAAGATTGGTGACAAATTCAACTTCATGGAGGTTCCAAGAGGTAAGGTTTCATGGTAATGAACTAATGACGCTGAAGTGGGAGGGTAGCTGAAGTATTATATGTAAGAATAAGAGATCAACTCTTTAATATTTATCTTTATGAGTAATATTATATTTACATAGTTAAGACATATAGTTATATTTTTTCGCATGTTGCATTTTTAAGGAATATATTTTAAGCTTTTCTAATTTATAAAATGTGGATTTTTTCCCTGCTGTTGACACGAGTGCACTCTCAATAAATTACAAACCGTCCACTTTTCAAATACTAAAATAATGTGTTTTTTTTAGACTTAGGGCCCGTTTGGGATTGCTTTTAGGAGACCTAAAAGTGATTTTGAAAATTTAAAAGCTAGTTTTAGTGTTTGGTAAAAAAAAATTAAAATCACTTTTAAAATCAAATTTTTGAAAAGTAGCTTTTAAATTCTGATTTTGAAAATCAATTTTATCATTTAATACAATTTCATAAATATCCTTAAAATTATTATTTAAATCCAAAATTATCCTTATTCAAATTGGAAACAAAATAATTTATAAAAAAAAATTGTATTATAATTCATAAATATAAATTTATTAATATCAATTTATTGGTCGAATTATTATTAAATTTATTTCACTATATTATTAATTTAATTATCAATTGCTTTAAGATAAAAAAATAAAATAAATATATTATAAATTTTATTTTTAGTAAAAATTATTATAATACACAATTAAAAATATTATATGTACATGTTTTTATATATATAAGTAAATTTTATCTTATATTATGAATATTTTAATTTATTTTCTCTTTAACGGTAAAATTTACCAAACGCTCAAAACTCAAAAACAAAATTTACCAAACACTTGATTATTTACTGTCAATTATTTTAAAAGTTACAGCATTTCCAAACTGGCCCTTATTTTGATAAGGCAATGATGACTAGCGCAAACCAAAAGTCGATTGTTCCCTAGGTCACTGCTAAAAGTGATAAAATTTTTTTAATCATACGTAGAGAGAAAATTTTCAATAAAAATTCCTGCACTTTATAAAATGTAAGAACCCTTACAAGATAAATGACTACACACATACGCAAGTGCATACATGAAACGCGAACGCTTAAATCTATAAATAATTTTTATGCCAAGTAGATATTTGAAAAGTTATTCCCACACCAATCGAACAATCATCCGTCAAAGCTTCGGATGATGAGTATGGCCTAAGATTTGATTTTCTATTTCTTTCCTTAGCCAAAAAGATAAAATGCACATTCCATACTTGCTATTAAGAGCAAGCTATAGCATATTCTTTCACCAACACTTTACGTTTGTCTCCCTGTTCACGCCATTCTTTTTTTCTTTATTTACGTTTTGGCTGTAAGTTATTCCTTTCGGATGGGGTGAGATAAGATTATTCCTCTCGTTGGATTTTGCTTTTGCGTGCACTATAAGAATTGAACGAAGATGGCTGCACGCCTTCTCACATCACAACATAATTAATTCATTATAAGCTCCTAAATTTCTTTCAGCATAAATTATTCTTGCAATCACTCATCATCAATTTCGCCATGGTTGAAGCGATCCTTTCCCCTATCTTGGAGCAGCTGATTTCAATGGCTGCTGAAGAGGCGAAGGAACAGGTGAGGCTGGTAACGGGTGTCAGAAAGGAAGCGGAGAAGCTGACCCGCAAACTCCTAGCCATTCAAGCTGTGCTCAATGATGCTGAGAAAAGGCAAATAAAGGAGGAAAGAGCCAGTCTCTGGCTCGATCAACTCAGAGACGCATGTTACGACATTGAAGATGTGCTGGGTGAGTGGAACACTGCAAGGCTCAAACTGCAGATCGATGGAGTGGATGATCATGAGAATGATGCTCTCGTTCCTAAGAAGAAGGTATGTTCCTTCTTTCCTGCTGCCTCTTGCTTTGGCTGCAAACAAATTTTTTTACGTCGTCGCATTGCTCTCAAGATGAAAGACATCAATGAAACTCTTGATGATATTGCCAAACAAAAAGCCGAGTTTGGCTTTGCTGTGAATGATATTAACAGTAATGAGAGAGCGGATCAACGAGTACCAAGTATCTCCTCAATTGATGAGTCCGACATATTTGGTAGAGAAACACAGAAGAACGATCTGGTTAATAGGCTGTTATGTGAGAGTAGTGAAGAGCAGAAAGGCCCCTGTGTCATCTCACTTGTTGGGATGGGGGGCATAGGCAAAACTACTCTTGCTCAATTAGCCTACAACAACGATGATGTTAAAAATCATTTTGAGAAAAGAATATGGGTCTGTGTGTCACACCCGTTTGATGAGTTCAGAATTGCTAGAGCAATCATTGAGGCTCTAACAGGTTCTGCCCCTAACTTTGGTGAGTTTCAATCTCTCATGCAACATGTTCAAGGATGTGTTGAAGGCAAGAAATTTCTTCTTGTCTTAGACGACGTGTGGAATAAATATTACTATAAATGGGAACCATTCTACAATTGTTTAAAGAATGGTGTCCACGGAAGTAAAATTTTAATTACTACACGTGATGAAACTACTGCCCATGATATGAGATCAACTAAAATTATCCGAATTGATCTTTTGTTGGAAAAGGAATGCTGGTCAATATTTGAGTCATTAGCATTTCTCGGCAAGTCCATGGAGGGATGTGAGAATTTAAAAAAAATTGGTCGAGAAATTGTAGGAAAATGCAAGGGCTTACCTCTAGCTGTAAAGACCATTGGTAGCCTTTTAAGGTCTAAAAACACTGAAGAAGAATGGCAAAATATTTTAAAGAGTGAGATATGGGATCACGAAGTGGTTGAGAGAGGTCTATTGGCCCCTCTGTTGTTGAGTTACAATGAATTGCCCTCTAAGGTAAAACATTGTTTCTCATATTGTGCTGTTTTTCCGAAAGACCTTGAAATACGGAAGTATAAGTTAATTGAACTATGGATGGCTCAAGGTTACCTTAATGAGAAAGGAAACAAAGAGATGGAGGACATAGGTGAAGAGTATTTCAACATTTTAGCTAGTAGTTCATTTTTTCAAGAGTTCGAAAGAGATGGTGATGGTAAAGTCCATACGTGCAAAATGCACGATTTAGTGCACGACCTTGCCCAATTTATATGCAGGAATGAATGTTTAACAGTGAAAATTCCTGGTGGTGAAGAGTCAATTATGAGTTCCTTTGAGCCGAAAAAAGTTCTTCATTTAATGTTAACTATAGACTGGGGGACTTCAGTCCCGATAGCCATTTGGAATAGAGTTAAGAGAATGAGACGATTGCGTAGCCTCTTGGTTGAAAGTGGTGATTATTCATGGTCTAGCAAAGTTTTACCTCAATTATTTGACAAACTAACTTGTTTAAGGGCATTAACATTAGAGAGCTATGTGAGTTATAATCGCATCAAAGAAATTCCAACAAATATAGAAAAATTGATACATCTGAAATACCTTAGTTTGGCCAGTCAAATGGAGATAAAAAAATTACCCGAGACATTGTGTGAGTTGTATAATTTAGAACGTTTAAATGTTAGTTGCTGTTTTAATCTTAGAGAATTACCTCAAGGGATTGGGAAGTTAAGAAAGCTGATGTATTTACACAATTCGGGGACTCATTCTTTAAGATACTTGCCGGTAGGGATTGGGGAATTAATCAGGCTTCGGGAAGTGAGAGAGTTTGTTGTGGGCGGAGGGTATGACAGAGCATGTAGCCTTGGGTCTCTTAAAAAGCTTAACCTCCTTCGAGAATGTTGGATAAGTGGGCTGGGTGGTGTGTCAGATGAGGGGGAGGCTAGAAGGGCTGAACTTGAGAAAAAGAAAAATCTCGTTGAGTTGGGACTTTATTTTAATTATGTAAGCGATGGAGATGAAGAACAAGCTGGGAGGAGGGAGAATGAGGAGGATGAAGATGAACGGCTTCTTGAAGCCTTGGGACCACCTCCTAATTTAAAGGAATTACGGATAAGTAAATACAGAGGCAGGAGGAATGTTGTCCCCATAAATTGGTTCATGTCGTTAACCAATTTAAGGGCTTTAGTTCTCTACGAGTGCAGAAACTGCGAGCATTTGCCTCCTTTGGGAAAATTGCCATCCCTTGAATCTCTTTATATTGTAGTAATGGAAAGCGTGAAAAGAGTGGGTAATGAATTTTTGGGAGTAGAAAGTGATACGGATGGCTCCTCAGTTATTGCCTTTCCCAAATTGAAACAGCTCATGTTTCGTAATATGGAAGAACTGGAAGAGTGGGATTGCGGGCCTGCAATAAAGGGAGAAATCATAATCATGCCATGTCTTTCTTCCTTGACTATTTGGAATTGCCGTAAATTAAAAGCACTGCCCGATCACCTTCTTCAGAAGACAACACTGCAGGGATTGAAGATTTGGGAGGAATGTCCTGTTTTAAAAGAACGTTGCAGAAAGGAGACAGGAGAGGACTGGCCTAAGATACGCCACATTCCCGAAATCTCCATTGGCTGAAAGCGCGCGGCTGCAATTACAAATTACAATCACCCCCGGCCACGGGTAACTTCCTTCTAGAGCTCCTATGTTACTTAAAAAAATTAATTAGTTGTTATTTTTTTTAATCCAATTTAGAAATTAATTATTATAAGTGTGTCGTCAATTCCTTTGCTCTCTGCTTAATGAAATATTAAAGAAACTTTTCATTTTCAGCCAATTAATTAAGAGCGGATCGAAAACAGACAGACGTGAGAGTGCATGAGATGAAACGTCTAGTCCAACAGTGAACAGAGCTAACAATGAAAGGAATCAAATTAACTCTGGTTAGTAATTGCATATGCTTTCCTTCTCATTTGCTCTCTACTCTTCTTCATTAATTTGCTGATGCCTGTCCAATTGTTTATATTTACAAAACCATTATAATTAGATATATTTGTCTAACTGATTCATTTGTTTTGGTGGAGGAAGCGATATTTTTCAGCCAAAAAGGAATTACGTAAATGGCGTAGCAGAGAAGGAATTGGGGGACGGGCGCGGCGCGTGCTTTTTTAATCTGCTATGTATGTTTTCAGTATTCAGCAATTTGTTTGTTTTGTTTTGTTTTGTTTTTTGTGAGCCTTGTGTTTGTAAAGAGAATGAATAAGGAAAAGCACATGACAGAAAGAGCTCTTCTGGGGGTTGATTGGTTTAGAGTGTTAAGATTGGTGTTTCTTTTCGTTTTATTTGCATCTGAGAGCTTATTATTATTTGTACAATTTTTCATTACATAGTGGATTATCAGTATTACTATCCGTGGATGTAGGCATATTAATTAATATGTCGAACCACGTAAAATTTTTTGTCTTTGTATGTGTTTATTGCATTATTTGATTATCATAACCAAACTCTATAAAAAATGGTGAAATTAAAAATTTTGGTTTTGCATGGGGTCATAATTTAAAAATAACATACCTACAATGATCATAACATAAAATTTATAAAAAAAATAAGTCAAGTTCAGTTATTAGTTTGTTCGATAGCAAAATTTTTATCCAAAACAAAATAAATAATTACCCACAAACTATTAAACATACCAGTAAATGTAACATTCATTTAATAAAACAAATTTCAAATTACCTTAGCAAAACTTTTTTAAAATGATGTCATGAAGCTTAGAATATACATGCATCATGATAAGGTTTTGAGGACCGTACCTCGTATTGAAAGAATCACTGAAGTAAAGCTCTGGTGGCTGATCAAATTATGTTGATCACATTATTATTATTATTATTATTTTCCTACCAAATATCATCTGAAAGGGTAGATGCTTACTCATGATCATATCACGGGGATCATTTAGCAAGATACCGTATATATATATATATATTGCAAATGGGCATCACTTAAGAAAATAATTAATGATTTTCAGTCCTCAAAAAAAAAAAAAAGAAAGGCAAAATTATCTTGACACTTTATAAGTGGGGAAATTATGCACATTTTTAGAGAAGTAAAGAATTTATTTTAACCAAGAACAGAATCAATTATTGACAAAACTAGAAGGAATGAAACTAAATTGTTATTTGGAACCGCTACAAAATTGGGTTTTTTGACAGAATAATTTTGTCACAGATCATGTTATTGACATAATTTTATTCCGTCCAAAAAGTCCTTGTAAGAATATAGCGACAGAAAATTCAACAATTAATGACAAAATATTTCTGTCAAGGAATTGTGTTACAATTCTTTATTTACATGGAATCTGACGTGGCAAATGACATGGCATCTCAATTTGCAAACATGGCATTTGAGATGGCAAATAAGTTTTATGCTTACATGACATTTTATGCTGAGTCATTTTTTTGAGCTTAATTTATGTCAAAAATTTAGGTAATATTATTATTATTATTATTAATCTTAAAATAATTAATTTGTTCTTTTCAATTACCAACAACCCTTATTTTTGTAGTTCCCTTACGATTATAAAATCATTTTGATCCATTAAATATTTTTAAAAACCACAATGCAATTTAAAAATATTTCAACTATTCTGTTATTAAATATTTGCTGATATCATAAAAAATTACATACATTTTGTCGCAAGTTAACGTAAAGAAAATTTCTTTTTGCCAGAACCATAAATCGTTAGAGGTTACAAATCCTCTCCAGAAGCCAATTACATCGCTTTAAAAGGAACAATTACATTTGCTCAAATTGAATCTAAAGACATGCTCAATAATAAAATCTCAACAGCTCACATAATCAACAACAATGCTTGAACCTGAAGGCATAACCAAAATCTTAGCAAAGTTGAATCCGCAGGCATCACAGAATATTGCATCAACACTTCTCCAACATCTTAGCAAGTTGAATCTGATGCCATAGGTCTTTTAAAAGTAAATATTACATAGTATTTAGGTTTAGGCCAATTAACCTATTCTAATTTCATCATGAGAATTAGATTTAATGAATGTTATAAAACATTGTCAAGCCTATACTACATGTTAAAAAAAAAATCTATTGAAAATAACACATGGCATTCTAACAAACACCTGGTGTACAAATTTTAAATTGTTATTTAAATTTTAACATTCATTAAATCTTGTAAAAATTGCAATCGCGACTAATTAAACAATCTCAATAAGAAAGATTGCAACCAAAAAAAATAATCTTGTAAATACAGTCAATATCGAAGACAATTATGCAAACAAGCGAATATTATAATTCATATATCATAATTTTTAATAAAAGTAAACAGAGACCGTAAATTATAATGTAGAAAGCTTGATTAAATTTATAATAAACAAAGAACAAAGTAAAGTAAACGGCTTATTTCTGAGGACTAGATCAAGAAAAATAAATTTTTTACATCACTTTGAGAGAGAGCGAGAGAGAGACGAAGAGCCAAAGAGGAAGGCGAAATGCGAGAAAGAGAAGGCGAGAGGTGTGAGATTCGTTCCAAGCTTTCAATTTCAGAACGTTTTTGTGTTAATGTTATTCCAGCAGCACATAAAATAAAAGGGGGATTGAAGATAAGAATTTTGAATTATTTTGATTTGGCGCATTTTTTGGGCGCCCATTCTGCCACTATTTGATATTTTAGTTGTAAAACCTCAGGTTTGTACTTTAATTTTTTTAAACCTTTTTCATTATATTTTATAAATTGATAATTTATAAGCTTTCTTATTAGATTACGTATTGAAAGTTAATTAAAATTTAAAACGTTAAATATATGTTCTGGATAGGTTAAACAAATATTAAATGTGTATTTCAATTTAAAATAAAATATATATTCTCTTTTTTTTTAGCACTTATTGGGTTTTTTTCACTAACCTTAGGCTGAGTCCAACCTGAAACACTCAATCTCAAACTCGAGCCAAGATTTTCGAAAGACCCACCGAACATTTTAGATGGTAAATTCTTATTGGTTGAGCATGCCCTCTTAATATGATGAGGTGGCAAACTTGGCAATCTAAGATAATTAAAATAGTAAATTTTGTTTGATAGAATTTTATCCTTGACTTTTTAAAGACATATTCACATCAGTTAAGTCATTGAAATCTTTTAAAATGATGTCATTTTTCAATGCCTACGTGGAATTACAAATTTAAAAAGAAAGTTCATTGATAAAATTATGTCAAACAAAATTAAAATATTTAAAACACAATTTTGTAAAATATTAAAAAGTGAGATTTTACTTAAACCTTTTGATAGTATTATGTCAAAAATCACTTAACTTACTATTTGTGACAGAATTTTGCAACTATTCTCTTATAGAAAGGCCTCTAAGGTTTTGAAACGATTGTGTTTGCCACATCAGCAAAATAATATATTTGTCACAAAACTTTGACACATACATGACCACGTGAAAAAGCTTTCTGTCAAAGAAATTCAGTTTTTTAGTAGGGAGATTAATCTTCGGCGCAATACATAATGTTGGAATATTTATCGGTCATCATTTATTTCTTTCTATATTAATTTTGTTGGATTAGAAATAGGGGTGGGCATAAACCCACAACCCATGGGTTTATCCAAACCCAAACCAAATTAAATGGTTTGGGTTAGGTAAATCATGAAAATGGGTTAAATGTGGGTTTTATATAAAAAACAATTTCATTATGGGTTGGGTATGGTTTACCCATGGATTATGGACAAAACCTCAACACTCAAAATTTTCAAATGAAATAAATGAAAACAAAATAAATGAACACAAATAAGTGAAAAGCCACCGTTAAATTTTTTGCGGCGTGATCAATTGTCAACAGTTAGAAAATGAAAATAACAGTAAAAATAAATTTAAATTAAATAAATATTGTTGTAAATAACATAAATTTTTTTTCTTATTTACAAAAATTACATGAATAGAAACTAAATAAAAAATTAAGTATTAAAATAAGAAATATATGTTTTGATATGAGCAAAAAAATTAATAATAAAATTTTTTCTTGTAATTATTTATTTTGTGAACATTTTCTTATAATAAACATTTTGTAATATTTTAAAATTAAATGTAAAAACTATAGGTAAAATATTTTATTATTTATCTTATAATAAATTTTTATTTTTCATTCAAGTTTTCTTATAATAATTTTTTTATCATTTTACTAATAATTTTCTTATATATTTATTATAAGAAAATTTTCACAAAATAAATAAGTATAAAAAATTTTTATTATTAATTTTTTTGTTCATATCAAAACATATATTTCTTATTTTTAATGCTTTATTTTTTATTTAGTTTCTATTAATGTGATTTATTTAATTTATAATAAATATAAATAAAAGAGTAGTTGAAAATAAGGGTAATATTGTAAACTTATACTATTAGGGGGTTTTATTATAAAAAGAAAGGAAAAAATGATATATATTGATTATTGTCGGGGGAAAGTGGCAATCTCCCTAAAATTAAGCATATAAGTAGACAACATAACGCAAAACTACCAAAACGATAAATAAAAACAAATATTGCATAATAAATAACAAGTAGCAAAATTTATTATTAGATTGTTAATGTCATGTTTGTGAAAGTTTATTATTAAAGTGTACGTTCTTATTTATTGAGAAATAATAATTTTTGTGATTAAACTTTATTTTGATTTTCTAGTATTCTTTAATTTAAGGATTAAGTTATTGTAAAATTTATAATTTTTATCCACTATATTTTTTATATATTTTAATATCAATAATGGTTTGGTTTGGGTTGGATCCAAATTTTTATGGTTTGGTTTGGGTTGACTTAAAATCCAACTCAAACCAACCCATGCCCACCCCTAATTAGAAAGCAACCAATCAACTAATCTATATTAATTTTCAACTATCTATTAGTGTCTAAATTATACTCTCAATGACTTAGTTAAATAATTTCCAATACTTTTATTTAGTTAGCTAATAGATTTTGAATTTTAGGGGAGGTATGAGCTAAAAAAAATCGATTTAAATTTAATCTACTCTCCAATCTTTTAAAAAATGAACTTAAAGAAATACCTAGATTGCATATATCTATATATATATATATATATAGAGAGAGAGAGAGAGAGAGAGAGAGAGAGAGAGAGAGAGACTAGAATATAAAAGAAACTTTTTATGTAGTGTTTATCTTAAATAAGTATATTTTATTTACTTGTACTTTTTGTTATTATTTCAAAAACCTTCTTCCTCTGTAGTGTAAATTTTTGTGTAGTGTAAAATATTTTATTTATAATTTGACGGGTTTTGTTATCTTGCATAATAAGATAACAAATATAAAGTAAATAACAATTGTTTAATAAAAATCTAATGGCCGTGGAAATTTGTGAGAGAGTTGGAAATGGGTGACAAGTGTACCTTGTTATATAAGATAACAAGAGCATAATTTGACAACTTAGAACTACATTTTAATCTTAATAAAAAAAATGAAGTGCATTTAATAAATCTACCCACGCGCATCAAATGCGCGTGAAAATAAAATACCTACACATAAGAAAACAATTTGACAACGCTCAACGTGCTGCCATGCAATCTTAAAACAAAATGTCAACTCAAAACAAATCTTTCATCTTTCAACAAAGACGTGAAGCAAAATTCAATCAAATGGCTGCAGCTTCATCGTCATCTTCACCACCTGCTTCCAACAAACCCACAAATTTCAGTCAAAAGCTCTTTATGATCTCTCTTCTTCTCCTCTCCTTCTCGCTTTTCCTTGTCGTTTTGTCATTCAAACCTAAACAACAACCCCATTTGGCTTACGAGCCTAATAATAAATATTATACTAACTGTTTTCAACTGATTTTGGGATAGGAAAAGTCAAACCAATCTAGAACAATAAATTTATATTTTTGTGGGAGATGGGGTACCTCACTAGTTTATTGTGTGCGGTGCGGTGTATCTAAGATTTGGGGGAGGTGAGAAAGGGAGAGAGAGTAATGGTGAAAGGTTTAGAAGAGAGGTATCCTTGAGATGAGCTTCACGCAAAACAATGAAATAGAGGTTAGAGGTGAAGCCGGGGTACCTTCACACGCTCAAGTTAGCAAACTCAAGTTTTTACAGAGGCTTAGCCCTCTGTAAATTAGGGTTTAAGGTTGAAGAAAACCTATTTTCGGAGTGTGAGTGTTTTGGGCGAATGAGAGCATGATGGAGAATGAAACCTAGGCACCTTTATATATGGAGTACCACGTGGCGTACTTTTTAACGTCCTTTTACCTCTTTATAATTGTTTTTGGGCCGTTATTTGCATGTTCGCGGCGTATCTCATCTTTTGGAAACGTGGCGCTTGGAGAGTGGTCAGGTACCTCTGCCGGTAGGGGTCGGGGACAGTGTCCTTCACTTTGCGAGGTAGCGGCCTCCTTTTAGCACGTCGCTTTTGATTCCTAATTCTGACAAAATCAAATGATATCTTTTAGGAGGCGGAGACGTTTCTCATGGCGGGTATTTTCGGTGGATTCTCTTGCATCCGCTTGAATTACATGGGGTACCCCTACTGTATGGGGTACCTCATATGGGGTACCTCTATTTGTGTGGGATACCTCTAATTGTATTTATACGGGGTACCTCAAGTCATGCCGGGCACCTCGGATTATGATACCATTCCATTGGCTGACACGTGGCGCTCTATTACCTTTCCTATCTTTCCCTCAAACAACATCCCCCTAGTTTCTTTTTGGCGAGAAGTATTGGAGGCAAAAGAAACTCATTGTATGAGTGACACGTGGCGATGCGGCTGGACCGGAGGGTACCTTGCTTGACTAAACTTTGTGTACTTCAAACTAAAAAATCTTCTCTTTGTCTTTTCCTTTTCCCGCTTTTTTTTTTTTTTTTTTTTTTAACGAACAGTTGTCTTCATATGTCTCTCTCCTTTTTCTTGGGAAGTGGCAGCCGTCTGACACGCAGTTTGAATTTTGAAAATACAAATCTCACTCAAACATCCCTGAACTCCTTTCTTGAGCAACGTGTTCTGTCAGGTTGAATTTAAAACTCCTGACGTGTGTCAAAATTTTGAAAATCCCCAAACGAACTCCCAAAAATTGATTATTTCCAGTAGCCTTTTTCTTCCATAATTTCGTCTCTTCTTCTAACTGCATCAACATTGTCACAGGTAAAAATAAAAATTTCTTTACTCTTTTTTTTTTTTTTTTTTTTTAGCCTTGTTCATCTTCCCTAGGCTTTACTCTCCCTTTACTCTTTTTCTTTTATTTCTTTCCCATTTTCTTTCTCCCTTTTCTTTCTTACGTTTCTCCTTCCTTTTTCTCTCTTTTCCTTCTTCCTTTTCTTTCTTTCTTCTTTCTCTTTCTCTCTCGGCTGCGTTAATGCACGTTTTCCGGCGTGGATCTCGGCTGCGGTGGCGGTTTGGGCTCCGATCCGGTTCAAGGCGATTTCCGGCTCACGGCGAGATCTCGGTCGCGATACACACGGTAACCCTCCTTCATCGTTTCTTCATTTTTCCCTTGGTGCTTTCTATTCCTTCCCTTTTCTTCTCTTTTTCGTTTCGGCTTGGTGTTTCTCTGTGATTTCCGGCGTCGGTTTGGTGTGGTTGCGGCCGGCGTTGGTTCGGCTGGCTTTGGTGTGGTTGCGTTGGTTCGTGGCTGCGGTTTTGGTTTTAGTTTAGCGTTCTCGATTTTTCTCTCTTTTTTTTTTTTTTTTTTGGCCGACGTCCTCCTTCGCATTTTTCCGGCGTCGGTTCTTCTCGGTGGTTGCGGCTGGCGTTGGTTCTCGGTGGTTGCCATTACGATTCTTCTGCTTCTTCATTTTATTTATTCATATATTTATAAATAACTATATATATATAAGCTTATTTTATTTTTATACTTGCATATTTTTACTCACTGTTTTTTGTTGCCTGCAGCTTCGTCTTGCCACGATTTTCAATCCCGATCTGCTGAATTGGTGAATCACAGGTATCCCTCCTTGCTTCTCCTCCTTTGGCGCATTCACCGTGGCGCTATTTTGTATACTCTGAGAAAATTTTATTTTTTATTTTTGCTGTTTTTGTTTTGTTGGTTGGTGTTTGCATTTGGTGGTTGATGTGTGGTGGATGGTGCTTGGTATGGATATGTTGCTGTTTGGGAAACGTGTGGCTTGGTGGATGTGTTGTTGGGGGCTTGTGGATGTGTTGTTGGATGTATTGTTGGGGAACTTGTGGATGTGTTGTTGGGTGTATTGTTGGGGAACTTATGGATGTGTTGTTGGGGGAAAGTAGATGGGTAAGAAACACATGGTACCCCCGAGGAAGCGACGTAAAGTTGGGGCTAGTAGGGTTGACAGCCCTCCTGCGGGTTCCCCTTCCCGCATCTCCATTAGCGAGGGGGATCGGTCCCCTCCTAGTTCCTCCAAGAGTTGTAATTCTCGTTCTGAGCCCCCTCCCCCTAGGAGTACCCCTCGTGTCAGCCCACGCTTTCCTAGTAAACGGCCTACCCCACATCCTCGAAAGAAGGGTAAGCCAACCAAGCCTAAGGTTCCAGCCTCTGGACTGCCTAAGTCTCCCACACCTTCAAAATCTAGCAACCCTTTTTCCCTAGGCATTAGGAGGGCTATTTTGGGGGACTTAGAACAAATTAGAGCCAAATACAATATTCCTCCGTCTGTCCAGCTTAGGGTACCCCATGTAGATGAGCGACCCGAGTGTCCAAAGTCTGATGGGATTGCTCTCCATATCGACCTCTTCGATCTAGGACTCCGCCTGCCCCTCCAACCATTCTTTATGAAAATGTTTAGTTATTTGGGGGTAGCTCCTGGGCAGCTGTCCCTTCCAGGGTGGAGGACACTGACGGGCTTACATGTGTTATGGTTGGAGGTCGTGAAGCGCGACATTTCTGTTCGGGAGTTGAGGGGCCTTTACCAATTCAAGAAGCCTAAGGGTCCCGGCATTGCTTACTTCTCCCCCTGGGGTGATCATGGCCACATCGTTGAGGGGAACCCCGCCTTGAAGAAGGGTTACCGAAAGGGATGGTTTGTCGCTGAGGGTAGGTGGGGAACAGAGACTCTGGGTGAGAAGGGCGACCCCGTGGAGGTTCCTCATTCCTTCAATGTAGATTGTAAGTATCTCCCTTACTTATGGTTCTTTATCGGAATCTTTCGCCTGAATGTCTCACTAACCTTGAGTTCTTTATGCTTTCGCAGGTGTGACATGGGCTAAAGGATCATGCCCAGTTCAGGAGGTGGGCAGAGAGGTGAAGAAGTTTATGGACAGGCTTCGAGGTGCACAGAGGGTAGTGATGTCTTTGGAGGAGGCCGATTATGGAGAGCGGGATTGACCGAAGTCCTACACTGCTCTGGGGTGATTCATGTATGATTTGGGTGTCGGGGGGTATCCTATTATTACTTATGGGACTGGGGTACCCCATTATTATTGCATTCCTCATTTCGCTTCCCCGCTTTCCATTTCTTATTTTTACTTTTGCAGTACTTGTCCAACATAACTTTTGTGCATTGGGTGCATCATGGAATCGACGGGTGACGCTTTTGGCCTTCTGCGGTAGTGGCGGTGCTTCCGGATCTCAGGATTCGGCGGTACCCCCGAAAGGCTCCCGACCTCCTCGAGCTCCCGGTCAAGGGAAATCTCGGGTACCTCCCATGGTCGAAGGGTACCCTCGAAGAGAAAATTCGGGGTTTCTACTTTCCCCGATGAGTTACGTGAGGGTGACTTAGACCCGGCTTCTAACAAGGAGGTTTCGCACTTGGCTCGCCACTTTTACTACTCTGCTGAAAATGTTACCTCCGAGGTTGCTGAAGAGATTGACAAGATGAGCTTGAGCCAGCGTTACGGTCAAGCACTTAGGGCTACCCAAGAGGTAGGCTTTCTTGGGTACCGGGTGTACTCTTCATCATTTTCTTTTTACTTATTTGATCTTTTCGCCATACACATATATTTAACATGTCTTGCATGACCCGCAGGCATCCTTTCTCCTTAGCCACTGCCTTCCGGATCTCGACTCCCTTGTTGCCGCACAGTCAGAGGTCGACAAGTTAAGGAGTGAGCTTCAAAGCCGTCAATCTCGTGAGGATCAGCTCGCTCGAGAAGTTAAAACTCTGCAAGAACGCATTGCTGGCCTATCGGGAGAGAAAGCTAGGGCGGAGAAGGATTGTGAGGAGTTGAGGGCCACCAACGGGGATCTGCTATCTCGGCAAAAGACGATGGCGGATGATGCATTCTCACTCATCATGACGGAGGTGTGGAGTGTGGATCCCGTGCGGCAGAAATTTGTCAACAAGGCTGCCATTCTGAAGACAATTGCGGAGCGGAAGAAGTCTTCCCAGGCACGGTCGGGTACCCCTTCTGGGTCGCCTGGGGTACCCCATCAGCTTCAGTCGTTGCCCGCCTCGGATGCCCCTATTTCGGCGGCTCATATTCCGGGTACCTCGGAGTCTTCTGCCGATCGCCCTTTAGAGACGGATGTCGGGGATCGCGTTCCCCCCTCAGTGTAGCCTTCTCACTGTGCTCTTGTTTGTCGGATCTATCCATATTTTGCTATTTGGACCTTTTTTCTTTCTTTTTGGTTTCTCGGGATATTTTGTATTATTGGGACTCCTCTTTTGTTATGATACCGTGCTATCGAGTTCTCTTGCACTTTGCATGCTTGCTATTCTGCAAATGAATGCTTGACTAAACTGTTACCTTGTAAATGTCTGGGGTACCTCTCATTTTTTTTTTTTTGAAATGGGGTACCCCTGGTACCTTAACAAATATCCAACATCAGGCGGATTCCCCGCAAATTTGGTGCATGTCCTTCTCGGAAACTATGGCGGATTTCCCACAAATAGGTAATCAAAATATCATCGCGACATCTCGATCAAACGTTGAAAGCGCAATTGGTCCAACCAATCATTTTCTTATTCTTTCGAAGTGCTCTCCGAATTTTTGAATAGCTTACCCCATACTTTGCAAAAGTACGAGGACGGAGGTGTGGGTGTTCTCATGCCGAACTTCGTGCCGGGTATGCTTTTTTCTTCACCCTCGGGTCCTCTTTGACCCTCCCTCTCTTTGTCTAGGTAGCTTTGTCATGCTTCCGCAGAAAGGCTACCCCTGGGCTGTTCACTCCATTGCCCATCTTGGCTTTGCATAGATCGTCACGATCTAGGCATATCAGGAACCTTGGCTGGTCCTGTGATAGGTTAGTCATAATTGACAAGCGTATAGCGATAATTGCATATAACCAGATGCAAGGGTATATTAATGGCGATAAATGAATGTAATCTGCATTCTAAGATCGAAGTGGCGAAAAATAAATGAAGAACCCACATCATATTTGTTGAGAAAGAAAATGCATTTATAGATAACGAAAGCGTTGATCAATACATGACTTAGCTTTGTTACCCGAGGGAATGGGAGACCAAGACCTCCTATTCTTTTCATTTGAAAATTAAAGAAACTCTAAAGTTGCAACCCAATATAGGGCATTTGGGGTACCTATTTGGCCTACCACAAAAAACATTAAAGAAAGCAAATAACGAAAAGACTAAAGGTTGAGACAGTAGTATTTTCGTAGCATTGCGGCGTTCGGGGTGCCTCACAATTGTGCCATCCATGTGAGTAGCATGCACTGTCCCAACGGGTTTGTCGGCGTAAGGTCCTTCCCAATTTGCCCCAAAAGCACCTTCAGCACAGTGTTACCCTTCAAGACCAAGTCTCCTTTCTTGAAGGATCGAGGGCGTACCCTTTTTTCATATAGACCCGAAATGCGATGCTGATATATGGCTGTCCTCAGTTCCGCTCTATCCCTTTTTTCAGCCACCAAATCAAGATTTGAAGCAACCAAGGAGGTGTTCTCGGTCTCGTCAAAGTATTCAACCACAGAGGGTATCCCGATTCTGGAATCACTGCATCAATACCGAATGCAAGGGAAAACGGGGTCTCCCTGGTGGAGGTGTTTTGAGTAGTCCGGTACGCCCACAGTACCCCAGGTAGCTCGTCCACCCATGCTCCTTTTCTTTCTTCTAGCTTCTTCTTAAGGATACCTTTGATAATCTTGTTAACGGCTTGACTTGCCCATTGGGGATGGGCGGTGTAAATCGGTTAGCTATCCGACTCTGAACAAAAGCTTCGAAATCTGTCATTATCGAATTGCTTGCCGTTATCACTGACAATTGCATATGGGATCCCAAATCTGCAAATGAGGTTCTTCCAAATGAATTCCGTGGTTTTCCTTTCTGTGATGCTTGTTAATGGCTCATTTTGTAAAATAATCTACCGCCACAATTTATTGCGCCTTCCCGGTAGGTAATGGGCCGATGAGTTCCACTCCCCACATAGCGAAGGGCCAAGGGGAAGATATAACTGTTAGCTTCTCTGGGGGTAAGTGGGATACCCTAGCGAACCTTTGGTATTTGTCACAGCTTCGTACCATATTCTTGGCATCCTCCCGCATGGTTGGCCAGTAGTACCCCTGACGGAGAGCTTTTTGCGCCAGTGATTGTGCTCCATAGTGATTGCCACAAATCCCTTCATGTATCTCCCTCATGACATACTTGGCCTCGTTGCTTCCCAAGCATCTAAGGTAAGGAAGAGTGAACCCTCTTCTGTATAGGGTACCCTGGATCAGGCAATACCGCGCGGCTTTATACTTTAATCTTCTTGCTTCACTTTTATCTAAGGGAAGGTCTCCGTCCTTGAGGTACCTTATGATAGGCTCCATCCAAAGCACCTCGTTGGACAGCGATCCTACTTCCAATGGCTCTGGGAGACCAACACTGGGTACGGGTATGTGTTCTGTTGTGATGGGGCCAGATGACTGGGCTACCCCAAGGGATGCCATTTTCGCCAGGGTGTCGGCTTCGCTATTCTCCAGTCGGGGTACCCTTTCCACCTTAACCTCACAAAATTGGGACATCAACTCTCTGGTTTTCCCGAGGTACCCTTTCATGTTTTCCTCTTTCGCTTGATATTGTGCGGTAATTTGGCTTACCACCAACTGGGAGTCACTCTTGACGTGTACCCTTTTTGCTCCCAAAGCCTTCGACATCCTCAACCCCGCTATGATGGCCTCGTATTCGGCTTCGTTGTTTGAAGCCTTGAATCCAAATTGCAAGGCGTAGCATATTTTCACCTTATTCGGGTCGATTATAATAACTCCCGCGCCACTTCCGTGTGAGTTAGAGGAACCATCCACATATATTTCCCAGACCTGCTCCTCTTCATCGGTGGGTGGGGTATCTAACAGGTATCTCAGATCACCTTCACCACTTGAGTCATTGGCGAATTCCGCAATGAAATCAGCAATGGCCTGGGCTTTAATCGCCGAACGAGGCTTGAAGATGATGTCGAACTCGCTTAGTTCGAGGGACCATCGGAGAAGCCTTCCGGACATGTCTAACTTCTGAAGGATTTGCCGGAGGGGAAGGTTGGTGACGACTGCAATGGTGTGAGCCTGAAAATATGGTCTGAGCTTCCGTGCGGAGACAACCAATGCCAAAATGATCTTCTCAGAGGTGGGGTACCTCTTTTCGGCATCAACCATAGCCTTACTAGTGTAGTAAATAGGTCGTTATACCCCATTATCATCTTCTCGGAATAGCACAGAGCTGGTGGCGTGCTCGGATATGGCGAGATACAACAGAAGCACCTCTCTCGGCTTAGGTTTGGCAAGTACTGGAGCATTCACGAGGTACCCCTTCAGTTCTTGGAAAGCCTCTTCAGAATCAAGTGTCCATTGGAGTTTATTGCCGGTCTTTAAAGCTTTGAAAAAGGGCTTACACCGATCGAGCCTTGAGATAAAGCGGCTCGAGGCATTACCAAGCTTTGAACCTCGATGGTGCTTGGCGATTTCATGTCAATAACAATTTTATCGGGGTTGGCTTGATCCCATTGTTGTACCATGAACCCAAGAAATTTTCCCGAGGTGACCCCGAACGCACATTTTTCAGGGTTAAGCCGCATATGGTGTTTTCTCAAAACGGTAAAGGTATCTCTGAGGTGCCCCAAGTGTTCCCCCGCATGCACCGATTTGGTGATCATATCGTCTATGTACACCTCCATGGTGCGCCCGATTTGTTCCTTGAAAATTTTATTCACCAGCCGTTGATAGGTAGCCCCGGCGTTCTTCAAACCGAACGGCATAACCTTATAACAGTATAATCCACGGTTGGTGATGAAAGCCGTTTTCTCTTGATCGGGTTCATACATCGGAATTTGGTTGTACCCGGAGAAGGCGTCCATAAAACTAAGCATCTCATGCCCCGCTGTTGCATCAACCAGCTGGTCCACCCGGGGAAGCGGGAAGCTATCCTTGGGGCAGGACTTGTTCAAATCAGTGAAGTTTACACACATGCGCCACTTACCGTTTGATTTCTTGACTAGAACAACGTTGGATACCCAATCGGGGTACATTGCTTCCCGGATAAACCCCGCTGCTAATAGGCGGTCTACCTCTTGTTCAATTGCATCGTACCTCTCTTGGTTGAAGGTGCGTTTTTTATTATGCGGGTGACATTGAGTTTGTGACAAGAGAGTGAAGGTGGGATACCGGCATATCCGAGTGGGACCAAGCGAATACATCGTGGTGCTCACGTAGGAAGGTGATGAGCTTTCTCTTTGTTCCTCCGGAGGTTGGAGCCTACTTTCACCGCTTTTGTTGGGTCGGTGGCACAAATCGAGGCGAAATAAGGTCTTGGGGTACCCGCTTTTCATCTTTCAATATTCGGGATCCAAAGGTGCCTCAACTTCACATCCTGGCTCCTCCTGGTCCCCGTGGGGTACCCGAGCTATCCCCGCTTCCACCCCGTTGGTGAAAACTCCAACTTTTTTGTGGGTGGGCTACGAGGAGATTTTTCGACTACTCTCCATTTGCCTAGCAAGTGCTCGCTTTGAGGGGAAGGTGTGGGTTGCCATTGGCGGATCGGAAGCTATTTGGTAAGTGACTTTGGAGGCCACGGAATAACATCCACGAGCAGTAGCTTTAGTTGCTACTAAGAACGGCCTACCCAATATAATATTGTAGGCACCCGGGTGATCTACAATAAGAAAATCAATCATATGAACAACACGGTGAGGTACCTTACCAAGTGTAACGGGGAGTGTAATGATGCCTTTTGGTATAACCATATCTCCGGCGAACCCAATAAGAGGCGTAGCATATGGGGTGATCTTTGGTGACTCAATCAATAGTTGATCCAAGGCACTTTTGAAAATGATGTCAGCGATCTACAAGAGTTCTTGCTACCTTACCCGTGGCAACCTTCAACGTAATTACGAAGGCATCGTCGTGGGGGTACGAGATGCCCTCCGCATCTTTTTCGGTAAAAAGGATAGGCGGGGGATGGTGGGGTACCTTTGGTGTACCCATTCATTAAGGTTGACTTCTCTAATATTGGTGGTTATCGACAATGATCTACCATAGCCTTTGATAGCCTCCTGATTGGCCCAAAGTCGGTCCGCCCATGATCATCCGGACATACACACTTTCTTGTGGGGTACCTCTCGTTCAGATCGCCATCACTACCCGCTTGCCTTTATCTGCTCCGCGATTTCGAGCTTCTCTCATGCCAAAGAATAAATTCTTTGAGGTACCCGAGAATCAAAGACTCGATTTCCTCTCGCAGGTGAAGCACTTGTCTTGTGGCCAAAATCCTCATGGAACTCACAATACTTGCCACGCCTATACTTCTTCATTGGCTTAGGAGGACGGAGGAGGCCGCTATCCCGAATATGGTAGAAGATCTGCTCTGGGGATCGATTCAGTAGGTGGTAAGATTCGTACCGAGGCCTTGGTGGTGGCTCTCACTGATCCGGTGGTGGCGATCTTGGAGGTTGGGGTACCCTTGAGGTACCCTAAGGGTTATACCCTCGTCCCCGCGGGGCAGCTCGTGGAGGGCTCCGTGGTCGGGGTACCCGCGGCATTGGGGCCTCCATCCTTTTGGGCTTCTCCTTGTTCTTTGTAACATCGGCCTTATCTTCTTGGCGCTTCAATTGACATTTCTCATCCATCTCCACCTGTTGCAACGCCCGGGAACGGGCTTCCCCATATGATAGTAGGCGCTTCTTTTGAAAAGAACGCCATAACTTGTCTAACCGTAAATTTTTCTCAAAATGGGTCAATGTGTATTGGTTTCCAAATGCTCCGGTTCGCAGCACCTCTTGGTGAAAACGACTTATATACTCTGCCAAAGGCTCGGCTTCCCCTTGCTTGATAAAGGCAAGTTTGGAGGCTACCCTGTCTTGAGTGGAGGCGTAGGAAAACTCTTTAGTAAACTCCGATAGCAATTGGTGTAGGGAAGATATGCTACCCGCTTTCAAAGAGCGAAACCATGACTTCGCGGGGCCCGTGAGCGTGTGTGTAAACATCATTCACATGGCGCTCTCATATACACCCTTGTTAAGCATTTGGTCTCGGTATAGCTCAGCTTGCTCTGAGGGGTCAGTGGTACCCGAGTATTGGGGTATCTGAGGCATGGCGAACGCCTCGGGGAGAGCTGCTGTCCTAATCTCCATAGTGAATGGCGATTGGTAGGTCATTGGCGTTGGTGCAGCTGTGATGTTTTGCTTCTCGGAGAGGAGCTTCACTTGGGCTTCCAGGTTCTCCATCTTTTCCACAAGTTCGAGGGGTACCCTCGCTGTACCTGATGATGTCGCCTCCATTTGAGAGGCCCTTTTGGCGTTTAACTTCTCACGGAGATCCTCGTGGGTACGCTTTGCACGCCTCGTACCCTGGCTACTGCGGGAATTGCAAGAGGCGGTGGAACGCTCGTCGCGGGAGCCCATGGTTTAAAACTTAGAACGGGTACCCGATGGCCTATGCTTTGGCCTCGGGTACCTCTTTTCTGACCATGGCTTGGTCGCCCACTTGAGGTGGTGGAGCATCTAGCGTCACTGGTGGAAGTGAACTTTCGGGCGCCCGAGATCCGACCGCCCTAAGTATTGCATGGGCAAGATCCTCAAAGCGCTTGTGCGAAATAGGTTCCTCATCTTGGCGAATGCCCGTCGATTGCTTGATACCCTTGCCCTTATTGATGCGGGCTACCCTTCCAGCGGGATCACTACCTTCATCTCTCATCCTTGTAGGATCCCCCATTAAACCTTCGGGAGGTACGTCGGGTGCCATGTATTGGAGTACACACAACAACTAGTTTGGTAACCGCGGTGGAGGCTTTTTGTGCGTCTCCCCACAGACGGCGCCAATTGTTTTCAACTGATTTTGGGATAGGAAAAGTCAAACCAATCTAGAACAATAAATTTATATTTTTGTGGGAGATGGGGTACCTCACTAGTTTATTGTGTGCGGTGCGGTGTATCTAAGATTTGGGGGAGGTGAGAAAGGGAGAGAGAGTGGTAACAATGGTGAAAGGTTTAGAACTAAGAGAGGTATCCTTCGAGATGAGCTTCACGCCTGCAAAACAATGAAATAGAGGTTAGAGGTGAAGCCAGGGGTACCCCGGCGTTCACACTCCGACGCTCAAGTTAGCAAACTCAAGTTTTTATGGTACAGAGAGCTAGCTAGCCCTCTGTAAATTAGGGTTTAAGGTTGAAGAAAACCTATTTTCTGGAGTGTGAGTGTTTTTGGGCGAATGAGAGCATGATGGAGAATGAAACCTAGGCACCTTTATATATGGAGTACCTCCCACGTGGCGTTTTTTGGCTAACGTCCTTTTACCTCTTTATAATTTTTTGGGCCGTTATTTGCATGTTCGCGGCGTATCTCATCTTTTGGAAACGTGGCGCGCGCTGGAGAGTGGTCCAGGGTACCTCTGCAGGGCTAGGGGGTCCTTGGGACGGTGTCCTTCACTTTTGCGAGAGGTAGCGGCCCTCCTTTTAGCACGTCGCTTTTGATTCATAATTCTGACAAAATCAAATGATATCTTTTAGGAGGCGGAGACGTTTCTCATGGCGGGTATTTTCGGTGGATTCTCTTGCATCCGCTTGAATTACATGGGGTACCCCCTATTACTCGGGGTACCCCTATCTGTATGGGGTACCTCTATTTGTATGGGGTACCTCATATTATATGGGGTACCTCTATTTGTGTGGGATACCTCTAATTGTGCGGGGTACCTCTATTTATACGGGGTACCTCGGATTATGCAGGGTACCTCCGATTGTGCTGATACCATTCCATTGGCTGACACGTGGCGCTCTATTACCTTTCCTATCTTTCCCTCAAACACTAACCACTTATTACACAGACCCAAATGGCTCGATATTATCGAAAAACACATCAAGGATCACAAAATTAAAGTTGGTTTTAAAAAATTGAGGTACATTAATATTTATACACGAGATTGTGGTTTCATCTCGTTTTGCTTATCACATAAATTTTTCTAATCCTAGCAAATAATCATTCAACGAGGTTTTTATTTTTATTGTATTTTTTTTAATAAAACGACTAACGGTATAATTCCACAACTAGTGTGTGCATCTTCTACCAAACTTTCCCTGCTCAATTCCATTCTCCATTTATCACTTTTAGTCCTTAAAAAAAAAAGATATGCAAAAATATCTTAACACTCATGAATAGGTATTTGTTCATATTACTATTTATTATGCACATTTTGAGAGAAGCAAAAGAATTTGTTCGGACGAAATGGCCAGATAAGTGTACACTTAACGAATGCACTGCAATCGCATTACGTTACAAGCACAAGTTATGTGATAATTATTCTGATATAATGTTACAGGTTTTCAAGGCATTTCAAAAAATTTTTTTGCAGCTAGGTAGGTGAGTGAGGTTGCTTCAAAGATCAAATTTTTGGCCTGCAGCACCGGACCACAGCAGTTGTCCTTGAGCAAGGTTTGAATGCTAAAGATGTTAAAGATTGGTAACATCATGTTGCTAACGTGTCTACCGATATGTATGGCTTGGATTAAATCCTAACGGTTATGTTAAGTTTATGTTGATTTTTCATTTGGTAGTCATTCGGCTGATCAAATTATGTTTATGTTAGCTGTGGTACATTAGCATCTTCTTCGACTCTATTTACTGGCTTTGGGTGGCGATTCATGCTAGTTTCTTTAAAACCAATTACACCAATCACAAGACTACATTCATTTGGCTTTTAAGCTGGGTGATGAATTTTCAGGGCTCACTTACTCAATTGGGAAGACCAATTTTGCCTTGGATTTGGTAGTTGGCCGTGGGTGTCTTTCTTTCCATTTCTCAAAAATTTATCTTTTAAAGAGAAGAGTTGACTCCTAGTAACTAGCCTTCTCAATACACATAAAATAGATACATAAAACCAAGGAAGGTTAAACAACAGAGTAGAGTAAAAGGTGTATGGAAATACATGAAGATCTAAGCAAGCAGATAGCAGGAGATTTATTGGCCTTTATAGACAGAAACTTCTAAGGTGGGCTTCAACCTTGCTTTCACACGTTAATTATCTTATTTGGATTTAAAATTCTTTGGTTAGTTAATTAGTTTTTCCCATTGCTCTGTACTCTTCATGTTCTGATGTTCAATTACAAATTCATGAAACCACTGATTTACTGATTTCCTGTGTGGTTGATAATTTCACATGTCTAACTGATTGGTGGGCATGCATGCATATGCTACCGAGATTTTAAGGCGATATTTCTTAGCAGAGGAATTACGTAAATGAGGGCAGTGCGGAGCAGGAATTGGTTTATTTTCATTTGTGCTTGTATTCTAGAGGGTTATTGTGAGGAGACCGGTGGTGTTCCCCATATATATACACTTGTTGGGGGAAAGCAATATTTTCAGGCGTATCAGAGCTGGAATTGAGATAGCCGCATGCATGCATTGTGAATTTTAATCTGTATTCGTTTTTTGTTTTGTTCTTTTTATCTTTCAAATTCTATTTGAGTCTTTGCAAAAATTGCCATCCCTTGAATATCTCTATATTTACAGACTGGAAAGTGCGAAAAGGGTGGACAATGAATGTTTGGGAACAGAGAGAGTGATGCTGGTGATTCCATTGGCTCCTCAGCCTTTCCCAAATTGAAAGAGCTCATATTTGCAATGTACTGGAAGAGTGGGATTACGAGACTGCAGTAAAGGGAGAAATCATGCCGCATATTAGTGAAATGTGGACAAGGTATATATCTCTTAAAAGCACTGCCCCCTCATCTTTCTTCAGAAGACAAACACTGTGGAAATTTTGAATATTAGTGACTTTTCTCTTCTAGAAGAATGTTAAAGAAAGGAGACAGGAGAGAACTGGCCCAAAATAGGCCACACTCCCACTCTCCCTGCATCAACACTGTGGTAATTTATTTATTCTGCCTGCTTTTATTTTGTTGTTATATATTTTTAATCCAATTGAGAAATCGAAAAAACTAATATTTGTTTAGCCATTTATGCAGGCCACAAGTACAAGTTTATGCATTGAATGTTGCTACTGTACAAGTACTAGATCATGATGAGGCCTAAGTATCGTAGGAGCCTAAGCTTTGTTATTGATTGCTGGACAGTGTTGAATGAAAAAAGGGTTAAAAAAAAAAGAAAAAAAATGTATATATTGCATTGGATAGCTAGTCTGATATATTTATGTGGTGACAATGACAGACACTGGTCCGCTTTACTGGGAACTCTATTTAACTCTCTATTTCCTAATGATGGATTTTTAATGTTTAGAGCTAGAATTACAAAAGGAAAAGATTTCAACATTTTGGTTTAATCTTTGTTCGACCATTTTGGTTAACAGAGGATCAAGCTTTTACCTTAATTAACTCCAAAGAGAACCACGCCGAGTGGCTCCATATCAGGACCTGGGTAGGTCTGGCTATTTCTGCTACGGTGCTTTTGGTGAGCTAACTCAGAAATTGAGTAAATTGTGGATCAAATTTTATGTTATGTTAATGTCAGAGTATGCAACTTTTTAATTTGTAATGTCTCAGTACTGATTAAATATCTAATTCCTGCAGCTTTATACACAAGTACGTTGATTAATTTTGCTACAAGATAGGTATCTACGACATCATCTACTATATATACATGATGGTCATAAGTGGGTTAATTCCTCTGATTTCTGCACTGGATGGAACCTTCCATTTTTGGCAAACTAATTCTCACGTGGAATGTCTGATTTCAAGCCAAGAACAGTATGTTTCTCGCTGGTGAAGTGTCTTGTGATATGGAAGACAGGAAGGGGCATGCAGTACTGAGATGTAACCAGAGGACAGGGTTCAGAAATGGTGCCAAAAAGGAAATCGAATTGGTTAGTTATGCTTTCTCATTGCTCGCTCCTAATCTTCAATTATAGATAATCATCAGTCCATTGTGTGGATGATTATTTTTGTAATGCGTCCAACTGAGACTGATTTATTGAGTACATTCAATTACTGAGATTTTTAAAGCCATATCTTTAAGCAGAGGAATTACGTTTCGGTAAGGGCATAGCAGAGCAGTAATTCAATTGAAATTAAGGGGTGACTCAAGACATTGGCAGGGGCAAGATTGTAGATGTCCTATTTTAGAGGAGCATTACTAGAAGGATACAGAGCCTTCAGGAATGCTAATGGGAAATAAACATGAGCAACTGGTAACTTCTTCTGCTGCTCCGTTTTACTCGTTTGTTATTTTGTAATCCAATTAAAGAGTTAATTTTTTTTTTTACTTAATTAGTTTAACCATTTTGTTGGCACAAGCACATGAGTATACATTGACTGTTGGTCTTGATCACTTTATAGATTAATATGAACAAGCTAAGTGTCTGTGGGTACAAAACATGGATCCATTGAATATAGCGCTGTAGATTTTTTCTTTTTTTTCTTTTTCCTAATTCCAAGGCCATTTCTGAAAACTTGATAATTATTTGGATATAATGTTACAGATATTCAAGGCATGTCAAGAAATTTATTCGGAGCTAGTTGGTGAGAAAGGCTGCCTCAAAGATCGAATGTTTGAATGCTAAAGGTGTGAAGATTGGTAACATCACGTTGCTTACATGTTACAAATAAATAACCCTCTGAAGTTATTAAATATTGAATTTAAAGATTAGATATCTAATTACTTTACTTTTTAAAGTAGAAATTATTAATTACTTGATAAGTATGTTAAGTCTGCCACATATTACTTATATATGATACCATCTGCTGTGATGGAAATGAGTGTGTTAATTTCTCTTATTTCTGCACTGGAAGCGATTTTTTATTTTGAGCATACTGATAGTTTCTTCTGACGTTTAAATTCAAGCCAAGATTGTCTTGCGGAATAAAAAACGTACGGGAAGAGAAAGAGTCCTGAGATGAAAGCGATCTGAAGAATCGAATTGGTTAGTTAATTACATTTTCCCATTGCTTTCTGCTCTTCATTTTTGGATAAATTTCAAAGTAGTGCAGGTATTTTTGGTAATTTCCCTATTTTAAAACTAACATCTTTTATGTTTGGCTGTTACAAATTCAGCTTTCTTGGAGGTTCCAAGATGTAAGCTTCTGTGATGACGCAGGGCAAGGAAGCTGACGTGACAGGGTATCATGAGGGGCATCACAAATTGGCTTTGCCATTTGTCACGTGGAGCATGTGATTCCAATCAGGTGCTTTCTTGAACAGCAAGAAAGCAGAGTTCTAAAAGAAGCTTGAGAGGCTTTTGCGACTTGAAGTAGACCTGGATGAGGAATAATGTGAGAGCTCTCGTAACCCCTAGCAAAGAGAGTTTCCTCGTAAATTCCTTGGTCGATTAATAAAGCATGCACATAGCTAAGGCCTAAAGTGTCTGTCTCCTTGGATGTAGGCACTAGGCTTAGAGAATCTAAACCATGTGAAATAATAGTGTTAATTATTTCCCCTCTTTTGTGGTTCTTGACTTGTTTGCTCTGTGCGTTATTCTTCGTTAGTATTCTTAGGCCATGTTCGGCAATAGGAAAAATTTCAAGTGCTCAAATGAGTTAAGCTAAATGTTAATAAACTATAACATCTATGCACGATTTAAATTCCTCCATTAAGAAAAAGTTTGACCCATGTTTCTCTATCCTCATCACAAAGAGTGTAAAAACATTAAGTGTCGCACTATCACGAGCAATATGAGTGGAGGCTTTAAGTCGTTCCACTGTTGTAAGACCACTTATTTTTTTCAATTCTTCACTCAATCCTACTTGTTTTTTATTGATTTCTAGTCCCATAACTTGACTCACGACATTAGAAGAGTCTTTCATTTGTGCAATAATAAGAGTTGTTAACTCTTTAAGTTTTTCAAACTCTTTTGAATCTTCATTTCTTCTCCTTCTTCTCGATGGGCTTTCGATGTTTTTAGATGCTTCCGTGAAGCAAGTGAGAATGACACACAATGATCAACCTCATCTCTCACATTCTCAACATTCAAATTCTCTCCTTGAGCTTTATTGTTCGTTCTGTCCTCTCAAGTTCCTCCACCACATCTGCGGTAACGCATTTTGTCGATTGCATGGTGGGAATGTGGGAATGCTTTATTCTTGAAGTTTGTTGCCTCTTTATGACTTTATAACAATAGATAAAACAGAGAAAACAATAATAATAAACATCGAGAACAAGTATAACAAAGCAACCAATGAGTAAAAAGTAAAAAGAGCAAGTAAAACAATAATAGCAAAAGCAACTTGATAAGTAAAATAGTAGTAATCGGTAAGTACAATAGCGGTTTAATTATAGACTTGCAATATTAAGCAAGCTTAATTGTATTCAATTAAGTAAAATAGGTAAAAACAACAAGAACCACAAGTAAAACATAAAAACAATAGTAACTAGCAAGCAAAAGAAGTATAATAGCGGCAAACAAAAATAATAAAAAAGGCAAAAAAGTACTAACTAGCAAGTATAACCATAAAGACATCAAGTAAAACAACAAAAAAGGTAGTAACCAGCAAGTATGAGGTAAAAACAATAAAACAACAAAACACAAAAAAAAAAAAAATTGTAACTAGCAAGTATAACAGTAAAAACAACAAATGAAACAAAAAAAAAAAGTAGTAACAAGCAAGTATAACAGCAAAAAGGATAGTAAGCAACAAGTATAATAGGGGCAAATAGCAAGTAAAACGACAAGCAAAATAACAAAAATAATAAAAAATATAGTAACCAACAACTATAACAACAAAAATAAAAAGTAAAACGACAGCAACCAGCAAGTATAACAGTAGCAAACAAAATTTTTAATTTGCACAACCAGGGCATTAAGTAACCAACTTATTCACATGCATAGACATATAAAACTCAATGCATATACATAAAAATTGCACCAACATCAGACAAATTAAACTCAGATTAAATTACAGGTGGTAATAAAATAAATCCTACACGTCAAATTCAAAATAATATTGTCAATATAGTTTCAAAAGTCTCAATAGATACTAAAATACAAAAAAATTTCAGAAAAATAAAAATAAGTATTACATCCTTTTTCCATGTCATCTATCTTGTTCTCCACTAATTATAAATCTGTTGAGCAAAGTTTGCCCTCCATACATTCCACTCTTCCGAAGTTTCGATACTCGATATTGTTGATGCGAGATTCTGGTTACACTATGCTTCGACCAGGAATTCTGCTCGACCAACCTCACCTCGATCAGGATCTCTCCTCGTACGCTTTCTTCTCCAGGTGTTCCTGCGTCCACAGAAACAAGTCAGAGCACGCCGGTTGTTTTTTCGGCGTAAACCCTCCGACGCTCAAGTCAGATATGAAGGTCCCGGGAACGCTTGCCACGAATCTTATGGCTTTTCTGTAATCTCCGTTCTTTAGAGTTTTCTTTTCTTAGTTCTAAATAACCAAAATTCTAACCCTTTTACCTTCGTTGGCTACCTTTTTATAGGCTTCCTCTGAATCCCAGTCTTCCGTAGTCCACGCCCATTATTCTGCCCACCCTCGGATGTGGATGCCCCAACGTCGTCATTGTGGGCGAATGGAGATGGACTTCGTGCCTTGATTCTCGGACAGGAACGCACGTCCTGCCAACTGTCGTTGACTGGGTCTCCTCGCCTCGACCCAGGGAATGGCCTCATGCCTTTAACGAGTTCGTCCTCGTGAATGGCATATTCGCGACGGCGGAATAGCCACCTCGCTCCCCTGCTACTGGCTCCTACAGGACACACTCCGCAGGACTACGCACTTAACTATCGCTCGTCACTGGTCTCGCAAGTATTTCCCTCAAACACCGGTCCCAGGTTTACGGTGTTGGGTAATGTAATGGACCAGAAACTCAACGGTTTTGCTCGCGTGGGACTGGAAAAGGCTGCCAAGAGTCGTGTCGTATTTAATTGCGGACGCGGTGATGTGGCAGAAATCTACCCCTCCATTTGAATTTCAAACCTACGGTTGCAAGATTCTCGGAATATGCGTCATTAAATCTTTGGCGCCCAAGTTTACTTCTAAGAAAACCCAAAATCTTCAAACACGAACTCGTCATCTTCTCCATTCTTGTCTCTCTGGCGAATGAACCTCGGCATTAAAGCTGTCATCCCTGTCTCTCTCTGACCGAGTCCCTACTTCAGGTATTTCTTCTATTTTCTCGGTCTTGGTTGGTTGTAGATAATTTCTTTTCTCTTTGCTTTGCTTGGGGTAGTAGTTGGCGGTGGCGTTTTGGTTATTATTTAGGGAATGTCGAAGGGTAAGGAGAAAGTCGTTGAGATTGATGACGACGGAATGGGTTTCTTGCCTAATCTGCTCACTGATCCTGCTTTTGACCCCGGGATCCCCTTAGAACCCATTAGGTCTAGTGTCGGGACTAGTGCTAGGAGATTGTCCCCCCAAACAACCTCCACGAGCGGAAGTAATGATGAGGAGAGATCTTCTGGCTCTGAAGGCACTTTGAGTGAAAATGGGGAAGGTGATTCTGGTGAGGTGTCTCCATCTGGAACATCACGACCAGAAGAACGGGGTACAGTAGGGGGTAGAGCCTTGTCGCGTGATTATGCCATTGATTACATGTCGTGCACGACCACGTTTGACGAGCTCAATGACCTCCGACTTAGGTATAGTATTCCTGGTGAGATACCTCTTAAGATCCCAGGAAAGAAGGATACACCTAGCCGGCCTCCTAGGGGGCACGTTACCCTGTTTCTGGAGAGCTTTAAGTATGGGCTGAGGTGTCCCTTGCAGCCTTACTTTGCCCGGGTACTTAACGGGCTAAATCTGGCTCCTGGTCAGCTGAACCCCAATGGGTGGAGAGTGCTCTCTGGTCTGTTCATATTGTGGGACAGATGTTGCCAAAGCGAGCCCACGGTTGATGAGGTGAAGCACCTGTACCGGTGAAGAGCGACAAAGATGCACTACTTCCAATCTAGTACGAGCGGGAAACCCATGCGATCTTCCAACTGGTGGTGGTGGGACTTGGAAGAGGAAATTCTTTTTTGCTGGGGGTCCTTGGGGTCAAGTTGCACAAATAGACGGGAAGGATTGTCGCGTCCCACCCCGTTTCACGGTCCCAGGTTGCCTGCTCGCTTTAGATGTCTTGTATCCATAATTGTTCTTGCTGTATTGGTTTGTCTCAACCATTGTTTGTCTTTGTAGTTTCTTGGGGTGTTCATTTCCCGCTCAATTTCAAAGCGAATTTAGCCAACCCTTGCCGAGCCGATAACTATTTACAACTTGCTCGAGTCTCGCTTGGTACTACCTGGTCATAAGATGGAGGATGCCGTGATCGGGGCTCTGAACAGGAAACGTTCTCGACCTCAAACCACGAAGAGGGACCATAATAAGGACGCCCCTACTGCAAAGCGAGCCAACATCGTGCAGCAGGTTTCTCCCTTGAAGACTTTACCTCCTGCTCCTGCCAAAGTCGGGGAAACTAGTGGAGCGGCCACTGATCCTGCTTCCTCTTCTCCCTCCTTCGGCCTCACTGGCGAGAACATGGTCCCTATCTCGAGGTTATCTAAACTCGTGAGCAAGAAGGACCTGGAGGACTTTGATGGCTGCACCCTGGGCGAGCTGGTGGCGGCCATGCAGTATATCGCCTTCCACCTCAGCTGCATGACCACCTACTATAAGGCCAAGGTTGGCCGTTACAACCGGAGGATGAAAGAGGACATTCAATCGGCGACGACCAGAGCCGATGCTGCCGAGAAGAAAGCAGGAGACTTGAATCTCGAGAATCTGAAGTTGATGGAGCAGGAATCTCTTGCTCAAGCAAAGGCCATTACTCTCGAGGAAGAGCTGACTAAGGTCAAGGAGGATCTGCAAAGGCAGAAAGCTATGTACGAGGCTCAGCTCGAATCCCTCCGCGATTCCCATCGGGTTCAGGTCGAGAACTTGGAGAACGAGGCTGACAACCAGTACGACCAGGGACTTCGGCATTCCTATCGCTGCATCATGGCCGTCCTCGGGAAGCAGCATCCTGATCTAAAGATGGACGACCTTGCAGCTGGTGTCGCCCAACATATGGACGAGGAGGCTGTAAAGGAGGATCGAAAGGCGCGCCAATGGTGATAGAGGAGGAAAACTCTCTCCCCGTGTAATCCTGGCGATCTTTGGTGGCGAGTACCCCAGTGGAGATACTCCCGAGGTGGACCCGGTGGCTTGCTCGGACCCACCGTTCTTAAACATGTTTCTTGTATTGTAACGAACAATGTTTGTGAAGATTATCTGCTATGTTAATGATTAACAAAATAATAGAAATTTTTTTGATTACTCTCTTTTGTTGTAATTACGAGTTATTTTTCCGCTTGAGTCCGCTCTTCATCTGGCTGCATATGGTTTTGCCAAATGCCTTAGAAGATTCTTCAATGTTTGGGATTACGCTCGCTGCGGCAGATCACACTGCCATAAAAGCCAGGCTTTGAGACTTTGCATGCCTTAGAAGATATTTCGATGATTGGGGCTTCTGCTCGCCTTCGTGTGGTCGAGCAGATCCTGGCACACTTGGCTTCTGTCTCGCCATAAAACAGGCTTTAAGACTTGATGAGCCTTTGCATGCCTTAGAGGATATTTCGATGATTGGGGATTCTGCTCGCTGCGAGATCTGCATGCTTGTCTCGCCATAAACAGGCTTTGAGACTTGGTGAGCCTTTGCATGCCTTAGTGACTTCGTCGATGCTTGGGGATTCTGCCGCCTTGGCGATCGGCACGCTTGGCTTCTGGTCTCGCCATAAACAGGCTTTGAGACTTAGTGAGCCTTTGCATGCATTAGTGACTTCTTCGATGCTTGAGGATTCTGCTCGCCTTCGCGCAGTCGAGCAGATCCTGGCATGCTTGGCTTCTGTTTCGCCATAAACAGGCTTTGAGACTTAGTGAGCCTTTGCATGCCTTAGTGACTTCTTCGATGCTTGGGGATTCTGCTCGCCTTCGCGCGGTCGAGCAGATCCTGGCATGCTTGGCTTCTGTCTCGCCATAAACAGGCTTTGAGACTTAGTGAGCCTTTGCATGCCTTAGTGACTTCTTCGATGCTTGGGGATTCTGCTCGCCTTCGCGCGGTCGAGCAGATCCTGGCATGCTTGGCTTCTGTCTCGCCATAAACAGGCTTTGAGACTTAGTGAGCCTTTGCATGCCTTAGTGACTTCTTCGATGCTTGGGGATTCTGCTCGCCTTCGCGCGGTCGAGATCTGGCATGCCCAGCCTCATCTTTGAGACTTAGTGAGCCTTTGCATGCCAGTGACTTGATGCTTGGGGATTAAGCTCTGGCATCTCTCGCCATAAACAGCTTTGAGACTTAGTGAGCCTTTGCATGCCTTACTTCCCTCGATGCTTGGGGATTACGCACTTGGTGAGCTATGCATTCTACTCGCGCGGTCGAGCAGATCCTGGCATGCTTGGCTTCTGTCTCGCCATAAACAGGCTTTGAGACTTGGTGAGCCTTTGCATGCCTTAGAAATTTTACGCAGTTTCAAGTTTCTGAAATTCCTCGACGTTCCATTAATTGCAGGATTCGAATTACACGAAATCGTTTGGTCACAAAATAAATAACAGCAAATACGAACAGAAAGAACTTGAAAATATTAACGACTCTTACTGGAAATATTTCCTGAGATGTGCTGCGTTCCATGGGCGCTTCACCTCGTGGCCATCCGTGCGAACCAGCTTGTAAGCTCCTGGTCCCGCTAGCTGCTTGACTCTGTATGGCCCCTCCCAATTCGGACCGAGCACTCCTTGAGTCGAGTCTTTGGTGTTCTGATTCACTCTCCTTAACACCCAATCTCCGACCTTGAACTGCCGTATGTTCACCTTCTTATTATAATGGCAACCTCTGTAAATGATCGCTTTTGCTCCTCTTTTCGCAGATCAGATTCAATCTGCTCGTCGTTCTCGCTTTGAAATGATCTGTCCGGTGTGTGGTCGTTACTATCTCACGACCGTCCAAAGCCAAGGCGACGGTGTCTCCCGATTCTTGTTTTGTGGGTTGTATGCCCATGCACACCCATGCATACCCTTTTTCGCTCCCTGGTTTTCAAAAGCCTCTTGATGGTCTTGTTGGCACTTGTCCATTCGATTGGGGGTGAGCGAGCAATACTTCTATCCAGGTTCGCGAGAAATCCACGTGATTATCGAACTGCCATTATCCGTTACCAAGGCATGAGGGATCCCGTATCGACAAACCAAGTTTCTCCACAAAGTCTTGTTTTCTTTTGTGATCTTTCTACCTCTATCTATTTCGTGAAGTAATCTATAGCATGCATGTGTGCCGCTCCTCGTCCTTTGGCGGGTCGATCGGATCAATCCCCATTGAGCAAATGGCCAGGGAGGCCATAGAGGTGAGCTTGCGGTGGTTGGTTGGAGAAACTTGTAAAACTCTGGCAGCTTACACAACTCCTGGTCTTCTCCTGTGCATCCTGGTGCATTGTCAGCCAGAAATATCCCTGCCTTAAAACCTTGTGGGCCAGGGACCTCCCACCAGAATGATTTCCGCAAATTTCTTCATGTACTTCTCTCAGCACGTAATCTGCGTCCTCCTCATCCAAACATCGAAGGAAAGGTAGTGTATATCCTCGCCGTCACGATACTCCATCGATCATCGTGTATCTCGAGGCATGGGCTCTAACCTTCCGAGCTCGCAGCTTATCTGGTGGTAATGCCCCGTCTCTGAGGTATGAAATTATCGGGTCCATCCACGAGCATTTTTGTTCTATCCGCAGCACCCCCAAATTTTGCTCGATACTTGGGCTGGTCTTCACCTCCAGAGGGACTGACTTTGGCATTTTTGGGTCGGCTACTGCTGCCATCCTGGCCAAAATATCTGCTCGACTATTCTGCTCCCTGGGGATTTGTATCACCTCCACTGCTTCAAATTTCCCCATCATCTGTCTTGATCTTCTCCTCTCTTGGTTGGAATCTTTCACTGACATGGTTCGCAACCAGTTGAGAATCAGTTCTGATCTTAACTCTGTCTGCTTTCACGGCCTTAGCCAATTCCAAGCCTGCTATCAAAGCTTCATACTCTGCCTGGTTATTTGTGGCTGCAAATTCCAATTTTACAGCATAAGAGATCTCCTCCCCCTCTGGGCCTTCCAATACAATCCCTGCTCCTGAACCCTGCTCCCCTGATGACCCATCCACAGACATCTGCCATACTTGAGCTTCGCCACTGCCTGTAACTAAAAGTCGCTGGTCTAAACATACTTCAGGCTCTGTGAATTCTGCTACGAAATCGGCCATTGCCTGAGCCTTTATCGCTGCTCGGGGTTTGTAGTCTATGTCGAACTCGCTCAGCTCTATAGCCCACTTAACGAGCCGAAGCATCGGCTTGTGCGAGTTTGTTATTACTAAGGCGGGAATGCTTGGAAATATGGCCTCGAAAGAAGAAGGCAAGTGCCCATTTTTCCAACTGTGGGTATCTGGTCTCAGCGTCGAGCAGAGCCCTGCTGGTGTAGTATATCGGATACTGAACTCCTTCTTCTTCTCTCACGAATCCCGCCAAATACAGGTATAACTTGTCCCCATCCCTCGGTGTGGACAGCAGTGGAGCTTGCTGCAAGTATTGCTTCAGGTTCTGGAAGGCTTCCTCGCATTCTGGGGTCCATTCTGTTTTCTTTCCCTTCCTTATCACTTGAAAGAATGGCTGACACTTATCTGTAGCCTTGGATATGAACCGGCTCAATTCCGCCAATCTCCCCGTAAGGCTCTGCATTTCCTTCAGGCTACGAGGAGACCTCATCTGCACGATCGCCTGGATCTTCTCAGGATTTGCTTCGATCCCCCGATGACTCACTGAATCGGAACTTCCCGGCTCGACCCAAAAGCACATTTTCGGGTTGAGCTTCTATATTTCCTCAAAAGCCCGAATGTCTCCTCGAGGTGTCCGGCGTGTTCGCCGGGATTTTGACTTGGTGATCATGTCATCCACATACACCTCCATGGTTTTCCCAATCAACGGCTTAAAGACTTTGTTCACCAGCCTCTGATAGGTGGCCCCAGCATTTTTGAGACCAAATGGCATGACCCTGTAACAGAACAAACCCTGGTTAGTGATGAAAGCCGTGCTCTCCTCATCCTGCTCGTACATGGGGATCTGGTTGTATCCCGAGAACGCGTCCATGAAACTAAGCAGACCGTGTCCAGCCGTTGAATCTACTAGCTGATCGATCTTTGGTAAAGGGAAGCTGTCTTTTGGGCACGGTGAAATCCACACACATCCTCCACTTGCCATTTGCCTTCTTTACCAACACCACATTCGATATCCATTCAGGGTAATTGACTTCCCGAATGAACCCTGCTCTCAAGAGCTTTTCCACCTCGCCATTTATAGCCTCATACCTCTCCTGGTTGAAGCACCTTCTTTTCTGTCTTACTGCTCGAGCACCTTTCTTTATTGCCAGCTTATGACATGCTACCTCAGGATCAATCCCTGGCATGTCTTCATGTGTCCAAGCAAACACATCTGCATGAGCCTGTAAGCATTTCACCAACTCCTGCTTCTGCTCTTCCTTAAGCCTCGACCCGATTCTGATTGTCTTTCCCGGATTCTCTGATCCCAGGCTTACTGTCTCCAGCTCCTCTACAGGTTCTTGTCTGCCATTCTTGTTTTCCACTCAGGTGTCAAGGGATGTTATCTGCATTGCTTCCCTTGCTGCCGAGGAGTAGCAGCTTCTTGCGATCCTCTGGTCTCCTCGTACCGCTCCAACTACCCCATTCACCCGAGGGCCGGATAATGGTTGGGCCGCTTTGCTCATCCTCAGAAATGGCCGACCTAGGATCATCTGGTAAGGACCTTCCTCATCCACTACCACAAAGTCCAATATCATTGTTCGTTCTGTCGGGGAGCTCTCGATGGTGAGGGGCAGCTCGACCACGCCCAGAGGACCTTTCCTCCTCCAAACCCGAGGAGGTATTGGTGTAATCCAACTTCAGATCTGCTATTCCCATCTCTTCCAGGGTTGACTTGAACAACACATCAACTGAACTCCCTGTGTCAACCAGTATCCTGTCAAACTTCTTGCTAGCAACAGTGGCTTTGATGACCAAAGCATCCTCGTGAGGGTATAAAATCCCTTCCTCATCTGTCCACATGATTGGCACTTGCCTAACTCTTGCACGTTTGGCTGCTGGGGTGTTGAAGAATACCTCTTTGCTGGTCATGGCATATCTAGCATAATTCTTCCTCGACCTGTTGGAATCTCCTGCCAATGTCGGGCCCCCAGCTATCACCCTTACTGTAGGCTGCTCGCGCCTCAAGTTCCTGTCACTCTGCTCCCCTTCACTTGTCGAGGCTACCATTGGGAAGGTCCCATCTACAAACTCGTCCAGATACCGATTTCTCACCAAATCTTCAACCTGGGTCTTAAGATCTCTGCAATCTGCTGTGGTGTGGCCATGAGTGCCATGGAACTTACAATAGCGTCCCCTATCCCTCCTGCTGGGTATCTTTGTTATTGGAGCAGGGAGGTATAGCAACCCCCGATCCTTTATGGCCTCGTACACCTCGTCCAGAGACATCTTCAAGGAAGTATACCGCCCATAGTCCTGGTTCTGGTCGATCAGGTGCACTGCTCTTTCTCTGTTTGCTCGGTTCTGAGTTGGGGGCGGTGGCGTGCCGCTCTCCGCTACCGTGGGAATGTTGATGAAGACCACCATATACCGAATCATGCCTTCCCCAAGGCTCCCTAGTTGGGGAACGAGGAGGTTGCGCCTGCTGTGGTGGCCTCGGTGAGGCAGTAGCGGTTAACCTCTGCTCCACTTGCTGCAGGTGGTCTCTCCTCCTGATCGGCCCATTCCCTGGTAATGCTTTCTTCTCTTTCCTCCCCAACCCTTCTAACCGTCTTTGCCTTTTCCTCTTGATCTCTATGTCTCTCTTGCTTTGCTCGTATGCTGCATCGTCTGAATAAATTTGGGCTTCTCAAGTTGTACCACAGCCTTCCTATCTTCACTCCCTCTTTCAATCCCCTTAGTGCCTGAGGATGGTTGAAGGCTCCCAAATCGAGGACAGCACGATGAAACCTCTTGATGAATTCCCGAAGGGTTTCTTGCTCCCCCTGCTTGCTTTTCAACTCCGATGTCATCTTACGGTGCCATTGCCCCTTTCTGCAAACTCCTGGCACATCTGCTCGAAGGTTTTAATACTCCCCCGAGGGAGTTTCCTGTACCACTCGCGTGCACGTCCCTCCAGGGATAGTGGGAACACCCTACACATTTGGGGTGGAGATAATCCTTGTACCCCCGTTATGTCATTGAAGCGTTCTATGTGCACCAGCGGATCAGTTCGTCCCGAATATCTAAGATCCGGGAGGCGGAAATCTCTCGGAATAACTGCCCTCATGATCTCTGCTGCGAGCGGTGATTCTCCGTCCAGCATTATCCTCCAACCAGGAGCTCTGGTCCTCCCTTGCATATCGTCAATTATCTGCGCTAATCTGCGCACTTCCTCCTCCAGCTGCACTGCACGACCAGGGTCACGTTCTGCAACTTGATCCCTCTCTTGCTCTACATCATGCAAGTGTTGCCTCAACTCTGTTTCCTCTGCATTCGCCACCCCGTCGTCCTCGTCAAAATGTCTTGCCGGGATTGCTCTTCCTCTATGAAATTCTCTCCGGGGTATGTTACCTCTCGCCACCAAATCTCCGGTGGTTTGACTTCTCCTCGTACCATCGAGACTGGTGCCACTCCACCACCTCTCACCCTTTCCTACTGTGATACCCTTCTTTCAATCCGCAACTCATGCATGATGGTTGTCGGGGTCTCCATCTTTTCCATCCGTTCCACCGGTCGAACATGGCTTTTCCGTGCTTGGCTATCTCCCTCAGAGTCACGGAATCGTTAAGCCTCATATCACCCCCTTGTGCACTACTTCCTCCTGTCTCCATTGCTTTTCACTTGCCTCACTCCTCTTCTTGCTATCAACGGAAGCTTTTTGCTCAGCTCCCCACAGACGGCGCCAAAATGTTGATGCGAGATTCTGGTTACACTATGCCTCGACCAGGAATTCTGCTCGACCAACCTCACCTCGATCAGGATCTCTCCTCGTACGCTTTCTTCTCCAGGTGTTCCTGCGTCCACAGAAACAAGTCAGAGCACGCCGGTTGTTTTTCCGGCGTAAACCCTCCGACGCTCAAGTCAGATATGAAGGTCCCGGGAACGCTTGCCACGAATCTTATGGCTTTTCTGTAATCTCCGTTCTTTAGAGTTTTCTTTTCTTAGTTCTAAATAACCAAAATTCTAACCCTTTTACCTTCTTTTTATAGGCTTAAATCCCGGTCTTCCGTAGTCCACGCCCATTATTCTGCCCACCCTCGGATGTGGATGCCCCAACGTCGTCATTGTGGGCGAATGGAGATGGACTTCGTGCCTTGATTCTCGGATAGGAACGCACGTCCCCGCCGGTCTCTCTCGCCGACCTAGCAGGAATGGCCTCATGCCTTTAACAGGAGTTCGTCCTCGTGAATGGCATATTCGCGGACGAGCGGAATAGCCCTGCTCCTGCTCCCCTGCTACCTGGCTCCTACAGGACACACCTGCTCGCAGGACTCTGCCACCAACTATCTGCTCGTCACTTCTGGTCTCGCCGAAGTATTTCCCTCAAACAGATATTGTTGCTCTCTACACTTTATTAATTGTCTAATAATGTTTAATTACATCAAAGTCATTATACCCAAATTACTGTGCGGGTCGATCCTTTTTTTAAAAAAAAAAAAAATATGGCGTGTCAAACTGATTTGTTGGGCTTAGGCTTGTAGTTATTGAGATTTTTAAAACAATATTTTTTAAGCGGGGGAATTAGCTAAGGGCAGTGCAGAGCTTCTTAATTCGGGTCTAAAACAATTACGCCATAAGACTATTAGTTAATTATTTGCCACTAAATACTTACATCTATTATATCATCTACAATTATGGTCATAAGTGTGTTCCTTTTTCTCTTCATTTCCTGATGTATCAATTACAAAGTCATCAAACCAATGTGTGCTTTTTTTATGTTTTAAATATGCCGAACAAAAACTACTGATTTGTTAAATGGGCAACTGAGATTTTTAAAACAGTAATTAGAAGCTATTGGCAGTTCTAAGTATCTTCTAAGAAAACTACGAAGATCTATCTTTTAATGAGTATCTTCCAGGTTTGAAAATTATTGTTGGTTGGTTTTGTCCAAAAGAAAAATATTAATTTGACTGCAGGCTACTTCCAGGAATCTTCATGCAATATTGCAGTACCCCGTAACTTATTATTGTGCTTTTGTCAAAAAGAAAATAAAGTGTTCGCATGTTGCAATTGTAAGGTAATTTCGCAATAAAGTGTTCACATGTTCAACCCGTCGTTCACCTACCAACACTTTTATTACAACTTGATTTTTTTCAAAAAATTTATATTAAATTTCGAAATGATTAGAAATAGAAGAATATGTAAATATCCAGCTATAGTTGGATCAATTTATATATAATAAGAAATAATTAATAATAATTTTTTATTTATTATTGTTGCAAAACTAATAGTAAAGATTATTTGATTTTTCACACTTCACAGTCAAAAGTTGTTTAATGCAATTGTAATTTCAGTAAGTCATCTGCAACCAGTTAATGACGGTTGAAAAGAATCTTGTTACCAAATTGGATCCAAGGAGATAGTTATCAAATTTTTACACATGGCATGGCACGCTCCTAAAAAATTAAAAAAAGAAAAAAAGAAAAAAAAGAGATATTTCTAAATTGGAATTTCGCTTGCAGTACTGTAAGAATTGGACGAATATGGCAGCATCTTCACCGCATTATTAGCATGTGCTGTCTCGCACAATCATTTCTAAAATATATTTCTTTAATTGATTATTTATGTTAGAATTCTGAGAATTAGAAAAGTAAAAAATAAAATAATAAAATAAAATAATATATTATCTAACAACTTGTTCAATTATTCAAAAAGAGATCAGAGAAAAGTTTGTCAAGTTCATATACCGCGTGAGTCGCCGATGTAGGACCTAACAAATAACAATACATTATTTCCTGTCCACAACTGTATGTTATTTAAAAAAAAAAAGAAAAAAGCAATAATAATAACAACAGGTTATTAACATTAGCATCATAGAAATTTTTTTTAAAGATTAAACAAATAAAAAAATCGTCTTATAAAGTAAATAGGTTTTTTATTTTCTAAAAATTAAAAAAAACATCATTTTTATATTCTCCACTTTTCTTCTGTTGAAAAAATAGAACAAATCGTTCTCTATTAGAATTAAATACCATTTAAAAAAAGCTATCCAAACAAATTTTAGATTGCTTCATTATTGAAGAACAAAAACCACCAACACAAAATCTATACCAAAGGCACCTTAAGATTACAATATTAGTACGTAATAAAATATAAATATTTTTACCTTCACAAACTTTTTTTTTTATAATTTTAGTGAATTTACTTCTCTGCCAGAGAATAGTTGAATATTTAAAATAATATCATAGATTACGTTATATTTGTTAAACTGACCGAGTTTATGGCAGCTATGTCCAAAGCCACGCGCTAAAGATATCATACTTTGGAAAGCAAATAAAATTGCTAAAAATTCGACACTAACAAATATATATGTTCAAATTGATTAATTAAATGAATCGATTATGCATAGAGAGTTAATGATCAAATTGTTTAGTCTAATTGCGCTTTTTTAAATATGTCATGTCAAACTGGTTCGTTGGGCTTTTAGTTATTGAGAATTTTTAAGACAATATTATTTTTTGAACAGGGGAGTTACCCAAGGGCAGGGCAGGGCAGAGCAGAGCGTATGAATTCGAGTCTAAAAGCCCAACAAATCAGTGTTTCATATACTGCGTGAATGTTATTATCTGCTGACACGATAATATATATTATGTAACAACTTGTTCAAATTGTTGAAAAGAGAGATAATATATTATACCTATACAACAACTTTTGTCAAGTTCATATACCTTATTATATATATTGTATATGAATTATAAAATACTTATGAGCTGCAATGAGAATGAGGAATGAAAAATTAGAATAAGTTGTTTACTTGAACTGTAAGAATTGTAATGAGAATGGGTTGAAATCCCATTGATGTGTTTATTTTATCTTAGAATCGAGGAATTATAATAAGCTTAATTATTTCAAGTTACTAAAATACCCTTAGTTAATTATAATAATGACTATTATTATTATTATAATAAAAATGATTAATAATAATAATATTATTAAAAGTAATATCATTAATAATTTATCAAAATACCCTTTGATAATTATTGTCATTTGATGATGATGATGATGATGATAATTAAATAATTAATGAATAAATAAATAATGGTTATAATTAATAAATTGATAACAATGACAACAACAATAATAATAAAATTATTGTTGGTTTTGTCCAGAAGAAAAATATTAATTTGAACTGCCGGCTACTTCCAGGAATCATTCATGCAATGAAGTGTTCACACGTTCAGCCCCTCTTTCTTCTATCATTTATAATACCAAACACGTCTTCAGATTCGAATATTATTACGTAATAAAGGGTCTGCCTACCGTGCAACAGTTGCACGGTATCCCATTTTTTGTCTTTTTTCAACTCATGGATCAATGGTTAAAGTGTTCAACGGCCAGGATGTGTTCAATTGGTTATTAACACTGAAGTCCTTACTGTTTATTACAAAATCATAAAAGCTAAAAGTTTTTAAATATTCACTTACATAATTTTTATTGTTTTAAATTTTTTAAAGTTTGATCCATTGACTTAATTTGATTATAAAAATAATTGATGGTGTAAATATAATAATGTAATATCACATAAAATTTTTAAACACATGAAAATTTGATAAATGTAAATAATATTTTTTGTTATATAATATATATTTAATGTAAAATAAATAAATTGAATATGTTTTAAGAATATAGGTTATTAACCTTTATACTTTAGAAAATTATAAAATAAAAAAGGTGAAATTTCAAAATAAGAAACATGTAAAAAGTCCTAGGTTGTAAAATTTTATTATTTTAATATTACAAAACTTTACTTTTTTATTACATTTTTGTTTTTAACATTAGTTGACATGTTAGTTTATTTATACATACAATATGTTAATTTACCTATAAAATATCAATATATATATAGCCCAACAAAGTTATAGAAAGATAAATAAAGAATAACATAAAAGGAAGTTAGTTTATTTTTTTAAGAATATTTCAAAAGCATTTGACCTTCATATTTCTTAGGAATTATCATTTTTTAATATATTTGAGCTCGTGAATCTTGTTGTAATGATAATTTATTATTTATTCTTGATTAAAAATAATTGAATAGTAAATTTATTGATTTCCAAATGCTCTTTTAAATACAGGGTAGTTGGTTAATTTTTATTGTATTAGCCTAAACTTTGTGATGATAGCTAATCAACTATTGTAAAAGATCTACTATGATTATTTTTACTTTCTCTACATCCCTCTAGACCATCATCACTCAAAAATTTAAAGGTCCGTTTGGCACACTATATTATATTGTATTATGTAAGGCACATGTATTATATTATATTATATTACATTAGTAGTAGATTATAATAATTATAATAAAATTATGCAACATTTGGTAATTGGTATTATCCTATACTGCATTAATTTTGTACTAATATTAAACTAAAATTATTTAAATTTATTATTCATTATATTAAATTATTATTTTCATATTAATTATTTTTAAATAAATATAATATGATATAATAAAATAATATTATAGTATAATTTATTTTTTTTATTTTTTTATTTATTATAATAAAAATAAAAAATAATTAAAATATATGTAATGCTTAATTAACGCAAAATAATAATAATGACAATGATATTATTTAATAGTCAAAACAAAAAAAAATTATAAAGTTTAACAATGATGATGACGACGACGACGACAACATTAATATAAATATAATAATTAGAATAATAAGATTAATAAATTTATTAATATTAATAAAATAATAATTCAATAATAATTCAGTAATAAATTTAATATATTTTAAAAATTGTGACGGTAATAAAATCAATAAATAATAATAATAATGATAACTAATTAAAGCAATCATAACAATTAAAATAATAAATTTTAATAATAATAATAATAATGATATTAATAAATAATAATAATAACAGTTAAAATTTTTTTCAAAAGTTATTTTATAATTTTATCCAGAGAAAATGACTTATATATAAAGATTTGTAACTTATAGTATCTATTCAGTTTTCTTATAAATATAGGGTAGTGTAGTGTAATTGTTGGAAAAAAACAAAATTCAGTGGTAGCGTGCAACGGTTGCACGGTAGGCAGATCCCGTAATAAAATATAAAATATTTTTATCTTTACGGACTCTTTTTAAATTTCAGTGAATTTACGTCTCTCCAAGAGAATAATTGAATATTTATATAATATCATAGGTTACATTATATTTGTTGAACTAACCAAATTTATGACAGCTATGTCCAAAGCCGCGCGCTAAAAATATCATACTCTGGAAAGCAAACAAAATTACTAAAAATTTGACTTTAATAAATATATATCCAAATTGATTAATTAAATGAATAGATTATGCATTAGATTGTGTGATCGATCCGAGGACTAGTGGAATGTTGCAAGAGAGACTAGAGAGTTAATAATCAAATTGTTTAGCTTAATTAAACTTTAGCCTTCTACGCGGAATAATTAGAAATACAGAGGATGTATGGGTCGATGAATTATTATGTCTTTGATAGTATTCACGTGTTGCAATTATATGGTAGTTCACAATGACAATGTTCTCATATTTAGATGCCATGAATAGAGCAAACAAAAGGTTTTGTCTTTTTTCCGCATTACATTTTTGACTTTTTATTTTCATTTTTTAATATTTATGTCACTTTATTACAATTTGATTTTTTTTTAAAAGTTCATATTATATTTTGAAATGATTAGAAATAGAAAAATATGTGAATATCCAACTCTAGATTGATCATTTTATACATAATGAGAAATAACCGATGATGAATTGTTATCTATTTTTGTTGAAAAACTAGTAGAAAAGATTATTTGATTTTTCACACTTCACAAGCAAAGTTAGAGATTAAACTCTAAACTCCCACTATCAGACATCTGCTAAAATGGCAAAATCTAAATAAAGTGGTTCGATATGAATCTTAAAATATTATGTGGCAGCGTTTTCATAGTTTATTAGTATGTTCATTCTTTCCTTTCAACTAATTATGCAAAACGAGTCAAATTTTTTTTTAAAAACAAAAAAAGAAGAAGAAGAAAATAAGAAAGAGATGGTCAAGGTATTTCTAAGCTAATAATACACATATAATTCAGATCAAACAATGTAAAAATTATCAAGTTCATGGGTGATTGTAAAGCAAATGCTTCCAAATCTCATATGTATTATCTAACAACTTGTTCAATTATTTAAAAAGAGATCATAGAAAAATTTGTCAGTTTCATATATATTATTTCCTGTCCACAACTGTACGTCATTTTCACTCTTTGCTGGTATTAAAAAAAAAAAGTAATAATAATAACAGTAGCTTCTTTCACAAGGGGCTGAAATGAAATATTTCTAAATTAGAATTTTGCTTGCAGTACTAAAAGAATTGAAAGAATACGGCAACATTTGCACCACATTATCATCTCCTTCATTTCTTTCAGCATTACTTACTTTTGCAACAATTCACCATCAATTTCTTCTCTCTCTCTTTTTTCTTTTTCACCATGGTTGATGCGATCCTTTCCCCTCTCTTGGAGCTGCTGACTTCAATGGCTGCTGAAGAGGCGAAGGAACAAGTGAGGCTAGTAACGGGTGTCGGAAAGGAAGTCAAGAAGCTGACCAGCAATCTCCGCGCCATTCAAGCTGTGCTCCATGATGCAGAGAAAAGGCAAGTAAAGGAGGAAACTGTCAGACTCTGGCTCGATCAACTCAGAGACGCATGTTACGACATGGAAGATGTGTTGGGAGAGTGGAACACTGCAAGGCTCCTAAGAAGAAGGTATGTTCCTTCTTTCCTGCTGCCTCCTAAGAAGAAGGTATGTTACGACATGGAAGATTGTGTTGAAGGGAAGAAATTTTTTCTTGTCTTAGACGACGTGTGGAACGAAGATTACTATAAGTGGGAACCATTCTACAAATGTTTTAAGAATGGTCTCCATGGAAGTAAAATTTTGATTACCACGCGTAAGAAAATAGTTGCCCGTTGTATGAGATCAACTAATGTTATCTCTGTCAATGTATTGTCTGAAATAGAATGCTGGTCGGTGTTTGAGCAATTAGCATTTTTCGATAGGTCCAAGGAGGAATGTGAAAAATTAGAAATTATTGGTCGACAAATTGTAAGAAAGTGCAAGGGCTTACCTTTAGCTGCAAAGACGATTGCTAATCTCCTGCAATCTAGAAACACTGAAAAAGAATGGCAAAATATCTTAGAGAGTGAGATATGGGAACTAGAAGAGGTTGAGAGAGGCCTTTTGGCCCCTCTATTGTTGAGTTACAATGAATTGCCCTCTAAGGTCAAACAATGTTTCACTTACTGTGCCATCTTTCCAAAAGACTACGACATACTAAAAGAAGAGTTAATTGAACTATGGATGGCACAAGGTTATCTTAGTGAGAAAGGAGCCAAAGAGATGGAGGACATTGGTGAAGAGTATTTCAACATCTTAGCTAGCCGTTCATTCTTTCAAGATTTTAACAAATATGATGATGGTGAAATCTATAAGTGCAAAATGCACGATATCGTGCACGACTTTGCCCAATATTTATGTAGTTATGAATGTTTAACAGTAGAAGTTCATAGTGGTGAAGAGTTAGCTATTAACTCTTTGGGGGAGAAAAAAATCCTTCATTTACTGTTAACTCTACGTGGGGGGGCTTCGGTTTCGATCTCCATTTGGGGTAATGTTAAAGGATTGCGAGGATTGCGTAGCCTCTTAGTTGAAAGTGATGATTATTCATGGTTTAGTGAAGTCCTACCTCAATTATTTGGTAAATTAACTTGTTTAAGGGCATTAAAATTAAATGTGAGTTATAGTGTGAACCACATCAAGGAAATTCCAACAAATGTAGAAAAATTATTACATTTGAAATACCTTAGTTTGGCCGATCAAGGGAAGATAGAAAAATTACCCAAGACATTGTGTGAGTTGTATAATTTAGAACGTTTAAATGTTAGAGGTTGCAGTCATCTTAGAGAATTACCTGGAGGGATTGGGGAGTTAAGAAAGCTGATGTATTTAGACAATGATTACACTGATTCTTTAAGATACCTGCCGGTAGGGATTGGGGAATTAATCAGGCTTCGGAGGGTGACGAAGTTTGTTGTGTGCGGAGGATATGACAGAGCATGTAGCCTTGGGTCTCTTAAAAAGCTTAACCTCCTTCGACAATGTAGTATACGTGGGCTGGGTGGTGTGTCAGATGCGGGTGAGGCTAGAAGGGCTGAACTTGAGAAAAAGAAAAATCTCTTTGATTTGGGACTTACTTTTGATCATTTAAGAGATGGAGATGAAGAACAAGCTGGGAGGAGGGAGAATGAGGAGGATGAAGATGAACGGCTTCTTGAAGCCTTGGGACCACCTCCTAATTTAAAGAAATTAGAGATACATAAATACAGAGGCAGGAGGAATGTTGTTCCCAAAAATTGGGTCATGTCATTAACCAACTTAAGGGATTTATATCTCTACAATTGCAGAAATTGTGAGCATTTGCCTCCTTTGGGAAAATTGCCATCCCTTGAAGGTCTGTATATTGTAGCAATGGAAAGCGTGAAAAGAGTGGGTAATGAATTTCTGGGAGTAGAAAGTGATACGGATGGCTCCTCAGTTATTGCCTTCCCCAAATTGAGAGAGCTTAAATTTATTCATATGAAAGAACTGGAAGAGTGGGATTTCGGGACTGCAATAAAGGGAGAAATCATAATCATGCCACGTCTTTCTTACTTGGAAATTGTGTCATGCCCTAAATTAAAAGCACTGCCCGATCACCTTCTTCAGAAGACAACACTGCAGGAATTGAACATTTGGCGGGCATGTCATAGTCAATTACAATCACACACGGCCACCGCGACGGGTAATTTATTTCTAGATCTCCTGCATGCATTGCGTGTCTCACTCTATTTTAATTAAAATTAATTAGTAGTTATTTTTTAATCCATTTTAGAAACGAATGGTGAACAGAGGAGGGGGGATTCAGCAGGGATATATATATATATGTAATGGTGCTAATAACTCTGGTTAGTAATTATAATTTGTATACGCTTTCCTTCTCGTTTGCTCTCTCTCTACTCTTCTTCATTAATTTAAAATTAGATATATTTGTGTAACTGATTCATTTGTTTTTTTTTTTTTTGGGAAAGCGATATTTTTCAGCATCGCAAAGCAGGAATTGGGGGACGGGCGCGGCGCGTGCTTTTTTAATCTGTTATGTATGTTTTCAGTAATTCATTTTGTTTTTTTTGCGACCCTTGTATTTGTAAAGAGAATGAATGAGGGAAAGCACAACACAAAGAGACCTCTTGTGAGGCCAAACTGCTGGGGATTGATTGATTTTGAGTGTTGAGATTGGTGTTTCTTTTTTTTTTTTCTTTTTTTTTTGTGCTCATCTGAGAGTTTATTGTTATTTGTACATTTTTTCATTATATACTGACTTATTGGTATCACCACCCGTGGATGTAGGCATATTAATTTATATGTCGAACCACGTAAATTTTTTTATCTTTGTATGTGTTTATTGCATTATTTGATTATCATAATCAAATCCTATAAAAGATGGTGAAATTTAAATTTTGATTCCACATGGAGTCATAATTTAAAATATAACATGCCTACAATGATCATAACATAAAAAAATGGTGAATCGGTGGGTCTATAAATTTTACATAAAAATGAGTCAAATTCAGTTATTAGCTGTTAACATACCAGTAAATGTAACATTGATTGAATAAAACAAATTTCAAATTACCTTTAGCTAAACGTTTTTAATATGATGTCGTGAAGCTTAGAATATACATGCATCATGATAAGGTTCTGATGACCGTACGTCGTATTGAGAAAATCACCGAAGTAAAGCTCTGGTGGCTGATCAAATTATTATTTATTTATTTTTTAATAAAATGACTGACGGTATACATAATTCCAAAACTAGCTAGTGTGCATCTTCTATCAAACTTTCCCTCCGCAATTCCTTTATCCATTAAAAACTTTTATTTTATTTTTTCAAAATTGTTTCCAATGCGAAATTTTTATTATTTTGAATACTAATATGTATTTGTATATGTAACTTTTATAAATTTTATTCTATATGTTTAATTTTATGAATGAAGTGAACTTATATTACAACTGGATTTAATTTCACTTTCAACTTTCTATTAACTATCAAATACAAAAAATACGTATTTTTTTAGTTAACAAAAAAGAAGTACTCAATTATTTTCTCATGTTTGATTTCTAGTACTTATAACCAAACAATAAATTATTATTAGTCCTTAAAAAAAAGAAAGGCAAAAATATCTTGACACTTCTATAATTGGGGAAATTATGCACATTTTTAGAGAAGTAAAGAACTTGTTTTAACCAGGAATAGAATCAATTATTGACAAAACGAGGAGGAAAGAAACTAAACCGTCATTTGGAATCACTACAAAATTGGGCTTTTTTGACAGAATAATTTTTGTCACAGACCATGTTACTGACATAATTTTATTCTATCAAAAAAGTCCTTGTAAGAATATAGTGACAGAAAAGGAAACAATTACATTTGCTCAAATTGAATCTAAGCAGCCATGCTCAATACTAAAATCTCAACAGCTCACATAATCAGCAACAATGCTTGAACCTGAAGGCATAACCAAAATCTTAGCAAGTTGAATCCGCAGGCATGACAGAATATTGCATCAATATTAGCTATCATCATAGGTTGCTTGAGATGAAGTAGCATAATATGCGCTAATTTGAAAAATTAGCATCGAAACAGTCTCAATCATTTGTTTTATTCTTTCTCAAAAACTGCATCTTGGAAAAAAATTGAAAAAAATTATCAGGCTTATACTACGTGTTAAAGAAAAAAAAAATCTATTGAAGATAACACACGGCATTATAACAAACACTTGGTGTACAAAATTAAATTGTTACTTAAATTTTAACATTCATCAAATCTTGTAAAAATTGCAATCGAGACTAATTAAACAATCACAATAAGAAATATGTCACAGAGAATCTTGTAAATACAGTCAATATCGAAGACAATTATGCAAACAAGCCAATATTATTATTATTCTTATTATTCATATACCATAATTTTTAATAAAAGTAAACAAAGACCGTAACTTATAATGTAGAAACCGTGAATAAATTTACAATAAGCAAAGAACAAAGTAAAGTAATGTCGCATGAGAAACCAATGACGAAAGGCAATCAAGAGGAAAAAGACAAACCTTGAGATGAAATTAGGCCTTGAGCGATCTGGACCTTTGCTGAAATTATACAAAAAAACAAAAAAAAAATTGTTTTAACATTATTTCAGAGAAAAGAATCTGGAGAGAAAAATAAATATCCCATTTGAATTTCAGTTGTTTCATTTTTGGAGATGATTGCCCAGCAAGTGATAAAAGCAAACGGCTTATTTGTGAGGACTGGTGAGGTTAACATTTATGTGTGTGATACGCTCTTAATTCATGAAACCGAGAGCAATATCAAAATTATCACTACTTCGAGCGAGTGTTTGCTCTAGAGGAAAGAACTTGAAGTTTGGGAAATGAAAAAAAGACGAAAAGAAGAGTCAGAAAGAGGAAAAAAAAATGGTTTCATTTCATGCCCTTCCAAAATGACAAAATCCAGCAATATATAACAGACAATCGAAAATAACCAATTTTGACAGCGCAACAGAAAATGACAAAAAGGAATCCAAAACAAACGCAGCCAATAACAATACTTCCATGGGTCATCCTAAACGACGTAGTCTCTCAGCCAGTCTGGACGTTTCTTGTTTCGTTTGGGACGTTGATTATCTTGCACTGGCTCATGGTGAACTTCCTCCCTGGGTTGATTGACTGTGGGTTCTTGGCTTGTGGTTTCTTGGTTGAGCTCTTCCACTAGCGCCTGCTCTGATGGCTCCAATTTGATATATAAATTCGTATCATTCCCTCCATCTCGAAAACACACCTTGTCCTCAAGGTGAAATGTTGGATAGAGTTCACAAAAGACGTCAAAGTTTTCCCAAGTCGAATTCTCCAGTGAGCTGTCGGTCCATTGAACTAACACTTGAGGCGTTGGCTTCCCCTGTTGCAACACTATTCGGGTAGCACAAATGGTAGCCAATAGCAAAAAAAGATGGTTATCCACACTCAACTCTGGTAAAGGATGTAAAATAGCAGGGTCATTGCCATGATAAGGCTTAAGGACAGAGATGTGAAATATCGAGTGGATTTTGGAAGTACTGGGTAGCTCCAACTTGTAAGCTACAGAACCCACTCTAGCAAGTACAGTAAATGGCCCATAGTAGCGCTTGGCCAACTTCTGACAGGCGCGAGAAGTGATGTGCTCAAAATTTATCTATTATTTTAATGCTTCCATAACTTAATTTTATGTTTTATTATGTTAATTTTATTTTAATTTTTATATTTTATTATTTTAGGTACAATATGGGATTAAAGAGAATTAATTGGAACAAATCACAAAGGATTTAATTTAATTAATCATTAAGCATGCATGCAGCACGTGGAGGAAGCATTGAAGAATTCATTTACAAAGAGAATATGGCATGCAACACGTGGAGAGGCTTTTGCTTTTAATTATGATTGGATTAGGAATGAAATACGTGGATGGGCTTGAAAGGTGGGCTGGATTTGTTTTGTTTGGAAATCCTTTTCATTTAAGGATTTGGAAGAAGTCACAATATTATAAAAGGGCAAAGCCAAGCGGAAGGAAAGGGGATACAAAAGGCAGCCGCACAAGGATAATAGCAGCCAAGAGAAAATAAATAGAAGAGCAGCAGGAATAATTTGAAGCAGGAGGAAGACGCATTAATTCTTAAGTTTTTCTCTTCATCTTCTCTATTATCTTGCTTGAATGTTCTTAATTAAATTAATGGATTCTCTTTATATTCCCATGAACTAATTTATTTTACTAGTAGCCTAACTATGAATTTAATTCCATAAATCTATGTTATTTTTAATTAATTATTCCATGATTGAGTGTTCATTATTGTCCTTAATGCTTTTAAATATCAACATTTGAATGATTTGAGGATACATAATGAGACCGAGAGGAGATTTATGTATTTTTGCTCTATGTAATGGATGCCATGAATTGAACGAAAGACAGAGATGTGCCAACGTGATTCGTGCAGTTTTATCTAAGAATTTCCATAGAACTTAATGAATGTTTGCATATTTAAATTCACATAGAAATATAGTGGGTTGATATGTGGAGATATTTTTGATATTACTCGAGAGAGGATATTGAATAGATTAGGAAAATTCACTGTCAACATGGGTAATAAACTTTAATAGCATAGATGGAGGATTAAATTGGATTGGTTATGGTGAAATCGAATGTCCTAGTGTTTTAATCTCTTGGTAATTTTCTATTACTGTCTGCATCTTTGTTTAATTTTTAATTATTTTATTTTATTTTATTTTAATCTAAATTCGCTTATTCGATTGTTCAAATAAATTAGGGTTGGAATAATTTCAGTAACTAATAGGATATACAATCTCTGTGGGACGATACTCTACTCTTCATTATATTACTTGTCTTAAGTACACTTGCTAATTTAAGCAACAAGTTTTTGGCGCCGTTGCCGGGGATTGTTTGGATTAGTATTGATACCAACTAACCTTAGTTTAATTTGAATTTTATTTTTATTATTTTTATTTTATTTTTTTCTTGTTTAATTTTATGAGACGCTCAAGAAGTTTTGATTTATTGCCTTTTGATCCAGAGATTGAACGTACGTGTAGAAGGCTTAATAAAAAAAGGAAAGAAGCTTTACAAGAGCAACAACTAATCATGGCTGACGAAGCATTACATGGAAATGAGGATGCAAAACCCTTAAGAGATTATGTTGTACCTACAGTTAATGGTGCTCGCTCAAGCATTGCACGTCCTGCCGTTCAAGCCAATAATTTTGAAATTAAGCCAGCCATAATCCAGATGATTCAGACTTCAGTTCAATTTGCTGGGATGCCAAATGATGATCCAAATGCTCATATTGCAAATTTCTTAGAAATTTGTGACACATTTAAGCAAAATGGTGTTTCAGACAATGCTATCAAGCTAAGGCTTTTTCCGTTCTCACTGAGGGATAAAGCAAAAGAGTGGTTGAACTCACTCCCTGCTGGAACAATCACTACTTGGGATGGTTTAGCGCAGAAGTTTTTAGCAAAGTACTTTCCTCCAGCAAAAACAGCCAAGTTGAGGAATGACATCACAACCTTTGCTCAGTTCGAGATAGAATCATTATATGAAGCGTGGGAGAGATACAAAGACCTACTAAGAAAATGCCCACATCATGGTCTACCAGTTTGGCTTCAGGTGCAGACATTTTACAATGGTTTTGGATCCAATACAATGATTGATCTTTGCGGCGGGAGGAACGTTAATGGGAAAAACACCGAGAATTATTGGAGGAGATGGCATCTAACAATTACCAGTGGACTTCAGAGCGATCAATGCCAAGGAAAATTGTAGGAGCCCATAATGTTGATGTTGTCACTGCTTTATCTGCACAGATGACTGCTTTATCTGCACAGATGACTGCTTTATCTAATAAGCTGGAGCACCTAAATGTTAGTGCTATTCAAACTCAAGTGTGTGAATTATGCGGAGGGAACCATACCAGTGTCAACTGCCAAGTTGGAAGTCCTTTTGCGTCGTCATCTGCTGAACAAACTCATTATGTGTCAAACTTCCAAAGACAACAACATAACCCATATTCTAATACCTACAATCCTGGCTGGAGAAACCACCCGAATTTGTCATGGAACAACACTCAGAATACATTGGCACCACCTCCAGGGTTCCAACCACAAGAAAAGAAGTCAAATTTAGAAGATGCTCTTACCCAACTTACAACAAACATGTCTCAATTCATGACCAAAACAGAGACAACTTTTCAAAATCAAGCTGCATCAATTCGGAACCTCGAGGTACAAGTGGGTCAGATTGCAAACTTGCTATCCAGTAGACAACATGGCTCTTTGCCAAGCAACACAGAGACAAATCCAAAGGAGCAAGTTAATGCAATTATACTTCGGAGAGGTAAACAACTTGATGAGCCGCGAAAAGAAGCAAAGAAAGTTGATGAAGAACAAACTGAAGACACCGCTAAGGTTTCAAAGGCAGCAAGTTAAAAAATACCACAACCTAAACTAGCAACACCAGTCAAGGCCTATGTTCCTCCAATCCCTTTTCCTCAGCGTCTCCGGAAAAATAACATAGATAAGCAATTTTTAAAATTTCTTGATGTGTTTAAGAAATTGCATATTAACATTCCTTTTGCAGATGCTTTAGAACAAATGCCGCTTTATGCCAAATTTATGAAAGAAATGTTGTCCAACAAGAGGAAACTTGAGGAGCATGAAACTGTAATGCTGACTGAGGACTGCACCGCCATCTTACAAAATAAATTGCCACCAAAGCTGAAAGATCTAGGGAGTTTTAATATTCCATGCACTATTGGAAATTGTTATTTTGAAAAAGCTTTGTGTGATTTAGGTGCAAGCATTAATTTGATGCCTTTTTCTGTTTTCAAGAAATTAGGTTTGGGTGAACCTAACGCAACAACTGTTACCTTACAATTGGCAGATAGATCTATAAAGTACCCAAGAGGCATAATTGAGGATGTGCTTGTGAAAGTTGACAAGTTTATATTCCCTGCAGATTTTATTGTCTTAGATATGGCTGAAGATATAGAGTTACCTCTTATTCTAGGTCGACCATTCTTAGCTACAGGAAGAGCTTTGATTGATGATCAAGAAGGGAAATTGATTTTAAGAGTTCAAAATGAGCAAGTCATTTTCAATATGTACACACCTATCAAGTATCCAACTGAACTCAAAGATTGTTTTCAAGAAAACACCTTGGATATAAAAATGGCCAAACCATTTAAGGATGAGCATCTATCTGACCCTCCTGACATTTGTATAATACATAAGCAGTCTATTAATGAAGATGCATCACCTCATTTTCGTGGGAAGAGACCTAATTGCAAGAAACTTGGGCAAGGTCAATCCAGATCATCTCTTTCCATCCACGAGTCTCCTTGAACCATCTCTCCAAAGATAGTCAAGCTAATGACTATAAATTAAGCGCTTCTTGGGAGGCAACCCAAGCTTTCTAAACTTTATTATTATCAATTTTTTTTTTGTATTCTTTTTCTTTTCTTTTACTTATTTTATTTTGTTTTATCTAGATTTTGCACAAGTTTGGGGGTCGATGAACATCAACTTTCCACATGCCTTTCAACAACTCAGCTACAACTTTACATCTTCAAGTGCAAAACCGGGGGAGTTTCTCTTTTCCTTTTATTTTTCTTTACATTGAGGACAATGTTTATTTTAAGTTTGGGGGTGGGAATATTTGCTTTTCATTTTATTTCAAAAAAAAAAAAGATTTTAATGCCTATGATGAGTTTATGATTGACAATAAATATGGTTCTTAGAAAGGGATGAATATTATCTTAGTTTATACTTGATTCTTGTGTTAGTTTCTTCTTGATTGTGATTCTTTAAATATCTTGCGCACTTATATCGATTCTTTTAGAATTTTGACTTGAGATTTGAGATTGATACAGCCTAAGTTGAGAATTTTAGATTGAGTAAATGACTGTTTGCCTCGATTCTACATTACTTAAGTTTATCCAGGCACCATAGTCAGAAATAACTACCTACAACCCTTAAGAGTGAAGCTATCCTTGAGTAATTTGGGCCTATGTATAACCAGTATGTAAAGGATAATCTACCATGAGAAGAAGGCTACCTTAAGGGGTAGAGTGAAAGCTCCTGACTATGGACAAAGAAATGAAAAAAAAGAAAAAAGAAAAAAAAAGCATGAGCTTCAAGAAAAATCAAAAGAAAATGCTAATTTATGCCTGAGAAAAAAAAATCAAAAATCAAGATGATGAGGTTAGTTTGACCTACTCTGTTTATTATCCGAGATAAGGGTTGTTGATGTTAAAGATCTTGAGAATGAGTTTTGATTGAATTGATTCACACACAACACAGGAATCCAATATGAGATGAGGCTGACCATTGAATTAAAGTTAGAACTTTGCTAATATTTTTAATTTTCTTTGAGCTATATACTTTATGCAATCTTTGAGGCATTTTTTATGATGTTTGTGGGTATCATCGCTGGAAACCCTCACGAGACTATAACTCGTCCACTAGGGCCGCCTAGGGGTTTAAAGGCTGCAATCGCGATCACCTGCGAAAGTGGTTTAGTTAGAATTTTCTTTTCGTAGTTTTTATTTTAGTTTTTTGCTCGAGACTAGCAAAATGTTAAGTTTGGGGGTATTTGATGTGCTCAAAATTTATCTATTATTTTAATGCTTCCATAACTTAATTTTATGTTTTATTATGTTAATTTTATTTTAATTTTTATATTTTATTATTTTAGGTACAATATGGGATTAAAGAGAATTAATTGGAACAAATCACAAAGGATTTAATTTAATTAATCATTAAGCATGCATGCAGCACGTGGAGGAAGCATTGAAGAATTCATTTACAAAGAGAATATGGCATGCAACACGTGGAGAGGCTTTTGCTTTTAATTATGATTGGATTAGGAATGAAATACGTGGATGGGCTTGAAAGGTGGGCTGGATTTGTTTTGTTTGGAAATCCTTTTCATTTAAGGATTTGGAAGAAGTCACAATATTATAAAAGGGCAAAGCCAAGCGGAAGGAAAGGGGATACAAAAGGCAGCCGCACAAGGATAATAGCAGCCAAGAGAAAATAAAGAGAAGGGCAGCAGCCGCAAGTTTGGAGCAAAACTGAGAGCAGCAGGAATAATCTGCAGCAGGAGGAAGACGCATTAATTCTTAAGTTTTTCTCTTCATCTTCTCTATTATCTTGCTTGAATGTTCTTAATTAAATTAATGGATTCTCTTTATATTCCCATGAACTAATTTATTTTACTACGATGTATTTTAATTCCATAAATCTATGTTATTTTTAATTAATTATTCCATGATTGAGTGTTCATTATTGTCTTTTTAAATATCCTTTGAATGATTTGAGGATACATGTGAATGGCAGAGAGATTTATGTATTTTTCTACATGTAATGGATCTTGAACGAAAGAGAGATGTCTGATTCGTGCGGTTTTATCTAAGAATTTCCATAGAACTTAATGAATGTTTGCATATTTAAATTCACATAGAAATATAGTGGGTTGATATGTGGAGATATTTTTGATATTACTCGAGAGAGGATATTGAATAGATTAGGAAAATTCACTGTCAACATGGGTAATAAACTTTAATAGCATAGATGGAGGATTAAATTGGATTGGTTATGGTGATATCGAATGTCCTAGTGTTTTAATCTCTTGGTAATTTTCTATTACTGTCTGCATCTTTGTTTAATTTTTAATTATTTTATTTTATTTTATTTTAATCTAAATTCGCTTATTCAATTGTTCAAATAAATTAGGGTTGGAATAATTTCGATGGCCCAATAGGATATCTGATCTGACGATCTACTCTTCATTATATTACTTGTGCCGACTAGTACACTTGCTAATTTACGCAACAAGAAGCTATAGTGGTCTGACGATATGGCTGTAATTTAACCAGCACTTTATCCCCTACTTCAAAGTGAGCTTCACGGCGATGGGCATTAGCTTTCTGAGCCATTCGATGTTGTGCTTGCCTCAAATTATCTTTTAAAGAGTGGAGAAGAGTATTACGTTCAAGGAGAATGTCCTCCAAAGCTTGGATTAAAGTAGAGTCCTTAGCATAATGAGGAATAGTTGGAGGCAATCAGACAAATAAAACCTAATAAGGAGACATCTTCAAGCCACTGTGGAAATGAGAATTATAACTAAATTCTGCCCAGCTCAGTAAGGAAACCCACTTCCTTGGTTTGTCTTGAGTGAAAGCTCGTAAATATTGCTCCAATCCTCGATTCACCACTTTCGTTTGACCATCCGTTTGAGGGTGGTATGCCGTGCTATGACGAAGAGTTGTGCCACTTAAGAGGAATAATTGTTTACAAAAATTGCTCAAGAACACAGGGTCTCGATCAGATATAATTGAGCTTGGAAAACTATGTATTTTAATGACCATGTCCACACAGAGTTCAGCTGTCTTGAGAGCAGTAAATTGGCAGGGTAACAAACCAAAATGGGCAAATTTTGTAAGATGATCGACAACAACCAATATGACCGAGAAACCTTGTGATAACGGAAGACTTATAATGAAGTCCATTGTGACCTCATCCCAAACCATATTAGGTATCGGCAATGGTTGAAGAAGACCAGCAGGAGCTTGAGTTGAATACTTAGTTTGTTGGCATATTAAACGCTCTCGGATAAACTTTTCCACATTGTGGCGCATCTCAGGCCAATAGAATGTTGAAGACAAACTAATTAAGGTTCTAGTGACACCCACATGACCTGCCAGTGGCGTAGAATGAAACTCTTGCAACAGTATGATCTTTAAAGAGGATGTAGGACTGATGTAATAACGCTGACGGTAAAGCAGAAATCCGTTTTGAACTGAGAAGTCAGCTGACAGTTTGCCTTGTAAAAGTTGCTGGTGAAGTGATATTAAATCAGGTAGTGTGGTATTCTCATTAAGTAATGACTGCAGCAATTCAAATGAAGGGTGGCTGTTGAAAGAAAGGCAAGTGGGAGAGATATTGATGTTATCCTCAAGAGCTGTTTCATGGACACAGGATAGGGCATCAGCAGCGCTATTGGTACGGCCTGGTCTGTACTCAATTCGGAATTGGAAACCCAATAATTTGCGGAGATAAACTTGCTGATCTGGTGTTTGAATCACTTGTTGAAGGAGTTCTTTGATACTCTTATGATCCGTGCGGATAACAAAGAAACGGCCCAACAAATACTGCCGCCACTTATACACAGCTTCCACAATTGCATGCAACTCCTTGATGTAAGTGGAAGAAGCTCGCAATTTGGGACCCAACTTCACGTCATGGGCTGTTACAGACACAAACTGTAACATAGCAAGACCCTATAAGCCGACCCATATATACAACTCGTTCAATTATCGAATATTGAAAAGAGACGCAGGCGGAATCGCAGGCGGAACATGCCGTCGAGTTCATATAACAACTTTGTCAAGTTCATATACCGCGTGAATCGCAGACGGAGGACCTGACAATATTTCCAGTCCACACTGGTTAAAAAAAAAATTAAAAAAAGAAAAGAAAAGAAAGATAATAACAATAGCCATAACTTCTTTTGAAATGAAATATTTGTAAATTGGAATTTTGCGTGCAGTATAAGTATTGGAAGAATATGGCAGCATTTTCACCACGTTATTAGCTCCTTCATTTCCTTCAGCATTAATTGCCACTGCAAAAATGTAATTAGAAAAAGGACACGTGTCAAGATTTACTCGGTGGAGTAGTAGTCTTCATCCCTTAATTGGCCACCGCTGTCTGCCACTACATATGAATAGTGAAAATTACAAAGTTACAAAGTTTTTGGTGATAATAAGAAGATATTAGCAGTCTTAAGTATCATCTAAGAATACTAAATGAAAAAGTTTTTGGTGGGTTATGGGAAAAAAATAAATATCTTCTACGTTTGAAAATTATTGATGGTTTTCATCTGAAGAAAAATATTTGAACTGCAGGCAACTTCCACGAATCTTCAAGTTATTATTGTGCTCCATCAAAAAGATAATTAAGCGTTGTTCGTTAAAACGTTCAAATCACTTGACAATGAATTTGAAAATCACACGTTAAACTTTAGTCTTCTACGCGGAATAATTAAAAATAGAGAGGATGCATGGGTCCATGAATTATTATAACTTTGATAGTATTCACGCGTTGCAATTATATGGTAGTTCACAATGACAATCAACCCATCGTTCTCATATTTAGATGCTATGAATAGAACAAACAAAAGGTTTTATCTTTTTTCAGCATTTCAATTTTTACTTTTTATTTTCGTTTTTTTATATTTATGTCACTTTATTACAGATTGATTTTTTTTTAAAGTTTATATTAAATTTTGAAATGATTAGAAATAGAAAAATATGTGAATATCGAGCTCTAGATTGATCATTTTATACGTAATGAGAAATAACTGATGATGAATTGTCATCTATTACTGTTGAAAAACTAGTAGAAAAGATTATTTGATTTTTCACACTTCACAATCAAATTTAGAGATTAAACTCTAAACTCCCAGTATTAGAAATCTGCTAAAATGACAAAATCTAAATAAAGCGGTTCGATATGAATCTTAGAATATTATGTGGCAGCGTTGTCATAGTTTAATTGTATGTTCATTCTCTCCTTTCAACTAATTATACAAACGAGTCAAATTTTGATAAAAAAAAAGAAGAAAATAAGAGATAATACACGTATAATTATCTAACAACTTGTTCAATTATTTAAAAAGAGATCATAGAAAACTTTGTCAAGTTCATATACTGCGTGAATCGCCGATGTAGGACCTAACAATTTATTATTTCGTGTCCACAACTGTATGTCATTTTCACTCTTTGCTATTATTAAAAAAAATAGTAATAATAATAACAGCAGCTTCTTTCAAAAGGGCTGAAATGAAATATTTCTAAATCGGAATTTTGCTTGCAGTACTATAAGAATTGAAAGAATACGGCTGCATTTTCACCACATTATTAGCTCCTTCATTTCTTTCAGCATTAATTACTGTTGCTAAAACTCTTCTCTCTCTCTTTTTCCTCTTTCACCATGGTTGTTGATGCGATCATTTCCCCTCTCTTGCAGCAGCTGACTGCCATGGCTGCTGAAGAGACAAAGGAACAGGTGAAGCTGGTAACGGGTGTCGGAAAGGAAGTGAAGAAGCTGAACAGCAATCTCCGAGCCATTCAAGCTGTGCTCCATGATGCAGAGAAAAGGCAAGTAAAGGAGGAAACTGTCAGACTCTGGCTCGATCAACTCAGAGACGCATGTTACGACATTGAAGATGTGTTGGGTGAGTGGAACACTGCAAGGCTCAAACTGCAAATCGATGGAGTGGATGATCACGAGAATGATGCTCTCGATCCTAACAAGAAGGTATGTTCCTTCTTTCCTACTACCTCTTGCTTTGGCTGCAAACCAATTGTCTTACGTCGTGATATTGCTCTGAAGATAAAGGAAATCAATGAAACTCTTGATGATATTGCCAAACAAAAAGACATGTTTGGTTTTGCTGTGAATGTTATTAAGAGTAATGAGAGAACGGATCAACGAGTACAAAGTATCTCTTCAATTGATGAGTCCGAGATATTTGGTAGAGAAGAAGAGAAGAACGAACTCGTTAATAGGTTGTTATGTGAGAGTAGTAAAGAACAGAAAGGCCCTTGTATCATCTCACTTGTTGGGATGGGGGGCATAGGCAAAACTACTCTTGCTCAATTTGCTTACAATAACGATGGTGTTAAAAGAAATTTTGAGAAAAGAATATGGGTCTGTGTGTCAGAGCCGTTTGACGAGTTCAGGATCGCCAGAGCAATCATTGAGTCTCTAACAGGTTCTGCCTCTAACTTTGGTGAGTTTCAATCTCTCATGCTACATATTCAAGAATGTGTTGAAGGGAAGAAATTTCTTCTTGTCTTAGACGACTTGTGGAATGAAGATTACTATAAATGGGAACCATTCTATAAATGTTTAAAGAATGGCCTCCATGAAAGTAAAATTTTGATTACCACGCGTAAGGAAATAGTTGGCCGTTGTATGAGATCAACTAATGTTATCTATGTCAACGTATTGTCTGAAATAGAATGCTGGTCAGTGTTTGAGCAGTTAGCATTTTTCGGTAGGTCAATGGAGGAATGTGAAAAATTAGAAAATATGGGCCGACAAATTGTAAGAAAGTGCAAGGGCTTACCTTTAGCTGCAAAGACAATTGCTAGTCTCCTGCAATCTAGAATCACTGAAAAAGAATGGCAAAATATCTTAGAAAGTGAGATATGGGAACTAGAAGAGGTTGAGAGAGGCCTTTTGGCCCCTCTACTATTGAGTTACAATGAATTACCCTCTAAAATAAAACAATGTTTCACTTACTGTGCCATCTTTCCGAAAGACTATCAAATACAGAAAAAAGAGTTAATTAACCTATGGATGGCACAAGGTTACCTTAGTAAGAAAGGAACCAAAGAGATGGAGGACATTGGTGAAGAATATTTCAACATCTTAGCTAGCCGTTCATTCTTTCAGGATTTTAGGAGATATGGTTTGGGTGAAAATTATGTGTGCAAGATGCATGATATAGTGCACGACTTTGCCCAATTTTTGTGTAGGAATGAATGTTTTGCATTACAAATTCATGGTGGGGAAAATTCATTTATGAGGTCTTTTGGGGAGAAAAAAGTCCTTCATTTAATGTTAAATCTAGATGGCAGGCCTTTAGTTTCAATCTCCATTTGGGATCATGTTAAAAGATTGCGTAGCCTCTTAGTTGAAAGTTATGAATATTCATGGTCTAGCGAAGTCCTACCTCAATTATTTGATAAATTAACTTGTTTAAGGGCATTAACATTGGGGGTGCATAGCTTGAGGTTGTGTGAGAATTGCATCAAAGAAGTTCCAACAAATATAGAAAACTTATTACATTTGAAATACCTTAATTTGGCCCATCAACGGGAGATAGAAAAATTACCGGAGACGTTGTGTGAGTTGTATAATTTAGAACATTTAGACATTAGTTATTGTCGAAATCTTAGAGAATTACCTCAAGGGATTGGGAAGTTAAGAAAGCTAATGTATTTGGAAAATGATGGCACTTATTCTTTAAGATACTTGCCGGTAGGGATTGGGGAATTAATCAGGCTTCGGATAGTGAAAGAGTTTGTTGTGGGTGGAGGGTACGACAGAGCATGTAGCCTTGGATCTCTTAAAAAGCTTAACCTCCTTCGATATTGTAGGATACATGGGCTGGGTGATGTGTCAGATGCGGGTGAGGCTAGAAGGGCTGAACTTGAGAAAAAGAAAAATCTGTCTAATTTGGAACTTCATTTTGATCATTTAAGAGATGGAGATGAAGAACAAGCTGGGAGGAGGGACAATGAAGAGGATGAAGATGAACGGCTTCTTGAAGCCTTGGAACCACCTCCTAATTTAAAGGAATTACGGATTTATCAATACAGAGGGAGGAGGAATGTTGTCCCCAAAATTTGGATCACGTCATTAACCAATTTAAGGGTTTTAAGTCTCTTCGAGTGCCGAAATTGTGAGCATTTGCCTCCTTTGGGAAAACTGCCATCCATTGAAGTTCTTGAAATTTATGGAATGCAAAGCGTGAAAAGAGTGGGTAACGAATTTCTGGGAGTAGAAAGCAATACGGATGGCTCCTCAGTTATTGCCTTTCCCAAATTGAAACAGCTCAGATTTGATGAAATGGATGTATTGGAAGAGTGGGATTTCGGGACGGCAATAAAGGGAGAAATCATGATCATGCCACGTCTTTCTTCCTTGTCAATTCGGCGATGCCCTAAATTAAAAGCACTGCCCGATCACCTTCTTCAGAAGACAACACTGCAGGCATTGACGATTGGGGAATGCCCTATTTTAGAAGAACGTTGCAGAAAGGAGACAGGAGAGGACTGGCCTAAGATACGCCACATTCCCGACGTCTTCATTGCTTAAGGAATTCTCAAAGCGCGAGGTTGCAATTACAAATTACAATCACCCACGGCCACCGCCACGGGTAATTTCTTTCTAGATCTCCCCCTTGCATTGCGTGCTCACTCTATTAATTAGTTGTTATTTTTTTTAATCCATTTTAGAAATTAAAGTGTGTCGTCAATTCCTCTGCTTTCTGCAGTCTGCACTGAAATTAAACAAACTTCCCATTTTCAGCCAATTAATTAGGAGCGAATCGAAAACGGACAGACGCGAGGCTGAGATGAAACTAATGCAACACTGAGCAGAGGAGAGGATTCAGCAGGAATTAAAATATAATTATTGGTGCCAATAAGGAATCAAATTAACTCTGGTTAGTAATTATATATGCTTTCCTTCTCATTTGCTCTCTACTCCTTCATTTTATATATACATAATTTTTTGGGGAATGCAATCTTTTCAGCCGAAAACGAATTACGAAAATGGCGTAGCAGAGCAGGAATTGGGACAGGCACATGCTTTTTTAATCTGTTCTATAGATTTTCAGTAACTTGTAATTAGGTATTGGATGCCCAGTTTAAAAAAAAAGTTTGCGAGTCTTGTATTTCCAAAGAGAATCAACGAGGGAAAGCTCTAGACTTAGAGAGCTATTGTGAGGCCAAACTGCTTGATTTTGAGGGTTCAGATTTGGTTTCTTTTTGTTTTATTACTTGTTATTCTTTTGTCCAGTTTAGAAATTAATTATTATAAATGTGACGACGATTCCGACAGTGAACTGTGAACAGAGGAGGTGATTCAACAAGATTTAATATATAATAGTATTATTTGCATTCTGATAGCTTATTGTTTGTACATCGTATTGAAAAAATCACTGAAGCAAATCTCTGGCGGCTGATCAAATTATTTTCATTTTTTTAATAAAATAACTGACGGTATAATTCCAAAACTTTAAAGCCAAAATATCTCTCTATACAATAAACACTTAGTCTCATGTATCCGTGATTAAATGAATTCCATTATAATCTAGTACGTCGTAGCTGTTCGTGTCCTTCCAAATGAAATCTTATATAAGAGCTCATTACACAAGATCACCATAAAATAATCAAATAATAACAACCAAATTAAACTACCATCCAAAGTTTAAAAATTTCAGCGGCATTTGCACCTTCTAGATTTAGGCTCCGTTTTTAATTTTATAGCCGGTAATTATAAGCTGCACAAGTTGTGAAATAAAAAATTTATAATTTTAAAATTAAGAATCGATAGTGTTTGATAACATTACTTTCAAATAATAATTTAAATAAAAATTGTTATAAATTTTTTGTTAAACTAGTATACATGGAATAACTTTTAAACCATAATTACAAATTCTATCTCCCTAAGCCAACTAAAGGCCACGACAACCAAACCCCTTACCAGCTCACAATCTTCGGCTTTTCAGCAGAGCAACCGGAAACGCACAGGAGTCTCGTTTAACTTTTACTTTCAGTTTCATCCCTTGGCCTGGCCACTAATGTCTCCCTCCCACTATGACTAGTGAAAACAAAACGAGAGTAGAATAATTAAGGGGAGAAAAAGCACACGTGTCAAGCAGAGTAGTAGTGTTAGTGTTCATCCCTTAATTGGCCACCGCCTGCCACAGGGTTTGCCTACCTTACGTTTAACTTAAGGTATAGCTCTCTCTACAACAATAGGTTCCATTGGAATCTACTTTTCGTGTGAGAGATACCTTACGTTAAACATAAGGTAACAATACACGAATAAAAAAAGCGTTTTAACGACATAAGGCGTGGTGTCTCGTACAATCATTTGAAGTATATTTTTTTAACTGATTATCTGTGTTACAATTATGAGAAAGAAGGAAAATGAAAAATTAAATTAAATTAGATGATAAAATAGAATAATAAATAATTTTATATTTATTATTTAATAAATGAGTGATTCATGATATTGTAATTTATATTAAAATTAAAATTTCATAATCTAATTTTTAATTTTTTTTAGGAGTCTAGGCAACTCTAGGAGCCTTGGTGCAAATGCAGCATCTATTTAATTTACTTCCTCAGAAAAAGGAAATTAATTTTTCATTGGAATGTCCAAATCACTTTACTGAAAAATAAAAAGAAAAAGGACAAATATCCAAATGACATGACAGGTTTTATTCTCATCATCATTGCATCTTCAATAAGAACAATTTTAAAATACATTTGTTGTACTATATCACTCGTATCATATTACTCATACAACAAGTAAATAATATTTATTTTATAAACTATCATTCAAGTGGTGATTGTATTAAACTCAATTACACAAATCATACATATATTAATTAGTTGTAATACAACAAATATATTCTAGAATTATTCCCTCAATAATGCAGTGGCCAGTGAGTAACAGATGTTCATGACCCTTAACAAAAAAATAAAAATAAATAAATAGATGAGCTGTTCATTCGGGTATTGGCGCTGTGCATTCCCGCCTTTGAAATTGACGTGGTTAAGACTGTTTGGTAGAACTACTTTACAGCTATGATGTCAAAATTAAATTGTTTGTTTGGTAAACAATTATAGTTTGACTTTAACCAAACATCTCAACATTTTTCACAATTAATAAGTTTATTTTACCGATTTTTTTTCAAGTAATTTTATTTAGTCGCTATTGAAATTCAAATTTTAGATAAATAAAGATTAAAAAATTAATTTATATATATACATGAGCTTAATGAGTACTACTTTTTTGTAAGGGTCAGTTTGATGATAGTTTAACTATTAAAATAATTAGAGTAATGATATATCCACAAATTTTTGTATAAATTTATTTTGTACAAATTAATGTGGCATGATAAAATTAGTTGAATTTAATATCTCTTGGCCCACATGATTTATTTCTATTATTTTATATTTTCATTCAACCAATGAATTAATACCACATCAATTTGTACAAGTTAAATTTGTACAAGAGTTTTTGGTTGTATCATCACTCAAATAATTATTGTTAGTTGCATTGTATAAATAATCGTTTAATTTTTAAATTTTTAAGTTAAACGAGACTTTCCATTTTCATTTTTTAATATCTATGACACGTTATTACAAATTGATTTTTTTAAAAAAAATTCTATTAAATTTCAAAATGATTAGGATATAGAAGAATATATAAATATCCAACTTTGGATAGATCAATTTATACATAATAAATAAGAAATAAGTAACGATGATTTGTTGTTTATTATTATTGCAAAACTAATAATAAAGATTATTTGATTTTTCACAACTTTACAGTCAAAACGTAACTGTAATTTCAGTAAATCATCTGCAACCGATTAATAATAATGGGTAAAAAGAATCTTTTTACCAATTAATAATAATTGAATTCTGTTACCGATTTGGATACGAGGAGGCAGTTATCAAATCACTAAAAACTTTTACACGTGGTGTATTCTTACTATAAGAATTGAAAGAATACGGCAACATTTTCGCCACATTATCAGCTCCTTCATTTCTTTCAGCATTAGCTACTTACTTTTGCAACAATTCACCATCAATTTCTTCTCCCTCTCTCTCTTTTCTTTTTCACCATGGTTGATGCGATCCTTTCCCCTATCTTGGGGCAGCTGACTTCAATGGTTGTCGATGAGGCAAAGGAACAAGTGAGGCTGGTAACGCGCGTCGGAAAGGAAGCGGAGAAGCTGACCCGCAAACTCCGAACCATTCAAACTGTGCTCAATGATGCTGAAAAAAGGCAAATAAAGGAGGAAACAGTCAGACTCTGGCTCGATCAACTCAGAGGCAGTTATCAAATCACTAAAAACTTTTACACGTGGTGTATTCTTAGTAAATTATTTGTCACGTCATGGGCCATTACATACTAACCATAGTAAGACCCGTATATTATACAACAACTCGTTCAATTATTGAAAAGAGACAACATATATTATTATACAACAACTTTGTCAAGTTCATGCACCGCGTGAATTGCGGATGTAGGACCTGACAATATTTTCCAGTCCACACCGGTCAAAAAAATTAAAAAGAAAAAAAGAAAGATAATAACAATAACTTCTTTTTTGAGATGAAATATTTGTAAATTGGAATTTTGCTTTGCAGCATAAGAATTGGAAGAATTTGCACGACATTATTAGCTCCTTCATTTCTTTCAGAATTATTTACTTCTGCGATAAAGTAAGTAGAAAAAGACAGTAGAATAATTGGAAATAAAAGCACACGCGTCAAGATTTACTTGGTGGAGTAGTTGTGCTCATTCCTTAATTGGCCACCGATGTCTGCCACTACATATATGAATACTGAAAATACATGGCAATGATAAAGACATGGCACAATCATTTTAAAATAGGATTTTGTTAAGTAATTTACACTTCCACCAAAATTCATGTAGATCCCGCCACTTATTATTTCTGTTCACATAACTTTGAAGGGTTGTAAATTAATTACCAGCTCCCTTTAAAAGATATTTCTTTAATTGATTATTTAAGTTAGAATTTTTTTTTTTTTATAGAATTTAAGTTAGAATTTTGAGAGAATAGAATAGTAAAAAATTAAATAATAAATAATTTTATTTTATTATTTAATAAATGAGTGACACATAATATTTTAATTTAAGTAAAGCTTAAATATTAAGAGTGTGCTCGGTATTGTTTTTCACATGATATTTTTATTTTTATTTTATAAATTAGAAGTAATTAGTTTTCAAGTGAAAATAAGAATATGTTTAGTTGATTGTTTCTAAAATAGTGTTTAGATATGAAAAAACAAAAATATTGTTGATTTTTTGTCTGAAAAAGTAAAGACATTGAATGAGAGTGAAAAAAAAAGTATCATAATGAAAAAACTCTTAACAAATTAGATTTTTTTTAACCATTATGTTTTTTTTTGTTGTAAATTTTTATTTTATAAACATGAGGTAAAATATATATTTTTAGAGAATATTAAAGTTCTTTAAAAATTACTAAAATAATACATTACCATCGCAGAAAAAAATTCAAACGATTAAACAAATAAGAAACATTGTATTGTAAAATAAATAGGTTTTTTTTTTTCTTATTGTGCAAGTAGGACTGTGGGATTCATTTAGAGAATAAAAATTAAAAAACATCATTTTTCCATTCTCCACTTTTCTTCTGTTGGAAAATTAGAACAAATCATTCTCTATTAGAATTAAATACAATTTAAAAACAAGTTATCCAAACAAATTTTAGATTGCTTCATCGTTAAAAAAACCAAAGAACAGCAAAACAAAAACAATGCCAATTGCATCTTAAGATTCTGATATTATTAGTTAATAAAATATAAAATATTTTTATCTTTACCAACCTTTTTTAAATTTGAGTGAATTTACTTCTTTCCAAGAGAATAATTGAATATTTTAATAACATCATATGTTACGTTATATTTGTTAAGCTGACCAAGTTTATAACAGCTGTGTCTAAAGCCGCATGCTAAAGAATAGATTATGCATTAGATTGTGTGATCGATTAGAGGATAACTGGAATGGTGCAAGAGAGACTAGAGAGTTAATAATCAAATTGTTTAGCTTAATTAAGCTTTCTAATTGCTCTCTACTCTTCATTAATTTCCCAATAATATTTCAATTACAACAAAGTCGTTATAACAAAAGTTACGGTGTTGCTCGATCGTTTTTTTTTTTTAAAATATGTCATGTCAAACTGATTTGTTGGGCATGTTGTTATTGAGATTTTTAAAACAATATTATTTTTTGAACAGGGGAATTACCGAAGGCAGAGCAGAGCAGAGCAGAGCTTTTGAATTCGAGTCTAAAACAACTACTTGATGATAAGAATGTCAATTAATTGGTAATAAATACTGACATCTGTTATGTCATCTGCGGATCAAGCATGCGTGGCGCGCTGCAAAGATCGTCATAAAGTGTGTTATTTTTTCTCTTTATTTCCCGATGTTCAATTCCAGAGTCATCAAACAACTGTGTATTTTTTTTTTTTAAAAATAAATATGTCGAACTGAGACTACTGATCCGTTAATTGGGCATACAATTATTTAGATTTTTAAAACAATAATTAGAAGATATTAGCAGTTTTAAGTATCATCTAAGAAAATTACAAAGTTACACTAAATGAAAAAGTTTTTGGTGGGTTATGGGAAAAAAAAAATATCTTCTCAGTTCGAAAATTATTGATGGTTTTTGTTCAAATGAAAAATATTTGTGCTGTAGGCAATTTCCAGGAATCTTCAAGTTGTTACTGTGCTCCTTCAAAAAGAAAAGTAAGCGCTGTTCGTTAAAACGTTCAAATCACTTGACAATGAATTTGAGAATCACACGTTAAACTTTAGTCTTCTACGCGGAATAATAAGATAAACAGAGGATGCCTGGGTCATGAATTATTAAAACTTCGATGGTATTCCCGTGTTGCAATTAACATGATTGTTCACAATGACAATCAACCCATCATTTCTCATATTTAGATGATGCCATGAATAGAACAAACAAAAATGTTTTGTCTTTTTTCCGCATTACATTTTTGACTTTTTATTTTCATTTTTTAATATTTATGTCACTTTATTACAATTTAATTTTTTTTAAAAGTTTATATTAAATTTTGAAATGATTAGAAATAGAAAAAATATGTGAATATCTAGCTCTAAATTGATCATTTTATACGTAACGAGAAATAACTGATGATGAATTGTCGTCTATTATTGTTGAAAAACTAGTAGAAAATATTATTTGATTTTTCACACTTCACAATCAAAGTTAGAGATTAAACTCTAAACTCCCACTATTAGAAATGACAAATCTAAATAAAGCGGTTGGATATGAATCTTAGAATATTATGTGGCAGTGTTTTCATAGTTTAATTATATGTTCATTCTTTCCTTTCAACTAATTATGCAAACGAGTCAAATTTAAAAAAAAAAAAAAAAATCAGAAAGAGATGGTCAGGGTATTTCTAAGCTAATAAAACACGTATAATTCAGATCAAACAATCTAAAAATTATCAAGTTCATGGGTGATTGTAAAGCAAATGCTTCCAAATCTCAATATGACGACACGATCACAAATATTATCTAACAATTTTGTCAAGTTCACAAATATTACTATTAAAAAAAATAGTAATAATAATAACAGTAGCTTCTTTAACAAGGGCTGAAATGAAATATTTCTAAATTGGAATTTTGCTTGCAGTACTATAAGAATTGAAAGAATACGGCTGCATTTTCACCACATTATCAGCTCCTTCATTTCTTTCAGCATTAGCTACTTACTTTTGCAACAATTCACCATCAATTTCTTCTCTCTCTCTTTTTTCTTTTTCACCATGGTTGATGCGATCATTTCCCCTCTCTTGGAGCAGCTGACTTCAATGGCTGCCGAAGAGGCGAAGGAACAAGTGAGGCTGGTAACGGGTGTCGAAAAGGAAGTGGAGAAGCTCACCAGCAATTTCCGAGCCATTCAAGCTGTGCTCCATGATGCAGAGAAAAGGCAAGTAAAGGAGGAAACTGTCAGACTCTGGCTCGATCAACTCAGAGACGCATGTTACGACATGGAAGATGTGTTGGGAGAGTGGAACACTGCAAGGCTCCTAAGAAGAAGGTATGTTCCTTCTTTCCTGCTGCCTCTTGCTTTGGCTGCAAACCACTTGTCTTACGTCGTGAAATTGCTTTGAAGATAAAAGAAATCAATGAAACTCTTGATGATATTGCCAAACAGAAAGACATGTTTGGTTTTGCTGTGAATGTTATTAAGAGTAATGAGAGAGCGGATGAGCGAGCACCAAGTATCTCCTTAATTGATGAGTCCGAGATATTTGGTAGAGAAAAAGAGAAGAACTAACTCGTTAATAGCTTGTTATGTGAGAGTAGTGAAGAACAGAAAGGCCCTTGTATTATCTCACTTGTTGGGATGGGGGGCATAGGCAAAACTACTCTTGCTCAATTTGCTTACAACAATGATGGTGTTAAAAGAAATTTTGAGAAAAGAATATGGGTCTGTGTGTCAGAGCCATTTGATGAGTTCAGGATCGCCAGAGCAATCATTGAGGCTCTGAAGCCAGGTTCTGGAGCCAAAGAGCTTGTAGAGTTTCAATCTCTCATGCAACACATTCAAGAATATGTTGTTGAAGGGGAGAAATTTCTTCTTGTCTTAGACGACGTGTGGAATGAAGATTACGGTAAATGGGAACCATTCTACAATTGTTTAAAGAGTGGTCCCCATGGAAGTAAAATTTTAATTACCACACGTAAGGAAAAAGTTGCCCGTACTATGGGATCAACTGACATTATCTCTGTCGATGTATTGTCTAAAATAGAATGCTGGTCAGTGTTTGAGTCGTTAGCATTTTTTGGTAAGTCCATACAGGAACGTGAAAATTTAGAAAAAATTGGTCGGGAAATTGTAAGAAAGTGCAAGGGCTTACCTTTGGCTGCAAAGACAATTGCTTGTCTCTTGCGGTCTAAAAACACTGAAAAAGAATGGCAAAATATCTTAGATAGTGAGATATGGGAACTAGAAGAGATTAAGAGAGGCCTTTTGGCCCCTCTATTGTTGAGTTACAATGAATTGCCCTCTAAGGTAAAACAATGTTTCACTTATTGTGCAGTCTTTCCAAAAGATTACAACATACAAAAAGGAGAGTTAATTAACCTATGGATGGCACAAGGTTATCTTAGTGAAAAAGGAGCCAAAGAGATGGAGGATATTGGCGAAGAGTTAGCTATTAGCTCTTTCGGGGAGAAAAAAATGCGTCATTTACTGTTACCTCCATCTGGGGGGGCTTGGGTTCCGATCTCCATTTGGGGTAATGTTAAAGGATTGCGAGGATTGCGCAGCCTCTTAGTTGAAAGTAGTGAATATTCATGGTCTAACGAAGTCCTACCTCAATTATTTGGTAAATTAACTTGTTTAAGGGCATTAAAATTAAATGTGAGTTATAGTGTGAACCACATCAAGGAAATTCCAACAAATGTAGAAAAATTATTACATTTGAAATACCTTAGTTTGGCCGATCAAGGGAAGATAGAAAAATTACCCAAGACATTGTGTGAGTTGTATAATTTAGAACGTTTAAATGTTAGAGGTTGCAGTCATCTTAGAGAATTACCTGGAGGGATTGGGGAGTTAAGAAAGCTGATGTATTTAGACAATGATTACACTGATTCTTTAAGATACCTGCCGGTAGGGATTGGGGAATTAATCAGGCTTCGGAGGGTGAGACAGTTTGTTGTGTGCGGAGGATATGACAGAGCATGTAGCCTTGGGTCTCTTAAAAAGCTTAATCTCCTTCAAGACTGCAGGATATATGGGCTGGGTGGTGTGTCAGATGCGGGGGAGGCTCGAAGGGCTGAACTTGAGAAAAAGAAAAATCTCTTTGATTTGGGACTTTATTTTAATTATGTAAGAGATGGAGATGAAGAACAAGCTGGGAGGAGGGAGAATGAGGAGGATGAAGATGAACGGCTTCTTGAAGCCTTGGGACCACCTCCTAATTTAAAGAGGTTAGAGATAAGTAAATACAGAGGGAGGAGGAATGTTGTTCTCGAAAATTGGGTCATGTCGTTAACCAACTTAAGGGATTTAACTCTCTACAATTGCAGAAATTGTGAGCATTTGCCTCCTTTGGGAAAATTGCCATCCCTTGAAGGTCTGTATATTGTAGCAATGGAAAGCGTGAAAAGAGTGGGTAATGAATTTATGGGAGTAGAAAGTGATACGGATGGCTCCTCAGTTATTGCCTTCCCCAAATTGAGAGAGCTTAAATTTATTCATATGAAAGAACTGGAAGAGTGGGATTTCGGGACTGCAATAAAGGGAGAAATCATAATCATGCCACGTCTTTCTTACTTGGAAATTGTGTCATGCCCTAAATTAAAAGCACTGCCCGATCACCTTCTTCAGAAGACAACACTGCAGGAATTGAACATTTGGCGGGCATGTCATAGTCAATTACAATCACCCAGGGCCACCGCCACGGGTAATTTATTTCTAGATCTCCTGCATGCATTGCGTGCTCACTCTATTTTACTTAAAAATTAATTAGTTGTTATTTTTTAATCCATTTTAGAAACGAATGGTGAACAGAGGAAGTGATTCAGCAGGGATATATATATGTAATGGTGCTAATAACTCTGGTTAGTAATTATAATTTGTATATGCTTTCCTTCTCGTTTGCTCTCTCTCTACTCTTCTTCATTAATTTAACATTGTCCATTAAAATTAGATATATTTGTCTAACTGATTCATTTGTTTTGTTGGGGAAAGCGATATTTTTCAGCGTCGCAAAGCAGGAATTGGGGGACGGGCGCGGCGCGTGCTTTTTTAATCTGTTATAAATGAGGGAAAGCACAACACAGAGAGAGCTCTTGTGAGGCCAAACTACTGGGGATTCATTGATTTTGAGTGTTGAGTGTTGAGATTGGTGTTCTTTTTTGTGCTCATCTGAGAGCTTATTATTATTTGTAATGTGTATTTATATAATATTGGTGTTTCCAATGCGAATTTTTTATTATTTTGAATAGTAATATGTATTTGTATAAGTAACGTTTATAAATTTTATTTTATATGTTTAATTTTATGAATGAAGTGAACTTATATTACAAATGGATTTGATTTTACTTTGAATTTTCTATTAAATATCAAATACAAAAAATACGTATTTTTTTAGTTAACAAAAAAAAAAACACTCAATTATTTTCTCGTGTTTCATTTCCAGTACTTATAACCAAACAATAAATGGAATCTCATCCCTCTCTCTAATTATTCCATTTGTTTCTCCTTTTATTTCTCTATTCCTTTCCATTTTTCCAACCAAATTGTGTTAATGCGAAATGCGTGAAAGAGAAGGCGAGAGGCGTGAAATTCGTTCCAAGCTTTCAATTACAGAATGTTTTTGGGTTAATTTTATTTCAACGGTACATAAAAATTTTTTCCCTCTAAAATAAAAAAAAAGGATTGAAGAGATGAATTTTGAATAATTTTGATTTGCCGCACTTTTTGGACGTCCATTTTGCCACTATTTGATATTTTAATTGTAAAACCTCGTATTTATACTTTAATTTTTTTAAACCTTTTTCATTGTATTTCATAAATTTATAATTTATAAACTTGCTTATTAGATTAGATCTGAAACACTGAAGCTCAAACTCAAGCCAAACTTTTTTAAAGACCCATTAAACTTTTTAGATGTCAAATTATTATTGGTTGAGCAGGCCTTTTTTATATGATAAGGTGATGAATTCAGCCTACATAAATTTTTCTTTTTTTGAGCATATGAATTTATTGATGTAGCAACGTAAAATAAATAAAATAGTAAATTTTATTTGATAGAATTTTGTCGTTGACTTATTAAAGATAAATTCACATCATAAACTAGAACAACAATATAATCATATCCAAGTAAACTTAATAGAGAAATCCTAAGTTCATGCACAAGAGTTGAACTCTATGAATTCTATTCTCAATAATTCGATGCATACAAAATATATAAGAGTTTATGAGTGACGTATAAATGCTAAAAGAGTTAAGTAATAAGTAAATAAAGTAAAACAAGTGACATGATATTGATTCAATATTATTGTATCAATATTTATGAAAGAAATTGTATTAAAATTAAATTGCATGTTGAGTATTGATCTTGTCGTCTCATTATGTTTAGATATCTTAATATTAAATCGATATATGTTGTATCGTTGGTTGATTAAATGTCATATCATTTAAAGTATATCCTTAACTAACTGAATTAATAGCATAAATAATTTATTTCAAGAAGTCTTTGACCAGGTAATGTAAATGAGATTTGCAGCTTTGAGAAGAAACATAGCATTTCAAACGTAGAATTTTAAAACGTAACTATCATATTATCATTCTTGTTTTTTAAATCTGAATAATTGAGAATCCAATTTTAGAAGTCAACTTTAATGAGATCGCATACCTATTCCAATATTTAATCAAATCTTGACCGTCCCTCAATCAATCAACGGTGTGAAACAATTAGTGGATCCACATATGAGCCATGACTAAGTACAATAATGGCAATAGTTTAATTAAATATTATATTAAAATAGAATAATTGATATTATTCTTAGTTAGGTTACATTATAATTTTTAATAGACTTCTAAGCATTCCAATTAAAATTAAAAATTGTGGCGTGGCTACATGTTATGTCTATTGATGAAGTCACAAAAGATTGACCAAGACAACAGAGATAATTTCCCTAATCTGATTTGGTTTCTACTGAGCAAGGTTGCACATATTTTGATGATACCATGGGTTACGTTATATTTGTTAGACTGACCAAGTTCATGACAGTGACTCCCGAAGCCACACACTAACTCAACGATAATTTTAGAATATTATCAAAATACTTGGGGTATTTATTATATCTATTAAAAATCCACAATTCCAAATCGATTAATTCCATATGATAAAAAAGAAATTGATTTTGGATAGAAATATTTCATTTGATAGAACCATTGTACTGGCTGTGATTACGGAACTTTAAGAACCCCAATAGATAATCATATTTAATTGAAAATTTTTAACTATTTATCAGTGTCTAAATTATGCCCTCAATGATTTAGTCAAATAATTTTCAAGTACTTTTATTTAACTAGCTAATAGATTTTGAATTTTAAGGGAGGTAAAGGCTAAAAAAAAATCGATTTAGATTTAATCTACTCTGCAATCTTTTAAAAAATGAACTTAAAAAAAATACCTAGATTGTAGGGGGGAGAGAGAGAGAGAGAGAGTAGTATATAAAAGGAACTTTTTATGTAGTGTTTAGTTTAGATAAGTATATTTTATTGCACTTTTTGTTATTATTCAAAAAACCTCATTCTTATGTACCACTTAGCTCACATGGGTAGGAGAAAATTAAGTTACCATTCAATTATACTATAATTAACTTTTAAAAATAAAATCTCATTATTGACTTATGTATGATAAATAATTTTCTTATTGTTGGTCACGAATAATTTGCTTATATGATCATATTGTTGGTACGAATTTCTTTGCTTCACTAAGGAAAGACTTTGAGTTTGGACATAATTTTTTTTCGAACTGAAGATGGATCTCAAATTTCTTACCTTACCATATACAAAGAGTAAGAATTTTTAAGAATTTACAAGTCTTAGATAGTTGCGTATAATTTATTTTACTTTGATAATTTTTACAATTATATTATTTCATTTCGATCAAGTTATGTATATCTAATCTTATACAAATAACTTTTCTCTTACGTGCACTAAATAATTTTTTTGTGTAGCGTAAAAGATTTTATTTATAATTTGACGGGTTTTGTTACCTTGCAAAATAAGGTAACAAATATAAGTAAATAACAATTGTTTAATAAAAAATAGTAAAATTTGGGGAGAGTTGGAAATGGGTAACACGTGTATTATGTTTGTTGCCTAATTTGACAACTTAGAAGTATATTTTAATCTTAATAATAATAAAAAAGGAAATACATTTAGTAAACCTACCCACGCGCATCAAATGCGTGTGAAAATAAAATACCTACACATAAGAAGACAATTTGACAAAGCTCAACATGCTGCCATGCAATCTTTTCATTCCAATTCGATGCGTTGGATATAACTTAAAACAAAATGTCGACTCAAAACAAATCTTTCAACTTTCAACAAAGACGTGAAGCAAAATTCAATCAAATGGCTGCAGCTTCATCATCATCTTCTTCTAACAAACCCACAAATTTCAGTCAAAAGCTCTTCATAATCTCTCTTCTTCTCCTCTCCTTCTCGCTTTTCCTTGTCGTTTTGTCATTCAAACCTAAACAACAACCCCATTTGGCTTACGAGCCAAATAATAAATATAATACTAACCACTTATTACACAGACCCAAATGGCTCGATATTGTCGAAAAACATATCAACGCTCACAAAATTAAAGTTGGCTTAGTAAATATAAACGACGACGACGATGATGATTATAATGGCGTACGTGGTGACATGCATGTTGAAACTGTTCACGTACGTTTCGACCATGTGGGTGAGGATAAAAAGTGGGAAGACTTTTTCCCGGAGTGGATTGATGAAGATCACAAGTGGGCCCCACCGGCGTGCCCGGAGATACCCATGCCGGCGCAGGATTACCGGTACCTCGACGTGATAGTGGCTAGGATTCCCTGCGGAGGGGACGGAGATGGAGGTGGTGGGATGAGGGATGTGTTTAGGTTGCAAGTGAATCTCGTGGTGGCGAATCTAGCGGTGGAGAGTGGGTGGTTGAAACCTGATGTTGATCGGCCGGTGTACGTTGTCTTTGTGGGTTCTTGTGGGGCCATGGTGGAGATGTTCAGGTGCGATGATCTTGTGGAGCATGCAGGGGATTATTGGGTTTATAAGCCTGACTTGAGGAGATTGAAACATAAAGTATTGATGCCTGTTGGGTCATGCCAAATTGCTCCTTCTTTTGCTCAAACTGGTGAGTTTTGCTTCTTCTTTTTTTTTTCCCTGGTTTCTCGAAAACATTTTGTTTGTGTTTTAGATAGCGAGTAGTTTGGAAACTGAAGAAAATTTGGTCATCACTTGAAGAAGAAAATCCCCTGAACAATTTTCTAACCAAATGCTAACTTACTGTTTGTACTCAGTTCCAAGAATTTTACAATGTTATATGCATTAAAATGTGACTTAAAATTTCGTAAAAATCTTTATGAATCTGTAGTTGTTGTTCTTGTTGCTTGTCATATTTCTTGATTATTTACGAAGTAGTATTTAAGCTCTTATTGTTATTTTTTTTTTCCTACTTTAATGGTCGCTTATATAGGCGAATCTATAGTGAGAACGAAAATATTATGATTTTAATCGATATGTTTTGGAGTTTATTCTAGAGGATAGAGTCTTAAATTTTAATGAAAGCTTGTTGCATATAAAAAAATATAAAATGTTCACAAGAAATGGATGCAGGAGATTTTATTTTATTTTTCTTCGGAAATTTGAGGTGTTCTGAGGAAAAAAAAAAAAAAAAGGTTAGTGGGTGATTTATCTGGTCATAGTGGGTCATTAATTTACTACTTTCTTTAGTTTCAAATTTTAGTAAATTATTCGTTCAGCATTAATAAATGAGATAAATCCAAATTAAATATGCACAACTCGTGCACAGGTGTAATTGGTTTAAATTTGACCGGTTCTTCAATTTTGATATCCTTAAAGAGTTGTAATAATCTACAGACACAGAATGTATACAGGCAGCAGTCATGATTCTGATTGTGTGAAAATTTGGCAAGGCATCAAAATTTGGTAACTCAGCCAACATAAATGAATTTCCTAATTAAGACTTATGTGGCATTAGAGAATTGCACTTTCAATTTCCGTGAAAGTATTACCTAATCCGGACGCCACGACTTCTTCAAAACCTTCATATGTAATTCCTTTTTCTTAATTTTGCAAAATTAACCTAAAATTAATATTTGAGTGCTTTTATTTTGATTTACAGGCAAAGAAATATGGAGATATTTTATGTCACAAGCAAGACTAGCAAAACTGAACTACACAACGTACCATCAAAGAGAAGCTTATGTAACAGTTCTACATTCATCAGAAGCTTATGTATGTGGAGCAATAGCTTTAGGGCAAAGCATAATCCAAAAAAACTCGACTAGAGATCTCGTTCTCCTTCATGATAAATCAGTAAGTGGCAAGTCTCTCCGTGGCCTGAGAGCTGCGGGATGGAAAACCAAGTGGATTTCGCGCATACGTAGCCCCTTTGCCAAGAAAGATTCATACAATGAGTGGAATTATAGCAAGCTTAGAGTATGGCAACTCATTGAATATGATAAACTTATCTTCATTGATTCTGATCTTTTAGTACTCCAAAACATCGATGAGTTCTTCTTTTACCCTGAATTATCAGCAGCAGGTAATGACAAAGTGTTGTTCAATTCTGGGGTGATGGTGATTGAGCCATCATTGTGCAAGTTTGAAGATTTGATGTTGAAAAGCTTTAAGGTTTCGTCATACAATGGAGGTGACCAGGGATTTCTTAACGAAGTGTTCACATGGTGGCATAGGTTGCCCAAGAGAATAAACCATTTGAAGGTGTTTTCAAAGCAAGACGATAAGGAACATCAAGTGGGCGATGGTCTTTATGCAATTCATTATCTGGGGTTAAAGCCATGGATGTGTTACAAGGACTATGATTGCAATTGGGACATGGTGAGTCGCCATAAATTTGCCAGTGATTCAGCTCACAAGAAATGGTGGCAAGTTTATGATGCAATGCCTAAGAAATTGCAACAGTACTGTGCATTAACAAAGCATATGGATAAAAGGATTAAGAAGTGGAGAAGAATTGCTGAGAATGCAAGTCTGGCTAACGGGCACTGGAGGATTAAGCCGAAAGATCCCAGGCAACATCATATTGTTGATAACAAATGAAGGGCGAGTGAAATTTAATTTTTTTTCTTTTTAATATAGCATCATTTACTTATGCTGTTTGTTCTGATCAAGAAAACTGAAAGCAAAGAAATACAACAATACAAGATTGAGTAGCAAAATTTCATAATTGTATGGTTAAGCAACAAATCCTGACACGTCATAACTTGAAAAGTTCAAGACGTGGACAACAAAACCAGGCTATCAAATTTCTTGCAAAATGCATTACACAATAATTTGAGGATTCTATTTGTTTCCACTAAATATTTGATTTCACAAATCTAAAAGCTAGATCCCACTAGTTCTGCAACTGGTTTCTGGGGATTTAATAGATGAACTAAACTAAGCCTTGGATTTCTTCCCTTTGGCTTCAGGAGCAGGCTTGGCCTTGAAAGGCAGGAAAGTCTTTCCACCCATGAAAGGTTGTAGAACTTCTGGTACTTCGACACCATCTTCCTTCTGGTAGTTCTCAAGGATACAGCAAATGGTCCTCTCGGTTGCTGTGAGGGTTGAGTTCAACAAGTGAACATATTGTTTTGTCTGCTCATTGCTCTGCAACAGTGCAAAATACCGGAGACAAATCATGAATTTGATAACATAACAAATCTATTTCATACCAGCAGAGTTAAGTTTCCGTCTTCTATAACATACAACATTCCAATTCACATCATTTGAAGAATGCTGTTTCATTAAAATCATATGTGTTATAGATAGTTTATTTTTGTTTCATACATTACCCCTTTATTGTGTTATAGATAGTTTATTTTGTTTCATACATTAACCCTTTATTCCACAACTGATGGGGCATCGAAACTCATGGCAATCACTTTGCTTGTATTGCATAGGAAGAAATAAAGAGAACGTACCTTTTTCTGCCCATATCGAATCTCTAATCTTCTTGACTGGTAATCCGTACAGTTTGAACACGACACCAGCTCTCTGTAGGTTTGTGATGCAGGAAACCAGGCTTCCAAATCTAACTTCTTCGCAGCTGCATCATTTAAAGCACCAGAGACAATAGCCACGACTTGATAGGGAATTTTTAGCTGCATTTGAGAAAATTCAATTAGAACCAAAACCTTAAACATGGTTCTCAATTACTTTATAATTGCTAAAAGGGAGAAAGTGAAAGAACATGCATACCATCTGATAAAATTCTTCAGAGTTTTTTATCATTTCTTCATGCATGTCCCATGAGTCATTGCCATTCGGGCTGGTGATGCAAAATTGCTCCACTTTCTCAAACTGATGGACACGGAATATTCCAAGAGTATCTCGACCATGTGAGCCAGCTTCCTTACGGAAGCATGACGAATACCCAGCATATCTGGTTTATATAAAAAAAAAAATGCAATGTCTATGAAAAACACCAACAGGAACTCTTTTTATAGCAGCCATGACAGATCAACAAGATAATTACCTAATGGGTAGCTCAGACGGATGGATCCAATCATCTATATGATATGCACAAAGTGGCTGTTCAGCTGTAGCAATAAGATACTTGTCGTCTCCCTCACCAGTGACCTATTAGAACAGCCAATTAGCCATACCCACATTAAAGGTAAAGGCATCCTTGCTAAGCATTAATATGTAACTTTCTAAAAATTTGTAACACTTAAGGAAACCAGCTTTATAGGAAGGACTTAATTACTCACTTAAAAGCTAAATCTAAAATACAAAGTAGTAAGAAATTATCTACAAAAGTATAATAGAATGCTTTAATAGAAATTCAAAAATGTTACCTTGTACAGTTCTTCATCAAATTGAGCTAGTTGAGCACACTTGGCCATAACTTCTTTTCTCATGAAGAATGGAGTATGTAACAATGTATAACTCTTTTTCTCCAAAAAATCAAGACCAAAATTAATCAAAGCTTGATTAAGCCGTACACCATCTCCTTTCAGATAGAAACCTCTTCCTCCTGCTATATCAGCACCTAATTCAAAGCAAATTAAGGTCAGTAGGGAAGTGAAGATCAGCAGCCACAAAAAAAATGACTAAAGTTTATGCATGAGCAATTGCCTACAAAAACTAGTCAACTGTAGTTAAAACACTGCAGTACCTCTCTTCAGATCCGCAATGCCAAGAAGCTCAACAAGCTCAACATGATTCTTCAGTTTTGGCTCCGTCCTTTTCTCACCCCATGTTCTATCTATAGCATTATTTGCCTACATAAATCGCCCTCATCATAACTCATCCTTGTCATCAGGAAACATCACAGAAATAAACTTACAGTGCCAAATTACATACTTCATCATTGCTGACTGGTACTGAATCATGCACAAGGTTTCCAACTACTTCCAGCTTTGCTTTTAACGCAGCCCAAGCCTCACGGACCTCAACTTCTTTATCTGCCGATTGTTGCTTGATCTCATTCGTCTTTGTAACCATCTCAGAGGCATCCTTACCCGACTACTCCCACCCCAGTACACACAAATCAGTTCACAACCAACAATGACCAAAAAAGATAAGTTCATTCACACATAAATAGACAAAAGGATAATTATCATTCCAGTCCTTGTTTAATTAAAAGTTAAATAAACAATAAGTTTTCCAGATCAATTAATCAAACCCTACTGATTTAAAAGCCTCACTAATGTGCCCGCACTGTCTAACCGTCAGCAATCAAAAGCAAAAATACAATGGATTTAATAAGACAAAAAAATAAAAATAAAAATTTAAAGAACTCACAATTTTGAGCTGAGCGATTTGCTTATTGATTTTGTTGAACTCTTTGCGGTAATTTTCAACATCAAATTGAACTGCACACACAAAAAGCAGCAAATCAATAAAACTAACAAAACTTTCAAAAGAAACAAATTTAATTAAACAAACAGGAATGGAGTAGGCGCTAATTACGCTGGCGCCACGTCTTGTCGAGGCTTATGATTTCGTCGACGAGATCGACGCTGGCGAAACGCCGCCGCTGCGACTCGCGTATTTTCTCTGGGATTCCTCCCTTCTCTTCTCTGAACAGATTAATGTCCAACATTTTTTTATATGTACTTTCTTTCTCTCACGAATCGAATGCAAATGAAAGAAGGAATCTAAAGATTTATTATTAGAATTGCTCGTACAGTCGCAGTTACGCCATAACCCTACTTAGCTTTTGAAAGCCGCGGTGAAGTAAAACTAAGAGTTATATGCTTGTTTGGTCACGGGGTTAGAACTTTCCTGGGTGGGGGACTTGCATATGAAAAGGTTTGTTTGGTCATTTGGTGGTAAAATAAAAAATATTTTGGATTTAGAAAAATTTGCCCACGTCATTTAAACCATTTTCCTTTTAACTTTGTGAAAAGCAATACCCATTTGCCTGTCTTGGCGTTGTTTTAAAAACTATTGACCTAAGAATCAGCAAAAAGAAAAACATTATATGGTTCTTTTCAATTTTCTTGGAGAGGAAGAAAAGACTGCTTGACTGCCTTCATGCACAAGTCATGACTAGTTGAAAATATAGAGGGATCAAATTACATGTTTAGGAATGGATCCTTTGACTAGCATAAAAAATACCAAAATTTCATTTGTTCACTTATCATGAGTCTCTTAACTCAGCAATACAGTATCGAAAAGGAAGATACATTATATTTCTTTGAATATGGGTGCGTGATTATTGGAATCACCCATTCACAACTAAATAACACAACAATACAGCTTTCCTTTTTCTACGTTTGCTACAGTTTCCACAAAAAGAATGGCAATCAATCAACTGATTGAATGAAAAATAAATATGGAATTTGATACTTTTCCTAATCAAACCAAGTACTCTTGTGTGCTCAATAGATTCTTAGAATCCAGACGTTTTTTACTTTTTCCAGCACAGTCCCTGGAGCAAAGACCCTGTGGGTAATGCCCAAGAAGCAACACCTTTCCCAGCTCCAGCAGTTTCAGCCATGGAGATTCTAACACATCGTTCAAACTTCTCACATCCTCATGACCCAGCATGCAGGTGCGGTAAATTTGGAGGGTCGATGCTTATCAAATTCGCCCACAAGTTTGCAAGTGTAAGAAAATAGTGCTCTCCATTCCAGACCACCATTTTCATACCTGATACATGCAGACCAACAGAAACATGAGACGAGGAACTTGTAGGATATGGCAGCAGATTCTAAAACACATTTGATGATACGTGTTGGGGGGGGGGGGGGTGAGGTGCTTGGTAATATGTTATACCTTGCACTGTTCCCGCAGGTAGGAGTGTCAGCCGACAAGTAGGCTCTTGCCCAGAGAAAACTTGGTTATGAAGTGCCAATACATCAATATCCTGAATATACTTCACAGATTCCAGTAACTCCTTGGGAGTTACATTATATTCAAAACCTATTGGATCAGATATACTCAGGAATGCTTCTTCGAGCCCTGAACTTGACCATAAGTTAGAACACTCCCTTAGAAGAGAGAATATTCCTGTGGGGTCTGCATAACTTAAAAACAGCCATGGCTTGTAAAATTTGGCTGAGGATCCAAGGACTTCAACTGATCTGTAAATTTCTCCGAGGGCAAGGATATACAGCTTGCCTGTTTTTGACAAAGTACAGCCTTTAGGATACAAACTGTAAAAAGATACTAAGATTTATATAGAAAGCTTAATGCAGTACCTCGAGGATCAGATATCATTTGACTGTGGACGTTCTTTTCTAATGACTGCTTCCAAATTGAGGCACCATGTCTCAGCTCCCGAGCACAAGCAGACAACACTTTAAACCATGTGGAAACATAATTACACTGTTCCCCCTTTGATCCCAATGTTAGAATCTTTGATGCTGATGCCGCATGTTTTAGGAGTTCAATTGCTGACCCCCAATCCTTCTCTGCCTAGAAGTAGAAATGACGCTTTTTATCACCACAAATTTTAGAATTTATTTTGAAATATATATCTAGCTTCTATTTAACATGAAAAACCAAGACACTTACTAATGACAATCTCTTTGATAAATGATATTCTAACTCAAGCGCATGGAACTTTGGTTCCTGTAGAACTTCAACGAATTCACTGAGGGAAATATTACTAGTCAGATGATTCTCTGATTGTTCTTTGGCAATAATACAATCTTTGTGGAATTCATTGGACAAATCCTACAACATGAAGAACAACACAAGATTAGTCAGCTGTAGTTTTCTAATCAATAGCAATAAAAGGCATTGTTGCTTCAGTAGATTAACATGAGAAGTAGACAACAAGACCAAATACAAAACAGGACAAGAATAACAATACAATGCAAAAGAAGCTAGATGCTCCAATATTTGAAAATAAAAACTAAAAAGATTTCTGATTAATAGGACCTAGAAAAATGTATTATGTACAGAAGCTAGCAACAGCCACATTCTTGCATGGGAAGTCCCACCCTGATCTACCCAGGATATTACCAGAGAACCAGAGAATTGAAAGAAGAAATACATTTCAAATTTTCTTGAAAAGCTGTTGATAACATGTATATAACATGTGCAGGCTATCACAAAAAGCAACTTATTGACCAAAGAAACAGAACAAATAAAGCCACCAACCTTAATTTCCTTATCAAGAGCTTCAGCGCTGGCATCTTCGCCACAAAGAGAAGCTTCACCTCGAGCTTTCTAGCACAATGCATATTTAAAAAGTTCAACCCCTTAAACAAGTTGAGAAATTGAGGGGGAAAAGTAAAAATATTAACAAATCTACCAACCTTTAGATTGTCGAGATGGCATCGAGCAACAACATACAACTCATCCTTCAGTTTGGAATAAAAATCTGCATATTCTTTTAGCTCCACATCGGTAGAATATCTTATATGTGAATCTTCATCAGCAGGAGTGGAGGTCTGACTTTCACCTATAGATCTAGAAAGGGAAACTTTAAATTCCCATGAATCATCATCAAAATCACCATCATCATCATCTACTAGCACTGCTTTTTGTGTGGAACCCAAACGATCGTCACTTGGAGTTTGGATGGGATTAACAGAAGTATTCTGCTCAGCTTGACTGTACAAACTTGATATGAGGTCGTTGATAGAAATATTTGAACGGGAACTCTTCTTAGTACTATCTCTAGTAGTAGGAGCAGGATTGGAAGTTAAAGCATTTTGAGAAATCAAGGAATTGTCAGTTTCATGTTCCCCATCACCAAAAAGGGACAATGGCAAGGCTCCCTTGTGGTTTTCCAGCTTCACCTCATTTCCCTGAGTTAGCAATGAAACATAACATGACTAGAAGAAAAATCTTAACAGAAAAGAATGAACAGAGGTATCTTCCATTCGTGAAAGAATTCAAAATCCAGCCAAAAGATAAGAGCCTAACCAATATGTAAGTATAAACCAAATTTAAGATATGTTACTTATCTCCATAAGATAATTCCCTACATATTACCTCTTCAGCACAAAAAAATTTGGATTCACAAAATCCAGAAAAACTAATAGTTAAATACAGAAAGAGGGATTTTTAATTCAATTTACCATCTTATCCTTAGATCCAGTTTCTGAAAACATATCCTTGAATTCCCAGAGATTTTCTCCATTATCAACATTCCCATTAACCAGCATAGAAGTTGAACCATTTTTATTATCATCCTTCTGCTTGCTGTCTGAGAATGAATTGAAACTAACACCATTCGAAGTTGCGGAACTTTTGCTGAAATCACCGAAGTTCAATTCATCAGATTTCTCAGAGATCCCATCTGATGCAGCAACTAGATAAGTGGGAAGATCTACACCATTGCCATACCCAAAAGTATTTTTGACTCCCTCAGGACTATGCGGCCCCTTGCCATTGACCTTAAAATTAAGGGAGGTCAGTCTTTCATAAACCAGATGAAATTAACTTCCACACTATCACACAAATATTTAATGGTGTTTATCAAACTGAGAGTATAAATTCAATGGAAAATGATATAAGTAAAAATTTAAAAATGAAAATTAAGTCCTCTTCGTGCGCAGAAAAGAGTGAAGTAATATCAAAGCTTTACCCAACAATTGAGATAAAATTCTTCAACTCTAATTAATTCACAATGCCTTTGTTCTTAAACATTTTATTTCACCAGCATGGTAACTGGTGAGCAAAAGATAAAATGCAAAATGACGCCAAATTAATGTAAACTAATTTTATTTTTGATGGGGAGTAAGTATAGGAAGGGTAACTTAAAAATTCTACTTGCATGACTGAGAAACAAGAGGACCCACATATTTCCCTTGAGCACTCAACCGAAAAGTCCAACACCAAAACACTAATGATTTGAAACTCAAATTTCTTATATCTTGCAATTTCATAACAAATTTGACTTGCATTAAAAAAAATTTTTAAATCACTGTTAGATCAAAAGAATTACCGTGTTACCTTACTATTGCTATCCCCAGTTGGTGTTCCTGATTCAGCAACCTTGAACTCCCACCCATCATCCTCCTCAAAATCTTCAGTTTCATCAACTAATAAACTCGACTTATTTGCATCTAGATTTCCATTTGAGTTTGAACTCAAGCCATTTAAATCGGAACTGAACAAATTCCAACTTGAATTAAACCCATTAAGATCTGATGTTGCTCCATTTTCAGCTTTCAATATTGGTGGTTCATTTTCACTCTGCTTGAAGAGGTTTGCAACCATAGTATCATTAAACAGCGTCATGAAAGAAAGAAGGAAAGAAATATATTAAAAAATTGCTACACTCAACTGCTCATGATACAAATATTTAATTTTTTTTTATGATTCAGAAAACAAATCCAAATTAAAGAATTGAAGATCATTAATTTCTCTAAATTTTCTCAGCAACCAACTAAATTAATTTAACATGCTACAATCAACTGCTGCTAAAAGGAAAAAAAAAATTACCTCAAGTTTATCAGGAATCTATCTAATTACCTTAATAGTCAAATCTCCAGCTGGTAGTTTCGGCTCTGCCTCCTTGAAGTCCCATTCATCATCCTCATCTAATCCCCAATTCAACCCTTTTGCATCCAAATTAGATACAGTCCTCTTAAAATCCAACCCATTTGAATCCAAATTCAATACACCGCCATTCAAATCTAATCCATTTGAATTCAAATTCGACACACTTCTCTTCAAATCAAATCCATTTGATTCCGAATTCAATTCATGTGGACTCGAATTACCAAAATTTAAATCCAATTCTTTTGAATCCAGCTTTGGACTGTTAGACCCCTTGCTCTGATCGCTCTGGTTATATAAATTCGAAATCAAATCACTCACATTCGAATACGATCCTGTTTTCTTATCATTTGTTTTCAACTCAGTTGCACCATTAAACAATAAGCCCACAGCACTGGATCCCTCGTCTTTGTCATCTTCATTTTCCACCAGTCCAAATAACGATAACGGCAACGCACCCTTCGGTTTCACGAATTGACTTCGAATCCGACTAGGCGCCGAGTCAGGCTCCGTGGCGGGAACCGAATTGTTATTTTGTGATGTCTGATTCTGTTGATCGGCGAAGAAACCGAACGGATCTGCTGGCTTATCACTGGCGAACGATATGGTGGGAAGCGATTCGCTGCGGGAGAGCGCAGCGGATTTGACGAAATCGCCCCAATCATCGTCGTTTTTGCCGTTGCTGTTGGTGAAGGAGAGATCTGAGCCGTTGGCTTTGGGAATTGAATTTACGACGGATGGCGCGAACGTAAAGTCGCCGAAACTTTCCTCGTCGTCCTCTTCTGTTGTTGCCATCATAGCTCAGCGCTGTTCGAGCTCGAAGAGCTGGCAATGACGAGCGAACTAATTTTTGCCTTTTGATGGTTGGTGCGCAGGTTAAGTTTGTGTACACCCCATTCATTCTAGCATGTAGAGCTCTGTTTTTAAAGCAATAGTACGACGTAGTATCGGTTTAAGGTAAAGAATCGAAGAGAATCTCTCGTGATTCAACGGCTCAACCTCTTATAAAAATTATTATTTACATTATTTAAAATCTTTTATAGATTGTTAGTATTTCCATTTTTATTTTTTTTGTCATAAAGCAATAACAGAAATAAAATCAATGTTAAATGGTAAATTAATCATTTCTCATCTAAATTTTTTTTCTCTATCACACTTTATAAATTAAAAATAATTCATTTATTTATTATTCACTATAATGATAAAAACAATTTTTAAACAAGATGACCTTGGCTGTCAACAAAATCCCTTCTCTGGTATTCTTTTTTTTTTTTCTTTAATAGATCCCTTCTTTGAATTTGACTCTTGAATCTTTATGCAGATTCTTATGTTTCCTTCTTTCTCTGTTAACTTGATGGTGAAACTAACCGTTTCTTTAACTAACTTTAGTCTCTTAGTTTTAACCATTTTATATGGACTTATTTTGATAAACAAGCTCCCCTATGAAGAACTTACATGGGATAGGCCATATTCCAAATTGTCATGAACCCTTATTATAACAAGCTACCCTTGATTTTAGTTAGAGAAAGACTTATATAAAGACTTGTATAAGACGTGATGTATTCAAATTATTTACCTGTACTATAGTTAATTAATTTCAAAATTATATGTACCTACCAACATACATTTGGACAGCTTTTAGCATCTTCAATTTTAAATGAACATACAAATTAGGATTGGGATACCCAATGTAAGTGATATATAATAAAAATAATCTCATTCATAAAATGAAGTAAAGTGGATTTTCACTCGTACAAAGTGGATGAAGACACCCCCCATTTGGTCCATTAATTATTATACACTACTAATCATGCACTAAAAGGTAGCCCAAATCTCCCAACACATGCTCACAAGAAATCCAAAACACTTGATAAAGAACAGCACCATGCAAGATGAAGTGGTCAAAGCACTCCAATTTACACCAAATAAACAAGAGATCCTAACAACAAGCACACCACATAACGTTTCCACCCAATCTCGGAAACCACAGATTGATGAGCTCCGCTCGCAAAGCTCCCAGCAGCCGTGTTCGTAGTCAGCACCACGACCATCCAATCATCCTCCGACCCGACGCCGGCTCCGGCGAACTTCGAGTTGTTCAAGTACTGTGCGTACGAAGAGTGCGTGTAGTTGGTCAGCACGAGGGTGGGTACCAAATTGTGCACGCAGACGGGCAAGACGACGCCGTCTCTGGTGGTGTTGATGTCAATGTCGCATTTCTTGACGAGCCTGTTGTAGTTGGAAAGCGGCGGGGACTTGACGCCGATGTTGATGCTGGTGCACGGCTGGTCCTCTAGGTCCTCGGCGACTTCGTCGGCGAGGCACGCTGCCTTTTTGTGCTTTGTGAGGACTGGAATGCCCAGCGATGCTCTGAAGCTGTTTATGCCCTGAAGAAGATTGTCCTCATCATCTGTGTGAATAATTTTATTTTTATACATATGAGCATGCGAATATTTCGAAGAACTCAATTCAAAAAGTAAACTAGGTAAATAAGTTGGAAAATTAACCAATATTATTGTGTTTAATGAATCTTGGGTTGGCGTGCTTTCAATTAGTTAATAGAATATAATGATATCCCAAAAATATCTTACATACACGAAGCTTAAATAAATTTTAAAAAATAATAAATTAAGTTACTGCTAAATATTTTTCTCAGATTTTAATTCCTTGTCTCTTGGCTTTTACAAGGAGGCTAAATTATTTCCCTTTTGGTCTTTGCTCTATTCTCCCCTACTTTGAGGACTAATTAACGAGTCATTTAGCTCAAACCAGAGACAAAAAAAAAAAGAAACTAAACCTCTAACAAAATCATGAAATAATTGTTGGGAGCTATTGAAATTAATTATCGAAAGCTTTTCCAATAACGTTTAATTTTTTTTTCCTTTTGGAATTTAATTTTATGAAATGCTCTAAGCTAGACAGAAAAATTCCACTCCATTTGCAAGCATTTCTGTTTTCCTACTTTCTAGCAACTTTTAGAAGTACAAAACACTCAAAAATATAAACTTGACTCCATGTTACTTTAATTACAAACTTCTAATAATCTTAATTGAAGGCTATTACTTTGAATGAACCCTAACAAAAAGTAAAAACAATTATGAACAAACAATAGATCCCAATTTCAACTACATACACATATTACAGTAAATATTGTTAATTCTCACGAGGCTTAAAAAATTCAGCCCCATTAACTCTTTGTGAATCGGAGGAAGATGGAGGGAAGAACATGCCATTTTTACAGTTCACCAAATGGGGAAGCAAAAAAGCTGCATGCAAGAAAACGGAGAGGAAAACGAAGCAAAGTTTGAGAGCTGCCATTGTTAGATACAAAGAGTTTGTTTGTTAGAAAGATATATCAAGAATTTATGCACTAGAACGAATCTGCTTTAAATGAGTTTTTGCAAGTGATTGTTTAAACTAAAACAGAGAGAGCTTATTTTGATTTGAAATATCCTTTGAAAATCTTACAGGTGCCGCTTTGTGGATTCCTTGCAAATGGTGAAGCAGATTACATATCGACAGGTATAAGTCGATAAAACTTGCACGTGGCTGACATGCAAAGCATATCCATTTAACTGTGAGTCTCTCCGAATTATCTCTTTTATTTAACTCTTAACTCTAACAAATATTAAGCAAATTTGAAGTATAAAGTGAAAAATGTTATTTTCGAGTTTAATGAGGATGTGGAGTTAATAAAAAAAATTAAATATTATGTAAATTTAGATAATCTTTTTAAGACTTTGAATTATTTTATGTGATATTTGTGAGAAAAAAATTAAAGTGCTGATAGATCGATTTACCTTTTTCTTAATTGAGGAATTAATATTAAAAATTATTTAAATCTACCAAAATTTTTAGATAGAATACTGATAAATATCTCAATTTTTTTATTTTAAAGTTTACTCCAAATGATTGATAATTCTTAATAAAATTTAAATAAATTGCATTATTTTATGGATCAATTGATAAATATCATGTTATTAAAAAATTCTTCAAAATAAAAAATTTGAAATATATAACACTGATTGTTAATAAAATAATAAAAAAATAAATTTTATCTATTTATTACTACTAAAAAATATATAATAGAAAATCTTTCAAAGGTGGAATTAGGAGAGGTTAGTATTCCGTTAAGCACTACTCTTATGAGAAATCGTACATTATTTTTTTATTACATAATAACATTTAACTTCTGAAAAATTTTAAAGATAGACTGTACACTTTCGAGCAATATCAGAGGCAGAACTTGCTGGAAACCAATGATTTTGAACTCTCCCATATCTCACATGCGTCCCTATCTCATAAAATCCGGCCAACTCCACAGATGCGTCAGCTGCATGCCACCGGCACGACACATCTGCCCCTAGTTCTCGTGCCACGTCCTTCCACGTGTCGACATCAAAATTCATATAAATTGCTCACCGATTTGATACAATCTTTATGTTTTACATGCTAAACATCGAAAGCCTACACTGTATATATAGATGTTTTCTCGCTTGTGTTCTTCCACAAAAGTATTAGCGAGTAGAGCTAGCTCTTGGTATATAGACGAAACCCACCAGAGATATCACCGGATATTTCGAATTCCGGCGACATTAGCGGAGAGTCGGAGACCGACTAGAGCGATTATGAGAAATATGGCTTCTGGTAACCAGCAGTTTCCTCCGCAGAAGCAGGAGGCTCAGCCTGGAAAAGAGCATGTCATGGAACCCACCCCTCAGTTCACTAGCCACGATTACAAGCCCTCAAACAAGCTTCGAGTATGGTTTACTGTGCACATTTCTGTTTAATTCCTGACGTCTGGATTTTATACGATGGAGTAGAATAATTTCACGTACCCAAAATTTTATAATTTCTAATTTATACTTTGATCAGTTTTTATGTGTACGATCATTCTTCTTAGCACAATACTAATAGTCCGTGCTACAATCATGTGATTCTGTCCGATTAATGCACAATTTTTATCTTAATTTGCAGGGAAAGGTGGCACTAGTGACCGGTGGTGACTCCGGGATCGGGCGAGCGGTGGCCCACTGCTACGCTCTAGAGGGAGCAACCGTGGCCTTCACCTACGTGAAGTCTCAAGAGGAGAAAGATGCGCAGGAGACTCTTGAGATCTTGAGGGAGGCCAAGACCTCGGATGCCAAGGACCCCATGGCGATATCAGCTGATTTAGGGTTCGATGAGAACTGCAAAAGGGTTGTTGATGAAGTGGTGAATGCGTATGGCAAGATCGATATTTTGGTGAACAATGCGGCTGTGCAATACAAGGCGGGCTCGGTTGAGGAGATTGATGAAGAAAGGCTCGAGAGGGTTTTTAGAACCAACATTTTCTCGCACTTCTTCATGACAAGGTAAGAAAAAAATAAAAATAAATTGAGAGGTTGCAAATTATGTCGTCTTAACTTGTAAATTTGTCACGAATGTTTATAGTGATTCACAGGCATTCATTGAGGCATATGAAGGAAGGGAGCGCCATAATCAACACAACATCAGTGGTAGCATACAAGGGAAACCCTAAGCTGCTTGACTACGCGGCAACAAAAGGAGCCATTGTGGCATTCACCAGAGGGCTTGCATTGCAACTTGTTGAAAGAGGAATACGCGTTAACGGCGTGGCCCCAGGACCCATTTGGACTCCCTTGATTCCGTCGTCATTCAGCGAAGAAGAGTCTGCTCAGTTCGGATCAGAAGTGCCCATGAAGAGAGGCTAGAGAGCTGGCCAGCCCATTGAAGTAGCTCCTTGCTATGTGTTTCTTGCCTGTAACCATTGCTCTTCTTATATAACTGGCCAAGTGCTTCATCCTAACGGTAAGTTTTTGTTTTTTAATTAATTATCTGTGCACGTGCATTAATTTTTGCTCTTAAATTTGATTTTGATGATCAATTTCTTGCTTCGATATATATTTTTGGTTTTGCAGGTGGCGTTATTGTGAATTCTTAATGGTCCTATTTCTCAATACTATCTCGAGCACTGGTGGTTGATGGGTTTTGATCAAAGCTGTGGTGTCTTCTTGAGTTTAATTACCGTCCATGTGAATGTGCCATATGAACCCTTATGTGTGTATGTTTAAATATGTAGCCAAGCAAACGCGTACGACATGCTTGGGGTGTTAATGTACTGATGTAATATGAACTATGGTAAACAAAATATATATATATATATATATATATATATATATATATATATATATATATATATATAAATTAATAGAAGGAATAAGTTGGGCAGAATTATATTTATTTATGTTTTATGCTTTTTTTTTATCTTCCCAATCTAAGTATAAGCTTGACAAGACTTGTGTTAAACAACAAATAGTTATGGGTGCTATAGATTATCTCATTCGTACTGCTAGTGGAGGCGAGTTATGGATTATTGTTTGTTGTGATTGGCAGAATCAGCTTGTCATTTGTGCATGGTTCAAAAATAAACATGTGGGTAATTAATTGGATATCAAACTGTAAAATGGCTTCAATAACCCCCCTTTTTTTCAGTTAAACGGAAAAATGAGGATTACTCCTCTTATTTAGAGAAATTAATTAAAATTTTTTCTGATTTCTTAAAAATTCTCTTTTATAATTATAATGTTTTTGTAATAATTAGCTCTCATATTTCGTAGATAAGTCTAAATTTTTGTTATTTTTATAGTTATAAAGGTGTTAATTTTATATAGTATTTTACGATGTCATCTTGATGCTAGTCATTAGGCTTAAATATTTTGAGAATATCTTTAACTAAATTTAAGTAGTAGAAATATAGAAATGTTTGAGAATAATTTTTAACTAAATTTACAAATCGGAGAAATGTATAAATATGTCAATAAACCAGTTTAATCTATTAAAATGTGCGTGTATGAAATCCCTATATAAATGAGTAACATAATAAATTAAAGAGGGAAAAAATCCCATATAAAAAGGATGAAGTAATTATTGTTAAAATAATAAATTACATATATTTACTACTATTCGATATTGAGAGATGATTAATTAAAAATTTTATTTAGTATAAGAACATAAGCAAACAGCGGTGAACAATAAAATTCTAAAAAAATAAAAGATTTGAGTGTTGAATTAAACAAAAAAAGTAGAATATAATATATTCAATCTCTTATATTCATTTAATCTTCTGCTTTTTGCATATCCTAAGATTTCTCTAAATTAATTTAATTATTGAGAATTATTCTGTTTAAAAAATATCCTAAATATTAAAAAAATTTACTAATATAAGCTACTGGTAAAATAATAAATACATTCAGTAACTGTAAAAGAATTTGAATCTATTTTAAAACATAAAGAAAATTTTTCTCAGATTATGTTTGGTTTCAGAAAAATTAGAAAATGAGAAGAGAGGAAAATGGAGAAAAAGGAGAGAAAAGAAAAGGAGAGGAGAGTGAAATATTATTTTAATATTTGGGTTGTTATAAAATTACATAAAGAAAGGGAATTCTTAATTTTTAATCTAGACAATTTCAGTCTTAAGTGTTAACTTACAATATTTATTATAAATATAATTTTAAAAAATAAATATTAAATTTGTTTAATATACTTACATGAATAACTGAAAGAATATTGTGAATAATATACTTTTATTTAAAATTAAAATTTATTTAAAAAATATATTAACATAATTTAATTTTCTAAATAATTTAAGTAAATTATAATTAATTTAATTTTTTTAAAATTATAATATAATTTCTTAATTAGTATATTATAATTTTAAAGTTGCAGTTAGAAACAAAGAGCCAACGGCCGCCATGGCAAAGTCGCTGTTGGTTGCCATTGCGCCATTTCATAAAAGCTCGTGCATGATATGAAAATGATCAAAGATTGACGATCTATTTAATGAATTAACTCATTTAGTAAAAAAAAATTATTTTTTTATCTCTATAAGTTAAAAAGTTCTTAAACGTTTTGATTGAGATTTGAACAAACTTCATCTATTATTCTTTGATCTCAACAACGACGTAGTAACGTTGCTTTGGCCGGCGAGTCGAATGGTAGTGGCAGTGAGATAGCACGCGCCATTGACAATAGCGGCGACAACGGTCGTCCGACGGTCCAGTGACTATTAAGTTAATATTCTTATATTTCTAGATTAGTTAATTAACTAAATTTATTTTATTAAGCTCTTTAAATCATTACTTAAATTTAATTAATATAAAATTATCTATAACGTTAAATGGATAAAATAAAACTATAAATAATAATTATTTAATTAGATTAAACATGTTAAAAAGTTGAATGGGTATTTTTAGAAATTTTAGTTTTCAACAATAATGGAATTTGAATTATTCACTTCTCGGTGTGGAGTTCAAATTTTACGTTATAATGAATATTAAATTATAGTAAAAATTAAAATCTTATGTATTATGTCAAATCAAACAAAAGAAAAAAAATGAAATTCAAATTACAACACTACCTTAGTTTCTTTAAACAACAAAAGGTAATTCTCATTTTCCTTTTCAATAACATTATATTCACTTTATTACGTATGTGTATGAATTACTCTATTCTAAAAACCTACTACGAGTAAACATCACTTTGATTGATATTCACTAAATTGGGTACTCGGTAACGAAATTGGTAGCAACTCTTTGCTTTCCCTTGTATATAATATATAAGCTCATTATTTACTCAAAACAAACGTTGAATAGTCGATGTCAATTTTATTCGTGTTATTCGCTCGGAACAAATAATATTCACATTATATGCAATATTCTATTTCCATTGTTCACAGAAACAGTAGAAGAAGCTGCTATTAGCATATTTTTATTTATGATCTCTTTTTAAAAAATAATTTTTTTTTAATTTTATGTTAATTAACTTAACTAATAACTATAACTTAACATCACATAATATATAAATAGTTCACGTTTTGAATAATCAGCAGCAGAGATCAGAAACGAGCGTTTCTACTGACGTCCCCGCTGCATGCGGCCAACACGACGCGTGGACATCCATCTTCCCGCCACGCACTCCTACGTGTCCGCATGCAAACTCATTAAATCAGCACTTTTGAATTTCATACAACGCAATACGTATATAGATGTTCGCTTGCTTCGTATTTTCCTCAACGGCATTAACACCACCGAGTGTTTCTTGGTATCAGAACAAACCCCACCTCAGAACTTGTCAAACAAGTCATTTTCCAGTGAGTCCGAGACCCAGTAGAAGAGTGTTGAGTGTGACGAACATGGCTTCTAATAACCAGCCTCCTCAGAAGCAGGACACTCAGCCTGGCAAAGAGCATGTTATGAATCCCATTCCTCAATTCACCAGCCCTGATTACACCCCTTCTAATAAACTTCGTGTATGGCAGCTCTGGTTAATCCACATTTTTTTAATTAGTATCATTCACGATATATAGTAAACTAATGTGAGAGTGAAATTTTTCAGGGGATGGTGGCCCTGGTGACCGGAGGCGACTCCGGGATCGGGAGAGCAGTGTGCCACTGCTTTGCACAAGAAGGGGCGACCGTGGCTTTCACCTACGTGAAACCTCAAGAGGACAAAGATGCAAAGGAGACACTTGAGATGTTGAGGAAGGCTAAGACCCCGGATGCCAAAGACCCCATGGCAATATCAGCAGATTTAGGATTTGATGAGAATTGCAAGAGGGTTGTCGACGAAGCTGTGAATGCTTATGGCAAGATTGATATTCTTGTCAACAATGCAGCAGAGCAGTATGAATGTGGGTCGGTTGAGGATATTGATGAATCAAGACTTGAGAGAGTGTTTAGGACTAATATCTTCTCTTACTTCTTCATGGCTAGGTGAACCAAAAGAAAAAAAAAAGAATTGAAAATTTTGTGTCATCAAAATTGATTTAAGATATTGTTTCTTGTTTGTAATGATTATTATGATTGTAATGGTTTGATTAGGCATGCGCTGAAGCATATGAAGGCAGGGAGTTCAATAATCAACACAACATCAGTGAATGCATACAAGGGGAACGCGAAGCTGCTTGATTACACATCAACAAAAGGAGCCATTGTGGCATTCACGAGAGGGCTTGCTCTGCAACAAGTTGAAAGAGGGATACGAGTCAATGGCGTGGCGCCTGGACCCATTTGGACTCCATTGATCCCTGCATCGTTCACTGAAGAAGAAACTGCCCAGTTTGGAAACCAAGTGCCTATGAAGAGAGCCGGCCAGCCTATTGAGGTTGCTCCTTGCTTTGTGTTCCTCGCTTGTAACCATTGCTCTTCTTACATAACCGGCCAAGTCCTCCACCCTAATTATAATTTAATTAATCGCAATTTTATCCTGTTCAACAAATATTGTAGTTTTGGAGGATTGATTCTGATGATTTTTTGAACGCTTGCAGGTGGCACTATTGTGAATGGTTAATGGGTTTTTTTGAAGGCAGCCGGTGTTTTCTTTTTTTCTTTTTTTTTTCAACCCCCTCTTCCCTTTCGTATTTATTGGGGCATCTTTTTAGCCTTTTTGTATGGGTAAGTAGCCGCTAAGCTAACTGAATGCTTGGTGTTAAAAATGTTATGCCATGTCATGTACTTGCAAGAAATAACATCTCGGTTTATGTGAGCTGAAAAGAGTTAGGGCATTGCCTCGTATTGTTCCGTAGGAATAGCGAATACACCAATAAACACCAGTTAAGGAGCAATTCTTGGTAGTAATGATCACGAGAGTAATTTGAAAGTCCAAGCACTCGACAGGTTTAACGAAATTTACAGGAACCTGATTAAGTACACTCTGCTCAAAGCGAGCCGAAGTATTCCAAGAGTTGTGACATTGTTTTCTCAATCTTCGGTCACAATCCATATAGGTGGAAGAAATCTGTTCTACCTATGAAGGAAATTGGTACTGAACATAGACTTCTGAAATTCTTCGTCCGTAGTTAATATCCGATGTCTGTATATTAGAAGTCACTTACTATGCAAAAACTACCATTTCTGAATATAATGTAAATGAGTACACACGAATCAATAGACATAGCTCTTACGCTACGTGCTTGCCAGAGTAATTACTCATGTGAGTTATAGCCAAGAGAAAATGATAAATAGAAAGCGTATCTTATAACACATGGGAAACAAACTTGGATCAGACAAAGCTTCGTTATTGAACCAAGCCCGCAAAGCAGAAACTAAATACTACCCAGGAAATGGAATGCGATGAAACCCACGTTGGAAAAAAATAAGAAAGTAAGAAAATTAATATACAAGGATAGATAGAGAAATCAATAACATGAGATCGTACTTATGTTATTTGTCTGACAATGATGATCAGATGTCTCTACAATCTGTCGTTCTTGGAAAATCATGATAATCCTCCAAAGCAAACCTCAACACCTGTCCCACCAATTCCTGCAATCAAACACTGGAATCCACAGGTCTCCAACTCTGTAGTTACTTTTTCAACTACTGTTGCGGACAGCACTGATCAGCATGGTCAAGGTAACAAAATGAACACAACAGTGGGGAGCAGAGGTAATGTCAACAAAGTGAAATCCAGTGCTAATTCTTGGCTTATGGCTTCTTGCTGGTAATTCAAATGCAAACTGAAAATGTATTAACCTATAATACATAATTCTTTTTTTTTTTTTAATATTCTGAGTTCTAATAGTTTTGTAGAATTGAAGCACAGGTAACCTGCTACACATTGGAGCCCCCACTTTGGCCAAGTCCACACACCATTAGCCTTGGGCAGCTCAACAAACAAAAGAGAAAAAGCTAGATCTTGCTAAATTGTCTCCTCTGTTCTCTCCATTCCCTTGACAATAACACTACAACAATCAAACATCATGCAGATGTGACCTGCATTTGTAGCAAGTTATATGATGAGACATTATTTTCCTTTCTAGTGTTGGACAACTTATCTAAATGCAGATGAAGAAAGCTTGTTAGCACATCAATATTTTCTTAAAATGAATCCAAGCTGTATTATAATGGCAGGCATGGTAAAAGCAAGCAACAAGAGATCATAGAAAAAGAGAGAAAGAGGGAATAAATGGAAGACCATTGCAAGTAAATAGAACAGAAGGATACATGTTGGCAATAACGTGAGTACACATCCACCGCCCCCAGCTCCTGTCAACTTCGAAGCTAGTTTGAACTTCAATGTTGTGCGAAGAACAGTTTCTATAGAGGAGTGGCTGACCCCCATACATTGAAGCAGACCTTGATTCATTTCCATCAACTCTTCCAATCTCTCTTCTTTTTCAGTAATGGAGAGGTCATCTGGAGTAGGTGACTCAATAATGGTAGATAATTCCTTGCTTATAGAATCAACAGCATTAAACACAGAACTCATGGCATCAGGATGCCTCATGCTCCTCTCTGAAACTCCAGCAACCAAAGCCTTCGTGTTTCTCCCGACTTTTGTATTAGTAATGAGCATTTTCAGTGGCATATTTGACTTGATACACGCCATATTACCTGACCTGAACTTGATAATGTTACCTGTCGTGTAAATCAAGTATTACAAACATGTCCAAACACCACTCTCTTGTACTAGCAAGATACGAAAGTCTATACATCATTGAATTCAAAATACATCTTCATGTAATGTTAAATGCTGATATTTTCTAATCTTATTCTGTTAAATGCATGAACCTGCATGTATTTTGTGGTAAAAATTGATGAAATTATTCTACTTTTGAAGCAATCCTCTTTTCACAAGAATTGTATGTGTATATCTAAATTGTTTTCAAATCCATTCAGATAACCACCAACAAATTCCAAATAAATTAGACTTGCAGACTTGGTCATTCACTAAAAACAGGAAATCCATGCATACGTACTCTTGTTTAAATCTGCATTGCTTTTTCCAACTACTATTCCACAGGTAGCTACTTAAATTTATTTCTAAGGCCTGCCCATTGACATGGCATCATAAATATCAAGAAGAAATAATAGAATAAATAGTGGGTACCAGAATAACTTATCAAGTCTCACATAAGGCTTGCAGGTAGGAGCCTTTACCATTACCTTGAATTCTTTCATACTATTCTACAAAATCTAATAAATTATCAACTATTGGTTGGTACCATTCTACAAAATCTAATAAATTATCAATTATTAGTTGGTTCCAAGACCTAAACGTCAAAATTTAAACAACGAATATGCAAAAGCTGAGTGCCAAAACCTAGAGGTCAACATAACTACAAGCTTATTCAGAGAAGAATCACAAAGATTACATACCATATGTGCTAACTGTGTTGTCAAGTCCAGATGGCTTTCCATGAATTATCTTCTCACCTTCGAAAGCCCATTTATTCAACAAATCAAGATCGCTCTCCCCATATGTTAACCATCCTTGGTGTTTCTTATCCAAATGTACAGAATTTAAGGAACCAAGCAGAGCAGCTGTGAGTGAGACACAAAATGCAGCAGATGAACCAAGGCCTGCACCTAGTGGAAGGTCAGAAGTAACAACGACTGTGGCAGGCTTAAACCTGAAAGAGAAGAGAAGTACTATTGGAGACCAAATTATGAAGAGAATATAATCGATAATAAAGAATGATTATGGAGGCATACCCAATGATAGAGGTGTATAACCAGAGAAAAGCTGTCGCTCCAGAAGAAAGTCCAATTTTTGCCTCTGGAATATTTTGCTCGTCAACGAGAACTGCAATAGATTTGATGACTTCCATTGAGCATGTGGTGGGTGTTGAGGGAAATGGACTACCCAAGTGAGATAGTGTTGCTTTTATTTTTGTAACTGACCAGGAAAAATTTAGTTCCATATCCTTGAGGAGGAGTTTCAATGTATCGTCATCATCTACGTACAGTTAAAAGGTAAGAAAAAAAAAACCATTATAACCAGCTAAGAGAAGAAATGGATCTAACACAAATGTCATGGAATCAGTTGATATTTCTGCATTTGAGATAGAACTGATCATCTAATTCAAATTTTGGTATCCATGAACTCAGGCTATTAGTAAAGGCATTTTGTCTTTTTACAAAGTGCAAATCCATAAATCAAGCCGAAGAAGGACAGAATAATTCTAATTAGTATCTCATCTTCTAAAGCATAGACTTGCAGTTAAATTAGTAGATTTGAAAGTATGAAGATGATTCTTTCAAAATTTTTCCCAAAATTGAAATCAAACTCTAAATTCGAAAGCGCATGCATAATACTGCAGGGAAAATTTTCAATGTAGATTGGAACACCATTCAAATCCATTTCATTTATTACCAGATCTCCAAGTTCTTGAAGATGAAACTTACTTTTGGGCAAATTTCACTTGTTCTAACTGATTTCATTTCCAGTTTAGATCTCAAAAAGAATTTACATCAATACCACAAAGGGAAAAAAGAACCACAAGAACAAGCTACAAATTGACTCCAAATATAGAAATCGGAAAAAAGTAATATAGAAAAAAGCTAACAGAGAAATCTTCGCCGATACAATGATGCAATCAATGATAAAAAAGGAAAACAAGCTCAGTGTCAATATTCCGCTCTAACCACTCATCAAAAGTCCAAAACTTTTCTATCCTTCGTCATATGACCAGTTCAGGAAAAACCATCAAAATCCAAAGTAAATATCTCTCTCTATGAAAATTTTGTTTCCAATAAGGAAAATGTAGAAAAACTGCATGAACCAGTACAAAGAAAAAATTAGCATAATATCTCCCAAAGTTTCTTTGGATCAACATATAAAGCAGTTCCAAAACAATCCAATCTCATAAAGTTCATTCTTCCCACTGATTCCAGCTCCAATGTAAGCCAACACAAAATTACAAAAACAAAACAGTTAAAGCAATATATCACAAAACATACCACATAGTCACAAAATAACAAAAGGGTATCTCCTAATCTGCACTTCAATGAATCCCAAATCAACCCAATGCTCATAAACCTCATATCTAAGCATTCAGCTAAGAAAAATCATAAAAAAAAAAAATCACCCAGATACATAACTAAATAAATAATGTGCTTATACTCATGCCAGAATCAGAGGAAAACGTAGAGAGACATAAGTGTAAAGATCAATGCAGGCTGCCACCGCCGTTGATCCGCGAACCGGCGTGTTCTCCGGCGAGTATAATCTTCCCAGGAGCTCTGGCTTTAACCTCCATTCGTTTCTAAAAAAATAGAGTTTAATTTTGCCCCAAAAAAAAAGAAATTGTAAAAGAAAATCGCGGTTTGTCACTCACTGTTTCTGAAGCCAGAACTACTTAACGATCAGTTATCAGTCCGCGCAACGGAAAGTTGGCGGAGATAAACAAACAAAGATCCTTGATTTTGTTTGTTGTTGGTGGCGCGCATGGCGAGGGGTGTTAATGTACTGCTTGTAAAGTTTAGACTGTTACAATTTTAAGTACGAAAATATTGTTGGCCAAAGTTGAATTTTCCGTCATCAACATGAGCAATTTCAATTTAAACCTCTGGCTTTTAATATTTATATATTTTATTTTTTTAAAATTAAAAATAAATTTATCTACTACCTATAATAGTTTTTTTCTTTCTATAGGTTGTAAAGGGGATATTAAAACTTAAATTAACTTTAATTTACATTTTCAGCTCAAGCGTTGAACTCAAATGACCAACCAAAGAATATTGTTTATAAATTATTGAATACAAAGATCAATTATATAATAAAATTATGTTATAATAACTTAATTGCTAGACAAAATTTCAATAAAGTATGTTGATTCAAAATTTCAAAATTGGTATGTTATATAAAAAATAAAATTTTATATAAAAATATCGACTTGCTTTAATGCTTAAGTAGTACTTTTACAGTAATAAGTGAGTTAAATAATAATTTTATACATTTTAAATTTAAAATAAATTATCTTAAATAATGTAATATTTATTAATTAATTAATATATTTAATTTAATTAAATTTAATAAAAAAATTATTACCTATTTAATGAATGACGCATCATTAAATAAATAAATAAATTTAAGATGTCTTCAATTGTGTGATAGGGCTTGGGAACTCAGATTGCGACTTATGTTGCATTTGATTAGAGCGTGTTCAACAAGCGTTCAACAAGCATTCAACAAGCGCGTGCAGTCTGAAGGTCGCTTTATGAATACTTTCGCTTTACCACAACGTTTTTATTTGTTCTTTAATGTCTTAACCCTCAACCACCCCCGCTCCATTTGTTCTCCCTCTTGGTCTTCACCATTCCTCATTGAAGTGATTACTTTAATTTTATGTCTCGACTCCCCATTTTATCATTTTTCGTCACTTATTAAATTGTAAATATATAATCATCATATTTTAAATAATTTCTCGTTTCATTCATAAAGTCAATCAACTAACACCCACTAATAATTAATAACAATAATATATGGAGTTCATTACAAAGTATAGTTCATTCTGAAGAATCAACTATTACAATAATCCCATAATATTTTCTAGTATATATCATATATTAGAATTGCAAACTAGTTTTCAATTCTACATCATCAACAGAAAACATACTGGTCATATGTTGCATTTTCAACTATTTTCTCATAGAAGAAGTAAATATATTTAATCATACACACCCCCATATTTCATCATCAGAATTTCCAACAATGGCACCTGAAGAAGAAGCAAGTGTTAGGGGGCATGAAGTGCATACACAATAGGCTTTTATGCTCAGTTTTTCTCTCTAATATTTTATTTTATTTACTTTTTTTTTTTTGGTTAGGTTGGAGAATGACATAGAACTTACAGAAGTTGTTGGAAATCCCAGTTTTAGTAACTCCCTTAACTCATTCTTTGAAGCTCTTCTTTAAGGGTGTCGTGAAGAGTCTCGACAAGGTTGAGCAAGAACCCATCTGAACCATGCTTAGCCAACAAGGAGTACCACAGGTAGATTATCATGCAGTCTAGTGGTATGCTTACCTGTATATATGTGTAGAAATTAGAACATGATTCGCAAGGAAAAAAATATTAGAAGAATTTTATTATAGAAGCCAAAGAAGAGACCTGGCAGAATCCTGATACTCAGCAATGGACAGCAAGCTAAAAGCCCGGGCACGAAAAACTTCAATTCGATGGATCCATCTGTAGCTTTGGTGGAGGACCAGGAACTGTAGGGATAACAAGGATGCACGTAGTCCTGGAAGAATATAATTTGTAAATGAGCGATGCCTTTCTTTTGTAAATAGGATTACAACATTTCTTTTAATAGTAATAGCACATCCAATAAAGTTATTAAGAGATTTCTTGCAAAGGAAGTTATAAGCTTTGAAGAACAGATTTTTGCTTGAAAAGGGTGGGACAGGAAGAGAAGAGGTACCCCAAGAGTGCACTGAGAGCAGCACGTAGTTCAGTCTTTACAGAATTGACATACATCAATGTTTTCCATGAGATGTTCTAACAGCTTCCCACACTCTTTCTGATATTCCTGGGCCTAAATCAGGTTTGACTGTAGTCACCCAATCGCCATGGTTATTCTTGAATTCATACCTATGCTCAAATTATAACAAAATTCAACATTCAATGAACAATAAAACAAGATTTTGAGTTAGCAGAATATGTTAAGAAGTTTAAGTTCTGTTCACACAAGCACCTTTGTAGCAACCTCATGGCACTTGAAAGGGCTGCCAAGGATGGTATGCTATCTCCTGCTCTTTGTTTCCTTCGCAAAAATGCTGCAAACTGGAACTTTGTCCTTCACATAGTCTCCAAGAATCATTCTCTATAATGTGACCTGCACACAACAAATCAAATATTACCACACCACCATTCTGTGTCTGGCGTGGTGAATGAATTCCAAATTTTCTACAGGACTTGACTGGCATTAGCTGGAAAATCTACCCACCACCAAATAATTTCTCCACTGGTTTAACTAGACCTTGAGTTACTCGATCACTTGGAATGCTTGAAAGTTGCAAGCAATCTTGGCAAAGATCACCTGACTTGGTCTGACCAGATTTACATCATCATCAGCGAGCTGGGTAGAACACGTCAACCCGATTCAAAGTTTTAGGATCCCAAGCAAACCATCCTAGATGAGAATTCAGTGTAAAACAAGGAAACCATACTGAAGACATGCTGCAAATTATGAAGTTTCATTTATAAAATAACCAGGGAATAATATGTGTGCTTGACTGAAGTGCGCATCAATAAAATAGCATCAGTTCCTTACCTACAGTGTCGAAACTCTGTGCCATAGGAATAACTCCAGCAGTAGAAACAGCACTGTGTGAAGGCCCAAACCCGAAAATCCCACAATACGAGGCAGGGACCCTTACACTTCCACCAGTATCATTGGGTTCCTGAGATGGACAGAACATTTTCCTTGTAGTCTAGCTACAAGCAAAATCACAACACATGGCTGCAGGAGATTGTTAAAGAAAGAGATACTGACCCAAGGAAAGTCACAAGCTTAGCACCAACTGCGACAGCAGATCCACTAGAAGATCCTCCAGGTACCAGGTCTGGTGCACATGGATTTGTGGGTGTTCCATAATGCTTATTTTCTCCATTTATACTGAAATAATATGATCATCCAGAGTTTATGTAACGTAACAAATGAATTATAAGCATAAAGGGCCGCAGAATTGACATCATCTATGTAACCAAGAATATAGAATAAACTAATCCAGTATTTTTTCATCAAGCATAATGTCTTCTGCAGAGTCAACTCAGAAGAGCAAGCGAACAATATTTCACTAAAATCACTAGAAACCATAGTTAAATTGAATTCCTATACAGCTGAAACAATGAATTGGTTTGAACTCTAACCTGTATGCCATTTCATCCATGATAGTTTTACCAATAGATGTGGCACCTCCACTTAACACAGCCAAAACAGCAGGCGCAGTTGATGTGGCAGCAGAATGAGTCCTTGCCCAATCAGGATTTCCAAATCCAGTAACATGTCCATCCACATCAAATCTGCTTCCAAAAATTCAAGATAAAATATCAACAGCCAACTGCACAGAGTATATGAGCTTGCAAAAACACACACATTGAGCATTAAGATAATATAAATACACTGCAATTGATGCAACAGTTAGCATAGACACTTCTCCAAGAGTTGAAATTGGTAAGTACATTACCAAAGACAATCCTACAAGAAATTAAACAGAATTTAAAAGCTTGCAAACAATTTTAGCATACTCAGAAGGTGAAACGATTACAATATTGTATGAAATTAAATGCACATGAGAACAAGAATGGTTCTACAAAATATTATCTACCCATCACGAAAAAGAGTGATTTAATGAGAAAGAATCAAAATAAATTCATTATGTTATGTGTTCAAGTTATCTGAAGACTTACATGTCTTTAATTGCAAAAGTGAGGCCACTTAAAGGAAGTTGATGAGCCGAAGAGCTTGGTTGAAGAACAAATTTCTCCATGAAAACTCCATAATCCGAGTCTCCTGAAGCCATTTTAGCTACTCAAAGTGTCTACCAGGCTCTCAACGTTCATGGTTGGCAAATGGCTAAGGCAGAGACTCTCTAGATACAAGGTAAAACAGCGTCGTTTCGTATCCGCGAGCAGTAAAAACAGTTATTCTATTTGTCTTTTTGGCGGTCTCTGAAGGGTCAAGGTGGTATTTCAGCTGAGACTTTTTACCTTATTACAAATGTACCCTTTGACGCCTTTGCCATGTTTGGCTGTAATTAGTATCTCTCTCAATTAAATAATTTGTGAAATTCATTTTAGCCAATACATGCATGATTCCAACAAACACCAGCAAAAGAGCAGCTTCGTAAATTGCAGCTTCATAATGTGTCTGCATTTGTTTCTATCTTGATTTTCTCTTCTTTTTTTTTCTTTTTTCTTTTTTCTCATTTGACATCACATCCTCTTGATTTCCCTTTCTTGTCGAATTATTACTATTATTAAAATTCCCTAAAATCAATACGTCTACCATCTATAATAGTTAATTTTTTTTTCTTTCTCTAGGTTGTAAAGGGTTATTAAAACTTAAATTAATTTTAATTTCTGCTTTTCATCAGCACGTTCAAACTCAAATGACCAACTAAAAATATTGTTGAAAATCATTCCATACAAAAATTAATTACATTACAAAAGTTATGTTATAACAAATTTGATTGCTAGACAGAATCTCAATAAAGAACGGTGATTCAAAATTCTAAGTTGGTATGTTATATATAGTATTACTATTTTTTTTAATTGCCAAAATATTGAATATTTTAAAAATAAAATTTTATATATAAATATTGACTTGCTTTAATGCATAAGTGATACTTCCACTACAGCGGTAGTTGATTTAAATAATAGTGTTGTTATAATTTTTTTAAATCAAAAAATTATCTGAAAATGATGTAATATTAAGTTCATTAATTAGTAAAATACTACATTTAATTCAATTAGATCTCGTAGAAAATTATTATTATTCAATTAATAACACATTATTATTCATTTGAGATAAAAAAATTGAGATGTTCATTGTTACTAAGTATTGCTTTACTTACTTTTCAAAAGTAAAGTCATTTTACACTTTAGTCCGTTCAAAACAGTTTCTTATACAGAATTCTCTTATTCAGAAGGGCTTCTTCTACACTACAGGTGTGTTTTAACACTGGGAGTGCTTTCGTTCTTCTTTTCTCCATCCACACTTTTCAACCTCGTCTCTCTACAACTTAGTGCTCTCTAATTACTCACTTCATTCACATGGATTCCTAACGAATTAACTCTGTTCTGTGACTTAACTCTCTGTGCGTGGGGACAGTGAGGTGATTACTATTGAGGGGCGTGCAAAAGATGTGGGAGTACAGAAACTAGAACAGTGCTTGGTAGGAAAGTTTTAACCAACGAGTCCATTTGCCTGTGAAGGTTTCAAATCAGCCATTCAGCAATTTTGGCGTACCATTCACGGGGTGAAAACGAAAAGGAAACTTGGCAACAATACTTTTATTTTTCAGTTTCAATCAGCAGCAGAAAGGAAACGAGTCTTAACTGGTGGGCCCAAATGGCTTTTTGACAAAGCTCTCTTAATCTTAACAGAACCTCAAGGGACGGGAGAGCTCTCAAGCTGAATTTTAGCATAGCCTCTTTTTGGGTGCAAATTCACAACATTCCAATATTTTTTATATGACTGTAGAGACTGTAGAAATTTTGGGTAAGAGGATTGGGAAAGTTTTAGAAGTGGACCCAGGGGGTCGACTGGGACATGCTTGGTAATTGTACACGGTTAGAATATTGATGGATGTAACGAAACCAAGCTGAAACAAGGAATTAGAGCTAAATTGGGAGGATGTAATGAAGTTATGCAGTTTGCAATATTCTATGAATGCTTGCTTGATTTTTGCTTCATGTGTGGCTACATGAGGACATCTCTATCGAGTCATGTCTTATCCCTCCTACTAGTGGATCACCAGCTGATCAAGATCTCAAGTATAGACATTTGCTTAAGTTACGTAATTCATCAGTGAAGCCAAAGAGATGCCGAGCAAGAGAAGTCATCTGCTACAGTGTAGAACACGAGCACAGCGGCGACCGCCTCACCGAATAGTGTTAGAAGGGATGACGTCAGCAATTCAGTCGTGAAGATAAAAAAAAACATATGTACTGCTAGCAGAATGCTCTAGAGATATGGACACGCGGCAGAAAAATCAAGCCGCGGATCCAGCTGCATTAATTGCAACATCATCATTCTCTGAACATTCTCAGGATGAATTACGTATTTCATCACCCAATCGCCATAGCCTTCACTGTGTAGAAAGCCATTCACGCTCTAGTATTTCGCGACATTCATCATAATTGTTCCAATAGTTTTCGAAAATAAACATTCTTCCACAATGACGTCTTTTTGTAGAAAGAGAGGTGTTGCGCTTCTAAAAACTCTACTAGAATTGGAGGTGATCATAGCCCCAATGGTCAATGTTCAACATTGATACTGCATGGTGTTTTTGGAAGGCATCATGTTCAAGCTCGAGCTCTCTCTCCAACAAGATAGGCTTGTCTCATGATGAAATGCATCACGTCCACTACATTCTCTTTCTTGATTAACAGTGAAATTAGAGGCTTCCCAATTCAACTTTCTTGATTAATAGTGAAGTTAGAGGCTTCGTCCAACCTCAAAGAGGACTAAGACAGGGATGTCCGCTTTCTCCTTACTTATTTTGTCCTGACCTTTTGTGCATAATCTTTATCTCCTTTATTCATTAAAGCTGAAAATACCAAGTTAATTTAGGGCATTAAGTTCGATCCTAAAGGCCTACTATTTCCTTATTTTTTACAGATGATAGCTTGGTGTTTTCCAAAGCTTCAATTGCAACATGTTATCATCTTAAAGAGTTGTTTGACAAGTACAGTAAAGCCTTAGGCCAGGTAATCAATTATGAAAAATCCTTATATGTATGTTTCATTCTCGAGCACTCCAAAGAAAGAATATTAGGGAGGCAATTAATGGAATACTCAACCTAGAGGTTGTCTCTCATTATAGAAAAGTATCTAGGCCTTCTGTCAATGTTGGGTCAGAAGTAAAGAGTTCTTTTAATACTTTGAAGGCTAAGTTCTGCACAAGATTACAGTTGATTGGAAAGCCAAACTCTTCTCCAGTGGAGGTAAGGAAGTACTAATTAAAGATGTTGTTTAGGCTATCCCCACCTATGTGATGAGTGTCTTCAAGCTCCCTTTTAGTTTATGTGAAGAACTACAAAAATAATTACACAATTCTGGTGAGTCATAATTCATCTCAAGGAGTCTCTATTGGTTGTCGTAGTTGAAACTTTGCCTTTAAAAAACAAATGGGAGCCTTGGCTCAAGAAGCAGAGCTCTTTCAATCTGAGCCTTTAAAGCCAAACAATGCTGGCGATTAATTTCCCTTTCCCAATTCTCTAGTCTCTAAAATTCTTAAAGCACAATATCATTCAAAATGTGGGTTCATGGAGAAAAGATAGGGCACAAACGTGCCATCTTATATATGGGAAGCATGTTGTGGGGATGCGAAGTTATTGAAGTTAGATCGCGATGGAAAATTGGAGATGGCAAACATGTATCTATTTATCATCACAGGTGGCTTCCCCCCTGTCCGACCCATTTAACCTATTATCTCTACAGCGTCTACCTTCACAATCTTCAGTATCAACTTTAATTAAGGACGAAGGCTGCTGGAAAGAACAAATGATAAGGAATTATTTTCTCGATGAAGACGCAAACCAAATTCTCACAATCCCGTTGCCTAGAAGACCATTGAAAGACTAATAGTAACACCCCAAAAATTACCCATGAAAACACAAAGGTAAAATTGGAATGAAACCTCACATCATTTTTATTCTTATGCGCCAATAAATCTTAGAGATAAACAATCATTATCGACAGTACTCTAACTAAATCCTTACATAAAACATGAATAAATAAGGTCTCCAAGAAAAGTCTCTAATGCAAAATAAGAGTCTTGTTTAATCTTTTAAAGCAACTCCAAAGAGATCCATTAAGAAAAATTCTATGTCCAAGAACCCAAGCCATATCTCTAATCAATCTGCAAAATATTGTGTAGAGGCGAGGGGTGAGCCATTATCGGTAAGTAAATCAATCATAATATTTGAAAACCTTTGTCATATACATTTTAAACATTTTATAACAACATCTTCATTTAGCATAGGGTGGATTCATATAAAAGCATTAAAACATTATAAAAAACATTAAAGCGTCAGAACATTTGTAGCTCATACCGCCAGTCATCATCATTCATCATTCATCATTCATCATTTAGGGTGTTATACCCGCCGTATTGTTCCCGCCATTCGAGGTACTAGACCCCACATTATTCATAACGTCATCCTGAGGTCATCGTCGTCATGCAGCCAAAGAAGTTGGCACATAACAACATTGCTCATGTACTGCATTCTAATTTATGGTTTACTGAGCCAAAACATTTTTGAATCCACCATTACATCCTTCATAAATAGCATTTAAAAGTCTTAAAACATTTAGAACCTTTCTTTGATCATTTAATTCTTTTAGAAAATTCTTTAAGAAAACATTTTGTTTAGAAAACTAATTTCTTAAGAAAATTCATTTTAAAATAATTTTATATAAATTCATTTAAAGTGTTTTTATTTTACAAAATTCTTTAAATATTTTAGAAATCAGGTTTGTAAAATTTTCATTTAAACATGTAACACCCTAGGCGAATCCCGCGTCGGCCAAAGCCACGGGATCTTTGGGTTTTATAAGGGGATGATCCACACCTTAGTGCGAAAGGCAGGTTTTGGGGTGTGCGAGGCCTTGTTAAGGCCCAAGCAAACATATCTTGCCGAGGATCTGAGTTGGGTGGCGGCGACGTATGGCCGGTTTCTGCGTGTCTCTTTGTAAACAATAGTGGGGTAACCTCGGAGCCTTGTAAGAGTCCCAAAGAGGGTGTCTCATAACACCCTAGCGAATTAGCATTGCTTAAGCGGGAGAATCTGCTGGGTTTGTAAAGGGTGTCAAGCAGCAATTGGCGAAACGCGTATTTGGGGTGTATGGGGCGCCCAAGAAACAATATGTGGGCGCATTGGGCAGAAAGCGTGAACTCAATATCTTTACAGATAAGAGTGGGTCATAACATGGTGTTGGTGTGTGGACACACGAGCAAGAGAGAATCGATATAGAGATTAAAAGTGGTTGTCCATGTGACATTTGCGATAGAGAGACACGAGATATGTCATCTCTTTGCTAGTAATCGGGTGAGGAGTGGTAAAGTATTTTTGAAATTATCTCTGCAACAAGGAATCAATTTTTTAATTAAGAGGGCTCTTATGAGTTAAAAATGACCAGAGGATAGACTACCGCTAATGTCTTGGGACATAAATTGAGCCTGCCAATTAGGTGGAGAGTTAAAAGCTTGTGAAGCTACTAAAAGGGATGAAGCAAGGAAAGCTAAAGCCAAGCTGAAATGTCAGCGCCAGAGTGGCCTCCCATAGCGTGAGTAATCTTCACCTTCAGTTAGATAAGTGAGAGTCCTGAATATACGAATGAGAGGAGAAAACTCATTGGAATTCACCGTGTTTTATTGTGAGAGCTTTTTCAGGCATCCAGCCTGCCAGCTAATTACCTGCGGAAGCTTCTACAATTACTCTTACATGCACTTGTTAGTTTTGATTATGGCTGATCGTGTATTATGCCTTGGTGGGGTGTAAACAAGAAGTGTTTGGAAGTTGTGGCAGGGTTCTATTCTAGCCTCGATGGTACAATGCCAATGGGATTTTCCCAGCCTTTCATTACATGTGCATATAGGTACAGGCATAAAGGGTGGTTAATCAAAGCCGGGCAGGCCGTTGATTGGTTTTTCTGATTTTTATATCAGCAGTGTGTATGAAATAGTAAACCAATGAGTTCGGTTTTGATTTAAAACATCAATGACCGAATGTCAAATAAACAGATAATATTCAAAATCATTAGCTTCTCTGGCACAAAAGTAATGACTGACAAGTAGCCTAATTAATCCATTGAAGCTGCATTATTTATGAGGCTGAACTTCATAGATTCTTCCCACTTGCTCACCATTTGCTTTCGTGACTAACTTTCTTCTTTATTCTATTCTTAAGTCAGTATTCTTCCCAACATGTATCCCATTTAACTGCTGCCTTTAACTACTGTCTAGCTACTTTTTGGCTATGTATCATTTATTTATACTTTTATTCTTCTTATCCATTCTTCTATTTACACAGCTCTTTACATTTATCACACGGCGGTAGGCTAACTTTAACATGAGTATTACTTAAACGTTTATCTTAAACATAGTAGTTCATAAGTAGCATCAAATTCGATTATGTATATATATATATATAATATCAAGTCAAACCATGGTGTTATGATCTGTGTGATCTGAGAGAATGGCTGGGCATGTGACAGTATTTATCTATTGCGAGATCGGTCTCTTTGAGCTAATCATGTTGCTTCCCAATAATAATAATAATAATAATAATAATAATAATAATAATAATAATAATAATAATAATAAGTGGGTTGTTTTTGAACTTTTAAAAACAAGTTATTTTGCAGGCATTAATTTTGAGGCGTTGATCTTTAACCTTAAGTAATCAATTTCTGATTGCTAATGCGTACTTTACGATTTAATTTAATCTCTCTTTTTCTTGATGGCGTTGTTCCTTTTGTTGAGCTAATATTGAGTTTGAAGTGCAACCATGTAACTTTGAGAATAATAAAATGATTAAAATATAGGTGAGTAGAAATTTAAACCAACACTTGTAATTGATTGATCATTATGACTCAAGCTTTTGGATTACGTGATTGCTGAAGTAATCTATAATATTTTTCACAATAAATTTAGTACTAACTACGTAAGTAAGAAGTGACGTTGAACCCAACGTATACGTGAAGATTTTTAGTATTAAAATTTGCTTATTTTAATATAAAATTTTTGTATATAGTTATTTATTATGCGTGACAGAAGTAATCTTTTGGGAAGGGTGTACACAAATTGTTTGAGGATAATGGATATCCTTTGGTAGTTTTAAGTGAATAACCAGGATCTAGGTCTCTCTTTGATTTGTTAACTGTATTGTGAGGTGTTGATTTTTGTAGAATGGAAAGTGCCAGTAAGGAGGGGAAGTGTAAGAAGAGGTGGGAGTTGGTGATGGGAAAAAAAGAAAAATGACTTTGAGATCAAATATTTGGCTCATTTGCAAACCTACCTTCATGGAAACAAGGAAAATGTCCTCATTGCCTTAAGAACCTTCAGCATTGTCAGAAGGAAATATAACAATTTGAGAATCGTTTGGATGAGTGTAGGTTATATCAAGATGTGAGAAGGTTGAGGATTTGAGGCAGCAAGTACTTTTCCATCGAAAGGGAAAGATAAAAAGATGATGGAGTTGTTAAAGTTGGTTGAAGTTTGAAGATCAGAACATAAATGGCACTTGCTTGAAGATGATTGTCAAAGGATAGATTACCTTTTGCTTTGTGGGCGAGGAGGGTTTTAAAATTGTCTGAAAACTGACGCAGATTTAATGTGCCATCGAAAAGATAATTACAGGATATTCTTGGTGTATCAGGCGCATGAAAAAAGAGTTATTCTAAAAAATTTGTCACTTAGGTGCCATGTGGAGGGGTGTATTACCACGGAATACGTGGACATCAATTGAGAATGTCTAATGCACATGTCATTCTACTGCTCATTTTATTGATCTTTTGAGGAGTGGGTATTTACCTGAGATTCTTAGTTTCACACATATAAGCTAATCACAAGAGATAGTATTGGGAAGCTAATTGAGACATGTTTGGTGGTGGGGATTGAAGATTTGTTCACAATTCTAGGTGGACAATGCAAGTGCCAATAAATTTGCAATAACTTATGTGAAGAGTTAGCAAGTGGAGTGTAATTCAATGATTTTGAATGGTTATATATGCATGTGAGGTGTTAAAGCACACACATAATAAATTTGATTGTACAAAGATGGATAGCGGGTGAAAAGAATTCAATCGCTAGTATTACTTGTCTTTTGATACAAGTAGCATGTTAGATCCTCTCGTGGTGCAAAAGTTTAAAACATGTGTTGATAAGGAAAATCTCTGGAGGCTTATGGTGTTGGATATTTTCTTTAGATGGAATTCAATATTTGATGTTACGCCAAGCGGTTGTGTTGAAAAACATTTGATAGGATGAAGGAAGATGATGGACATTATGTTATTTGGTTTGTTGAGAGGAGGTGAAAAAAGGGAGGGCCATGCGACATGATGGCAGCGATTGAAATCTGAAAGGGTTAGTCAATTTTTGGCCGATTATTTTGTGTGTGACATTGTAAATTTGTGTAGCTCTCTTGATGTCCTTCAATAAATTACTTAAATGATGCTTAAGAGTTCTAATTCATTGAAGTCACTTACTATACAATGATGATTATTAAGAAAAATGGCTGAAAAAATGGAGCAAAAGTTTATAAATATTGGGGTAATTCTTTTGATAGAGTTAATATATTTATTATTTGGCAATACAAGTAAGTACTTGATCCTGAATGGAAATTGGGTTTGTTACATTTTAAGTGATAACATGAATCTAGGAAGGTTGAAGGTGAAATCTAACAGTAAGGTTGGTGATGAAGGTATATAATAGCTATGTTAGTGCAGGAGTGATACTTAGAAATGGTGGTGGTGTTATTGTTTGTTATGTGGTATCCAGTGGTAGTAGTGGTGAGTAGTGGTGAGTGGTGGTCTTAGTACTAGTAAGTAGTACCTGTAATGTCAATTGATCTTTTTTCATCTTTGAAATAATGAAGCAAAGTTGGAGTGACATTTGTTGAAAAATGATGTTGAAAAGTATGACGGATGCTAGTAAATTACTAGTAGATACCCATTTGATATTTGGCTTGGTGGAGAGATTGGAATGGGCATGGGTATCGATTTTGTCTCTGATTACTAAGGTCTTTGGCAATTCAGGTGTCATAGCTTCGGAATCGAAGCATTTGTAACAGAGGGCGTGTTCTTGATCACTAGAAGTTCTTTAGCTCGTAAAGTGTTGAGTGGAGTGCACTCAAGTTAAGCCGCTCATCTCTATTAAACGGATATCTACAACACTACTCGAGGGGCTTGAATTCTATGAAATTATTAAAAGCAGTGTATATTTTCCCATATTTTGATATATTTATTTTGGTTATTTCTCTTAAACTAGTATTGTCTTTTTGTTTAATTTGTTAATGTATAAATTTGGTAGACTGATAGCCTTTCAAGCAAACCTTGAAAAGAATTTGAGAGTATTGGGATTACAGATTTATTTGATTGAACTTATTATTTGAACATGTTGTATTGAGCATTGTTTGAGACATATTTTTGATTTTTGTTTGTTAATTTTTTATGTTTGTTGTGAATTTATTAATTTAAGGTTTTAAATTTAGCAATACGTAAC